>CM053742.1:87659350-87730448 GCA_028658305.1 Pachyuromys duprasi | reverse complement strand
CACTTATATAAACCTATAGGATAGGAAGTTCAAGCTGAAATCTACGCACCCAGAGAGGATATACAAGAAGGAGGACCCAGGTTGGTATGATCAATGCTTGTTTGAATGAACAAATGGGATGGACATTGAGCGGAGGAGAAAACAAGCAACAGAACAGGAGCATGCCAAAGAGGACCTTGGGGGGGGGGTGGTCAATGTAGCGATGTATCAGAGCGAATATTTAACTTTAGATAAACAGTAGTAGTTAGTTTTTTCTCTACAGCCTATGTGTTCTGATTAGGTTTAAAATGTAAGGAGTAGAACCCCTCATATAAGGAGGCATCAAAATTAACTCAGGAGCAGTTGTGTACTCCCATAACAGCCATACCATTCTTTCTTCAGGAAGCACATCTTACAGGTTGGTCATGCTTTTTGAATCGTTCACAAGTTAGTAAGTGACTGATGCTTTTTCTCCTCTATAGATGTTCATTGCATCATCTGACAAAATGAAATCTAGTTAAGTTGTATTTGTTCTTTTTACTTCACTTTTTCTAGAATATTCCTCTTCAGAGAAGTCTGATATCGTACACCTCTGTCTTAGCATGTGTTCTATTGCTTTAAAGAGAACTTGACCAAGGCAACATTTATAAAAGAAAACATTTAATTGAGAGAATGCTTACAGTTTCAGAGGATTAGTCTATTTTCAGCATGGTGGAAAGCATGGCAGCATCCATGCAGAAACAGTGCTAGAGAAGGAGCTGATTCACTGCCTTGGCATGGGTTTTGAAACCTCAAGCTCAACCGCAGTGACACACTTTGTATGACAAGGTCCCTCCTCCTGATATTCATTATTGTTATTATTATTACTATTATTATTAAGTTTTATTTATTCATGTAACATCTTAAACAAAGCCTCCTCCCTTCTCCTTTCTCAGTCCCACTCTCTTATACTCTTCACCCTTTCTCCTCTTGTTTTCATTTCAGGAAAGGGGAGCTCCCCTTCTTTCCCCCCATCAACCCTCCCCAGCATATCAAGTCACATCAGAACTGAGCACCTCCTCATCCATGAGGCCAGGCAAGGCAGCTAGCTAGGGAAAGTGAGACAAAAGCAGGCAACAGAGTCCATGTCAGCCACAGTTACTTCTCCATTTGCAGGGGGCTCATATGAAGACCTAGCTAAACATATGTTATATGTGTGTAGGAGCCTGTGTCCAGACCCTGTATTCTCGTTAGTTGGTGCTTCAGTCTCTATAAGCCCCCTGTGGGTATGGGTTAGTTGTCTCTGTTTTACTCTTTGTGGGATTCTTATCCCCTTCATACCTCTCAGATATTTCAAATAATGCTACTCTTTGATTAGCATGCATTGAAATCTATGAGCTAACTGGCAAATTTTCTTTCAAACCAGCACAACCTCTTTCATTCCTAATCTACAAGTAACATGTTGTACCCTTCTTGTGAAGTGACATTATAAAGAGCTGAAGTATAGGTCCTTAATCTTGTGGTTGAATTTTAATCTATTTTGGTCTTATTATTCCTGGATATAATTTTTGCCAAAGGTTGTATAGTACAACAGCTTTCTATGTGAATACATAGTAATAATATCTTTCCTCTTTTAATAATATCTTTCTTAAAAACTCTTCACTAACTTGTCTGTGTCTTTTTATCCTATACGATAAGGGAGGCTGATGTGGATATTAAAGGCTTTTCTTCAGCAGAAAGAAGCATTACTAATATATTTCTTCTAGAAAGTAGACTTTTGTTATTTAAAAGACTTTTGGCATTTTCAATAATGCTTTTACTTCTTCCCTATCAGAGCCATGAAACATTTTTATAGTATCTTTACTGTGAGAATCTGGTGGGTTTCCAGGAAGTGAAACCCACAAAAATGTGTGAGCTCATGCTTGAAAGTAACTATATTTTATTTGGATGTCAGTCCACTTTCATTCTCCAGCAATTCATCAATGTTTATTTCTATCCTATTTTAATGTCTTGTATCATCCTTCTAGAGAAAGACTCATTTAGTTTTCCTTTATTTGCTCAAATGAAGAGAAGTCATGAATTTGTATTGTTATTGTTTTCCAGATAGGTCAATTAGTAAGAATGGATTTTGCAAAGAGTTCCCCATGTTGTTTTGCTTCTTCACTGGATCCCTTTCAAGACAGGGCTGAGACAGAGTTAAAAAGATGAAGGTAAAGATACAAAAAGTTAAATTATAAAAAGTTTGCTGGTATCAAATCTCAGTCCATTGTGTTGAAATATGGGATTTGACACTTATGGTTAACTTTGACAGTGACTAAAATTTTGATTTTAAGATTTTTTTCATTTTTCTACTATTAAGGTGTTGGGATCCATGTGTTCGTAGCAGCTTTATTGATAATAGCGAAAGCTAGAAACAACCTAGATGTCCCTCAACTGAAGACAAGAAACAGAAATTGTGGCACATATATACAATGGAATATTACTCAGCAATTAAAAACAAGGAGATCATGAAATTTTCAGGCAAATGGGATGAACTAGAAAAGAACGTTGTGAATGGGGTAACTCAGAAACAGAAAGACACACCTGATATATAATCACTTACAAGTGGATATTAGCTATATAATATAGGATAAACATCCTAAAATATGTAGTCTTAAAGATGCTAAACCAAGAGGAGGACCCTAGGGAAGAAGCTAAATTCTCATTCAGAAGAGAAAACAGAATAGATACCTGAAGTAGGAGAAGACAGAGAACAGGACTGGAGCCTCCCATAGAGGGCCTCTGAAAGATTCTACTCATCAAGGTATTGAAGCAGATGCTGAGATTCATAGGTAAACTTTAGGCAGAGTGCAGGGAATCTTATAGAAGAAAGGAAATATAGAAAGACCTGGAGGGCACAGGAACTCCACAAAGATACCAACAGAGCCAAACTATCTGGGCTCAGAGGGGTCTTGCAGAGACAGATGAATCAACCAAGGACCACACATGGAGAGGGCTGAGAACCCCTGCTTAGATGTAGCACATGGACATCTGAGTCTCCATATGGGTTCCCTAATAAACGGAGCAGGTGCTGTCTCTGACATGAACTCAGTGGTTGATTCTTTGATCACCTCCCCCTGAGGGGAGCAGCTTTGCCAGGCCACAGAGGAAGATGATGTAGCCAGCCTAATGAGACCTGATAAGGTAGGGTCAGATAGAAAGGGAAGAGTTCCTATCAGGGGACTTAAGGACAGGGAATAGAGGGAGAAGATGGAGGGTGGATGGGACTGGGAGAAGAGGGAGGGGGCTGCAGTGGGGATACAGTGAATAAATTTTAATAAATAATTAAATTAAATTAAATTTTAAAATACTGTTGTGAATATAGACAAAGATAAACACTTATTCGTTGTTGAATGGAGTGCCAACTGGTATATTCCCTATAGAAACCAGTGTGGAGGTTTCCCAAAAAGCTATAAATAGATCTGTCATATAACCTACCTTTCCCATTCTTAAAGATATACTTAAAAAGACTCTATATCCTTCTATATAGATGATTTCTCATTTGGTAATTTTATCATAACATTCTACATAAGTTAAAAAAAGTTTTTATCATTTAGATTTTAGGACCTAGACCCCCTGTTCAGAGGAAGCACATAGGCTGCTCAGTTTCCATGTGGGTTCCCTATTAATGGGTTCAGGGACTGTCTCTGACATGAACTCAGTGGTAGGCTTTTTGATCACATCCCCTTAAAAGGGGAGCAGCCTTACCAGGCCACAGAGGAAGATGATCCAGCCAGCCTTGATGAGACCTGATAGGCTAGGGTCTGATAGAAGAGGAGAAGGTCCTCACCTATCAGGGGCTAGGGAAAGGGCATAGGGGGAGAAGATGGAGAGTGGATGGGACATGGAGGAGGTGAGGAAGGGAGCTTCAGTGGGGATTCAAAGTGAATAAATTGTAATAAATAAATATATGCATAAATAAATAAATGAAATAATCCTTATACCGTATTTATTTGACCTACATAAAAGTCAGGACTTAATTATTGAAGGACTTCACTTTCTAATATTCTTCTATTCAGTATTTTAATCATTAAGATTGTTTATTGCCTCTAAGTGCTATTTTCAAAATCTTTTTAACATAATTATTTATTTGGTCATGAAAACCATTTCTACTCCAAATTAAACGTCTTTTGTCCTTTAACAACAACAACAACAACAAAAACTAGAAATAGATGATCTCAAAATTTCTTGAAAGAAAAAACGAGGAAAATCAATTATAAATTACTAAATATTTTGAGAAGTATGGAGTTTTATTGCAGTAAACTGCAATAGGTTTTCCTATTTGGAAAACAAACAACATGATTTAATTTTTTCTAATTCTATTTTTGAAAACTAAAATTAATTTACAACTTTATTATTTTGTTTTTATGAGCAAGAAAATATATGATGTGTGTCTCTAAATCAATACCAACTTAATTTAATTTCAAGAATCCCTATTATTCTCTATTTCTTCTATTATTCTCTATTAAGATTTAATCGAGTTTCTTCACAGTGTCTATACGCTCTTAGAATATTTTTTAGGTTCAACTATTTTCCTTAGAATTTACATAAATTATACACCATAAGTGGTAGAAGAAATAAATGAAATTGTACTTTACTCAAATGTCCTATAGAACTAAGGAAAGAAAATCTAGTCCTGATGTACAACATATTGGTAGCATTTAAATAACAGAATTACCTTCAATAATTTAGTAAATCAAATATTAGTTTAACATCTTAATGATGCATTTATGGAAATACATATGTAATGCAATACATACCATGTCAAACCTTTCTTTTCATCAAAAGATCATAAGTGACCAATACTTTCTTTGATTTTTATAAAATTAACATGTATGTATAACTCACATCTTACTTAAGCAGTTACATCTGTATTATTTCTTACCTTATGCCAATCCATCCAAAGGTAAACTAGGTTTTCACATATTTGTTTGGATTTGTGTTTTGTTTATTTATCCATTAATTTACTCATTTATTTTTAAAATTCTAGAAGTAAAACTCAGGGATTTGATCTCTAACGCCGAGCAACACCTCTAATTTTCTTGTCTTGATTTTTTATATCCATCAATTGACTTTAACTACCCTTAAATTAACATTCTACAATGATATATCAATCTTTTATGTCTTCCTTTTTTGCTAAATCTACTGGTTTTAAAGTTCAACACCATAATACAAATTGTTTCCTTTTAAATTTCATTCATTGAGCAACACAAATTTTGAGTAAATTTTCTTTTAATGGATATTTTATTAACACTGTTAATTATTAGGTACTATTACAAGAAAAGAAACACCATAAGTTTTTATTATTTTATTATTATTATTTCCAATTTATTCACTTTGTATCCCACTTGTAGCCCCCTCCCTCATCTCCACCTAATACCACCCTCCCTCACTCTTCCTTCCCAATACCTCTTCCCTAGTCCACTGATAGGGGAATTCCTCTTCTGTTACTGTCTGACCCTAGCCTATCAGAACCCATCAGGACTGCTTGGATCCTCTTCCTCTGTGGGCTGGCTAAGTTGCCCCACCAGGGACAAGTGGTCAAGGAGCAGGCAACAAAGTTCATATCAGAGACACTCTTCTCTTACTAGGGAACCCACATGGAGCTGTTACATCTGAGCAGGGGGTCTAAGAGTTCTCTATGTATGGTCTTTGGTTGATGCATCAGTGTTTGCATTGGCCCCTGGGCCCCGCTATTTTAGCTTTGTTGGTCTCCGTGTGTGGCTCCTGTCCCCTCCTGGTCATTTTATATCCCTGATCTTCCATAAGACCCCCTGTGCTCTGTCCACAGTTTGGCTGTGAGTCTCTGAATCTACTTCAATGCACTACTGTTTGGAGTCTTTTAGAAGCTGGCATACTATTCAGCTATTAAAAATAATAGAATCATGAAATTTGCAGGTTAATGGATGGAACTAGAAAAAGACCATCCTGAGTGAAGTATTCCAGAAGCAGAGATATATGCGTGGTATATAGGCACTTATAAGTGGAGATTAGCCATATTTTATAGGATAAACACAGTAAAATCTACAGATCTAAAGAAGATAAACAACAAAGAGGTTCTTAGGAAGGATGCTTAACTTTCATTCAGAAGTCAAAACAGGATAGACACTGGAAATCTGTAGACAAGAGGGAACAGGACTGTAGCCTACTACAGATGTCCTCTAAAATACCATAAGTTCTTAAAGAGGCATGCAATGAAAATTGAAAAACCTTTAGTGATAGAGTGATAGCTTCATGGAGAATGAAATGTGTGGGATCACTGTGTCAGCATAATCAAAACACTAAATCTACAGAAATAAAGAAGAAATATTAAAAGCAGCAAGGGAAAAAGTCCAAGTAACACATAAAGGCAGGCCTATTAGAATCACAACAGAGTTCTCAACAGAGATTATGAAAACTGTAAGGGTATGGGCAGATGTCATATGGATACTAAGAGACCACAGATGCTGACCCAGACTAGTACATGCAGCCAAAAAAATCAATCAATATAAAGGGGAAAAACAAAATGTTCCATGACATAACAAAATTTAAATAATATATGCAACAACATAGCCCGACAGAAGATACTAGAAGGAAAACTCCAACCCAACAAGATCAACTACAACTAAGAAAACACAGGATAAAGACATCATCACAACAAAAAAGCAAAAGAAAACAAGCACACAAAAACGAATCAACAACTTCACAATAAAAGAAACTATCATTGGTCACTAATATCTGTCAAAATCAGTGGACTTCAACAGCCCACTCTCACCAAGTTACAGGTCATCAAGACAAAAGTTAGAGAAATAATGATATTTACTGAGATCTTTTTAAAATATGTTTTATTTTTATTAATTCCAGATTATTCATTTTGTATCCCACCTGTAGCTCCCTCCTTTGCCCCCTTCCAATCTCATCCTCCTTCCCTCTTTTCCATCCATGCCCCTCCCCCAGTCCACTGTCAAATGGACCTAATAGATGTCTACAGAATTTTCACCCAAACAAAAAAGAACATATCATTTTCTAAGCACCTCACAGAACCTTCTTGAAAATTGACCACAAAGCAAGCCACAACAGATAAAAAAAATGTTGAAATAATTCCTTGTATCACATCAGACTACTATGGACTAAAACTAGACCTCAACAATAACAAAATAGCAAAAGACCACACATGCATGGAAACTAAACAACTCTCTACTCAATAACAGCTGGGTCAGGGAGGAATAAAAGAAAGAAATTAAAGTTTTCCTAGAATTCAAAGAAAATGAAGGCACAATTTATGCTAACTGATGGGATAAGTAAGAAAGCAGTGCTAAGAAGAAAGTTCCTATAGTACTAAGTGCCTTTATAAAGAAAATCGAGAGATCTCATACAAGCAACTTAACGGTACCCCTGAAAGTACTAGAAAAGAAAACAAACAAACAGCACCCAAAAAATGCAGACAAACCCAAAATGAATTGATGGCTGGAAATAATCAAATATAGAGCTGGAATTAATACAATAGAAACAAAGAACAATTGAAAGAATCAAGGAAACCAAGAGCTGAGTCTTTGAGAAAATCAACAAGATAGACTAACCCTTTGCCACACTAAATGACAGAGAGACACTATCTAAATCAACAAAATCAGAAATGAAAAGGGAGACAAAACAACAGACACTAAGGAAATCCAAAGAATCATTAGATCCTACTTCAAAAGCCTATATACAACACAATTTGAAAATCTAAGTGAAACAGACATTTTTTTGATTGTTTCCATTTACTAATGTCTAATTTCAATATTTTAGTAAGATATATTTTTGGGGTAACTTTTATAATGGAATCAACACTTAAGTTTTCTCACAGGTGAACTGTAAGATAAATATTTATTAATTCTAGGAAAGCTGTTTTAAGTATGGGTTTTTAGTTGAACATATAGTTTGACTCAGTCAAATCACCTTTTTGTAAGTTAAAAGAAATGGAGTTTCAACAAGTATGTATAGATTGACATAAGTTTGCTCAGTGGTTTTTTATTTCAAAAGTTTTACTTATTTACTACATTATTTGAATGATGAATTATATGTTTTTGAAACAGTGGAAAGAGACATGTACATTGCAGTGCCTCTTTATTTGTATTCTCTAAATATTTTAATATCTTTTTACAATAGTTTATTAAAATGTTGATTTTACACAATATTTATTGGGGTACTCATTAAATAAATAAGATTGTATTTCAAATGTTAAGAGGAGAGCATTTGTGTTATTTAAACAAATATAGTTTCCTATAAATAGAAGATCCTTTTTGAAATGTTGATGACTAAAAGACAAAATTATGTGGAAGAACATATGTAAGCTTCAAATAGCTTTTCTTGTAATAGGCATTTAGATGTCATGCAACTCTTAATCAGCACAGGCCTTAAAACAGCTGCTATCAGTTTAATTAGAGGGAATCCAGGAAATAATTCAACTGAACGTAGCATTCGTGTAAGTATGTTGAGGGCAATTAAGAGTAACTATAGTCATTACTGAGACTTCCAGGAAGTGTGCCAAATGGCTTGAGAGTTATAAAAATGCTTTTTGTTTCCCAGTTTTACATAATATATTATGTCTGAGAGAGAGAGAAAGAGAGAAATGTGGGGGTAGATAGAGAGACAAAGAGAGAATCAGACAGAGAAAGAGGGACACAGAGGGTCAGTGACAGAGTAGTCATTCATGTATAATATGTAACTAATAGCAATTATAAATAAATAAAATTGAAATGTTTGATCTGTGATGTAACTGCCATCTTTCTTTCAGTATGTGAGGCTATATAAAATCTAATACTTGATGATTTTGCACCAAATGTTAAAATGAGACAGATAAAATTATGTTCCATTACTAGGCTACTAATTTCCATAACAAATTAAATGTTAAAATATAAAAGGTAATATTTCAACAAGGCCACACATTTATAATCAGAAATGATAATTCTTAAGGTTTAAGTCCAATTGCTTTGATCTTCATTATTCAACATTACTGCATGCATATGATATTGAAATTAACATGACTCATAGTTTTCTAGATAAGGATCTTCTCTTATTTTCACTTCGTTAAGATTTATACTGCTTTCCTTAATGCACTTTGCCTGTTTTGACACATTCCACAAATATAAGAGGGGATTGTGGAAGAGCAAACCTGAGATGTACAGATAAAATGCAGGTTTAACAGAAATAAGGAAACTATAGTTATTCTTTCTTTTTAAAATTTATTTTACTTGACAAATTGAAATTGTATGTACTTATTATGCCAAAGTTTTGTTTTAGTAATTATATTCCTTGTAGAAAGGCTAAATCATGATAATTTACATGTACATTATATCATGTAATTATCACCGTTTCTTATTTCATAAACTTAGAAGCTGTATTTACGGAGGTTTGTTTGGTTAGTGGCAAGAAAAGAGATTTGGTGTGATTATAATTTACTCTTGTAGTCTTTAAACCTACTTCAATCTCTTTTATTAAGGATAAGCTGTAAAATGCTCCTGGTAAACTCTGTATTTCATTTTATCTTAGATCAAACTCTTTATATCCACCAGAAAATCATTCTTTCACTTGTACAAGTGTTTTGACCTTATATTTGATTAGTTGATATCCAAATTTGCAAACACAGATAATATATTTTTCATTTATTTTTGTTGCTAAGTCTTCCTCACTGGAAATAATTGTTCCAGATTGTGCTAGGAACATTACTAATTTTATATGGAAATAAAGAAATAGAAAACAAATTATGTCAGGAAAAGGAACCATTTCACAAGACACCAATCCACATTTTCATTTGAGAGGTCTAAAAACTGAGCCCATAGGGCTTGCACATCTGGTAAGCAGTGGAGTGTAGTTTTTGACAGTAACTACTGAAATTAGGTCTTACAATTCCCTATCCAGCACACTTTCCAGAACACTACACAAAGCCTAAGCTTTGAGTTATAGTATTTAAGAAACTTGAACAAATATAAGAAATCAGATTTTGACAGCTGGAAATAACAGGAAGTGAAAGGAGTTAGTGTTTTCCAAATAAGAAATAAACAAATCAAAGATGCTGAAAACTAAAATGAACATGGTCCTTTTAGGGCAGAACTTTTGGTTCACTATATGCCAGAATCTCAATGATAGATGAAATATGATTTGGTGAAGAACATAAAAGGTAATACTTTTTCTGTTAAAATGATTGAAAATAAACATTAAAAGAGACATAATTTTTGTTGTCATAATAACTTTATAGTGACAATCCCAAAGCCAGCAATTAAAATAACCATTTCTATTTGGAATTCTAATTATTCATATATGAACAATATTTGTGAATACACATGCATTAGCTTCAAATGAATATGTATTCATTATTTAAATACCTTCATAAAAAACAAATTATACACTGAAGTTACTCATAGAACCCCAGTTATAAAAGTAGCAGTAGCATATGCATACACAACCACATGTTAATTTCAAAGGTAAATGAATGAAGTTTTTCAAATCATTTGAACTTGTGAAAGCATTTTATATTTTTATTTTAATTTTATGTGTATGGCTGTTTTGTCTGTGTGTATGTTTGTGCTCCGTATGTGTGCAGTGTCTATTGTAAGCCAGAAGAGTCCATCAGATCCCCTGGAATCAGCTTTATAAACAGCTGTGACCTGCCATATGGTTGCTGCGTATGGGGTATGTCCTTTGGAACAGAAGGCAGTGCTTTTGACCACTGAGCTCTCTTCATCCCCATAATTTTTTTTAACTGAAAGTTTTAAGTGACTTCAGCCTACATTCTATCTATAGATCTTATTTTTGCATATAGAAAAAGATGTGTGTTTTCATTATTTTTCTGAATGAGTTTGATGTTGTTGGCTTCATTTTTTCATTACATATTTTTAGGATACTTAAGTTTCTGTATCTCAGTTACTCTCCATAACAGATATGACAAATGTGAATAAGAACAGAGGAAAATAATTTCTACATAATATGAAAATATTAGTATGTCAAAATGCGAGTGAATAGTCTTATAATCTTTTTAATTTTTAAAAATTTTATTTATATACTTATTTTTTACAGTTTATTCACTTTGTATATCTGCAGCAGCCCCTTCCCTTGTCTCCTCTCAGCCCTAACCATGCTCTCTCTCTCTCTCTTCTCCTTCTATGCCCTTTCCCTAGTCTCCTAATAGGGGAGGATATCCTCCACTTCTATCTGACCCTAGCTTATCAGGTCTCATGAAGGCTGGTTGCATCATCTTCCTCTGTGGCCTGGCAAGGCTGTACCCACTAGGGGGAGGTGATCAAAGAGCCTGTCACTGAGTTCATGCCAGAGAAAGCTCCTGTTCCTTTACTAGGAAACCCACTTGGAAACTGAGCAGCCAATGGGCTTCCATTGAACAGAGGGTCTAGTTCCTGTCCATACATAGTTCTTAGTTCAAATATCAGTCTCTGCAGGCCCCCTGGAACCAAGACACATATGGTAAATACTCGCTTATAAGTGGATACTAGGCATATAATATTGGTTAAACATACTAAGATCTATAGTCTTAAAGAAGCTAAACAGTAAGGAGTTCCCTCGTGAAGAGGCTTAATCCTCATTCAGAAGGGCAAACAGGGCAGACATCAGAAGTGAAAGACAAGGAACAGGATAATCTTGTAATCTTAAACTTAAATTAATCCTATAAGTCTTTGATAAATGTTTCTTTTCTTTTGTTATTATGACCAAGTAAGTAATACTTTATATTCTTGTATATATTGTTCTCATTATGTTACTAGAAGGCTTTTTATAACTGAGGGCCTGTGAGTTCTTTATAAATATTGTACCATACTATGTACCTTAGTAAGATAATTTACATAAAAACCCAAAGGATTCACTAAATTGTTAACTAAACCTATATATTCTAGTCTTAAGTTTATAAACCATAGAGGCATATTTTAAAGATAACTAGAAACAATTTTTAATGCACAAATATAAGGAGTGGGAAAAAACAAGATATAATTATACTTATTTTAATAGTGTATGATAGTACTGAGAATGTTTTATTTTCACTGTTTCTTAAATAGAGGAAAGCCTTTTGCTTACCAAATTCTGTCTTTTGTTGTAAATTTAAATTGCAGGAAAATGTCAATAAACTAAATTTTTATATGGTAATCAAGGATTCTCAACCTTTGGACCTTTAGTGATTATCTAAAGAGTGATCTTAAGAATGTTTAAAACAAAACATAGTGCCCAGGAGTGGTATAGCTGGGTCTTGAGGAATCACTATTCTTAATTGTCTAAGAAAGTGCCAAATTGATTTCCAGAGTGGTTGTACAAGTTTGCATTCCCACCAGCAATGGAGGAGGGTTCCCCTTTCTCCACAACCTCTCCAGCATGTATTGTCACTTGAGTTTTTGATCGTAGCCATTCTGATGGGTGTAAGGTGAAATCTCAGGGTAATTTTGATTTGCATCTCTCTGATGGCTAAGGACACTGAGCATTTCTTTAAGTGTTTCTCTGCCAGTCTGTATTCCTCTACTGAGAATAAAAGTTCCTCAAGTACACAACAAGGACATTTGTTCAACAATGTTCATAGCAGCTTTATTCATAATAGCCAGAACCAGAAAACATCCCAGATGTCCCTCAGTTGAGGAATGGATACAGAAATTTTGGTACTTGTACACAATGGAATACTACTCAGCAATTAAAAACAAGGAAATCATGAAATTTGCAGGCAAATGGTGGGACCTGGAAAAGATCATCCTGAGCAAGGTATCCCAAAAGCAAAAAAGACACACATGGTATACACTCACTTATATAGACCTATAAGATAGGATAAATCTATACACCTAAAGAAGATAAAAAAGAAAGAGACCCGGGGTAAGAAGATCAATCTTCACTTAGAAAGTCTATCTCTGACATGAAATCATTAGTGAGCTCTTTGACCTCTCCTCTTGTCCAGGGAGGAGCAACCCTGCCAGGCCACAGAGGACTTTGCAGCCAGTCCTGAAGACACCTGATAAACCATGGTCAGATGAAAGGGGAGGAGGTCCTTCCCTATCATTGGACTTGGAAAGGGGCAGGGAGTAGATGAGGAAGGGAGGGTGCGATTGGGAGGGAATGAGGGAGCAAGATACACCTGGGATATTAACTTAATAAACTATAACTAGTATTTAAAATTTTAATAAAAATATTCTCCCAGTTTGATTGATTAATTTAAAAAATAAAGCATAGTACATGAATAAAGTATGTCAGATAAAACTTATTGTTTGTTTGGTTATAGTTTTGTCATCATTGTATGGTTTTTCTTTTGGGTATGGAACACAAAGTGACACACCTGGCATCATTACTTTCAATGTAATGTAGTATACTACAATATAGAATTTGTTTATAGCATCTTTAAAAATTAAAAGTGTTGGTATTGGAGGGATAGCTTAAAGATTAAAATAACTCTTCCCGCAAACACAGGTTTGATTCCCAGGATCCTTACAACCATAATTACAGGGGATCTGACTCTTTCTTCTGGTCTCTGTGGGCACTGCTCAGACATGATGTATATACATCCTAATACATGCAAACAAAACATTCATACACATATAAAATACATTAATTTAGGAAAACGGTAAATCCATTGTTAAAGGACCACATTTATTTAACCCTAAAAAGCAGAAATTGATATTTGAAGTACAGGTTCTTATGAATATAGAAATAAAACACTGTAAAATTGTGCAACAGCTTATTTTAAACTCTGAGATCCAGATATATGAATGAACTGAAGTGAATCTGAGATTCAAATGTGGGGAGAAATATTGTACTCTGATTTCCCAAAATATTTTTCAGCTGACAGTACAGCCCTAATGGCTTACCCTGGTTTCCGTTTTTATTACATCTAGAAATAACTAAGAAAGTATTATCATTTTCCAGCCACAATGTAGTAATTTTTATGTTTTGCTACTTAAATACATCAGAAATTAATATTTTATTATTATATCATTTTAGTGGGATGACATGTGTGAAGCCAGAACTGAAGTAATTAGAACTGGGTTTTATGTGTATGGAGCAAATGTGAAGGCTGTTTTAAAATATGTCCATATAAGGCTTAAATATAGTGGCTTATATCAGCACTCAAGAGGCAAAAATCATAGGAATCGCCACAAATTTAAGGGTTTTCTGGTCCATATAGGGAATTCTATGCTAGCCATAGCTACATAATCAGTCACTATTCAAATAATGTTCCAATATGAAATTACATCTATCAGTTGCATATTATGAACAGATCAAAATGGATGTAATATGGTCTAAACTATTTCTTATAAATTTGAACAATTATTTGATGTGAATTAAAATTAAAGCATGTATAGTTTCATGAAAAATATGTAGATATATGTACTGGATAATTCTGTATTCTAACCCAGGCCCTGCTATAGATTAGAAACATCCTTGGGCAAATTATTTAATGAATAAACATGTTTACGGTTCCTATAAGAATTCGTAATTCACTCCCCAAATTAACACAGCACATGAAAAGCAATAAGCAAATATCCAATTATCCTTCCCCTTGAATATCACCTAACAATATTACTTTGAATTCATGTATATTGAAGAGCCTCATATATGGTTCTAGAACAAAGGAAATCATAGGTCACTTTGCTATGTTGTAAAATTATATTTGTTTTATAATAAATTAATATGTATCATAAATAATATAAAATGGGCCTGGGGACAATATATCAAATGCTTGCTACTTGGTATATTGTAAGGGAAGATATATTTTTAACTTAAAAAATCTGTCTCTGTAGATAACTTTCTAGTAGACTCTATTTGTATGTGAATACATATTTTTTGTATTTAAAATTGTGGCTTAAATTGTCTGAAATTTCAAACAAAAGAAGTGCTGTCATTTGATTGTAAGACTGATTTCTTGAGAAACTGAAGATGTAGTTTTTATTGACATTGTCTTATCATGTGAAGTTTGGTAATATTTACTATTGACTTTCATATCAGTATTCCTGACAAAAGCTTTGATTCTCATTTTTTAGAATTGCTTGTTTCTTGAGTGATTTTTAAAGCAGGTGCCAAAAAAGGACAGAAAAGATGTTCTGATGTGTACATGACAGGTGAAATATCATGACCTTTTAGAACCTTTATTGAATTTAATTCCAAAGATATATAAGATGGTACTGGGAGAAAATTGTTTTATTTGTAGTGTTATTATAAGGGCACTCCAAATGTAAAGATACCGTGTCCATGCAGAAGGAGTAATGTAGGTCTTGCTTATTGCATGATTTCCCACAGGGTTTACAAAGGTTACTTGATGCACATGCAAACATAGGCTACATTCTATCTAAACGAAATGGGCCATGTCGAAATGTAATACAGGTGTCTCATTAATACTATAAGGGTTCCTAAAACCATCACTTTTCTAATTACCTTTATTTGTATGCTTTTAATGTATGTATGATTTTGTACATGTGCATGCATGTTCTTGTGTGTGCCTATGTGTGGGGCATGCCACTGTGACCTTTTGGAGGTTAGAGGACACATCTGGGTGTTGGTTCTTATATTTTTACATAGTTAGAGACAAGGTGTTTTTTGGTTTTGTTGTTGTTGTTGTTGTTGTTTAACACCATGTATACCAAGCAGACTGGTCTGCAAACATCCATCGATTCTTTTGTCCCTTCCTTGTATCTCACTTTCACATGGGGTTTACAAATGCATACCACCATGCTCGAATTGGTGTTCTGGAAATTTGATCTCAGGGCCACTGTTTGCCTAACAGGTATTTTACTCACTGCCCTTGGACCATATCATTAATTTTTGTTGAGGATATGTCTTATCTAGCTGAGTATGGTCTTGAACTCATGAATATCCTTCCTCCTTCACTCAACTGCTGAGATTACAGACATCTGTTACCATGCCAGTTTTACATGGTTCTAGGGACAGAGACTAGGGATTCATTCATGCTAGGCAAGCACTTGACCAACTGAATTATGGTCCCAGTTTCCTTTCATATTATTTTAAATTCATATTAATTTACCTACTAATAAGATATGCATTTGTCAAAAATAACCAATATTTAAAAACTCTTCCCTTATATGATTTGAAGTTATTTATAGAAAGTAGATTAAATGGAAAATAATCTGGATCTCTACATCAAATAGGTCAACTCAGGATACCTTTCATTTAATAAATATCCTGTATATAATTAAATCACTGATACTTATGTAGCTAATGTCAACTCAAGTATCTAATGTCTACTCAATATTCAAAAACAGAAGATACAAGTTTTTTTTTGTTGTTGTTTCTTAAACATCTTATCTGAGGAATACAACACCGATGCTCATTTATGAAGTACCAGTAAGTCAGGGGATTACACTGAATATTTAATATCAATTTTTTTCACTTTTAATGGAAAACATTTAATTGGGGCTGGCTTACACTTTCAGAGGGACAGTCCATTATGATCATGGTGGGAAGCATGGCAGCACACGGGCAGACATGGTGATGGAGAAGAAGCTGAGAGTTCTACATCTTGATTCAAAGCCAGCAAAATGGGACTGCTTGAGCATAGGAGACCTCAGAGCCCACCCCCACAGTGACACACTTCTTCCAACAAGGTCACACCTCTCCAACAAGGTCACACAATCTGGTAGGGACACGCCCTATGGCCAAGCATTCAACCCATGAGTCTCAGGGGGTCATTCCTATTCAAATCACCATGCATTTCCAGAAGATCTGACTCATTCTCAGATGATTAATCCCATTCCAAGACCAGTCTCTCAAGAGGAACTTTATCCTACTCATCACAATGCTTAATCACCTTCCACTAGGCCCCACCTCTTCAAGTCTCATCCCTTATCCAAAGCATTCCATTGCATTCAGCATATGATCTTTGCTTCTTTTTTTACAGTACTTCAGCCTGTATGCAGAGCCTCATGCATGCTAGGCAAGCCCTCTACCATTGAGCCATATTCGCAACCTTTCTACTTTTCAATTTGAAAGGCTCACTGAGATGCTCAGGAAGGCCTTGAACTTGCAATCTTCCTGCTTTAGCATGACATTAGTCTTTGGAGGACAGAAGACCAGAGGTAGAAGAATAAGGCAAGGCTGACCAAAGTGCCAGGTGCTGGAGGTTGAGGACATGGAATTAGGGGGAGAAATCCTTCTTGTCCTTTTCCTATCACTTTTTAAAAAAATTTTAACATTTTTATTTTATATTAATCACAGGTTATGTACTTTGTATTCTGGCCATAGCCCCCTCCTGCATTCCCTCCCTAACCCCCCCCCTTCCCTCCTTCTTCTCCTCCTTGCCCCTTTCCAAGTACACTGATAGGAGAGGACCTCCTCCCCTTCCATCTAACTCTAGCTTATCAGGTCTCTTCAGGACTGGCTGCAATGTCCTCTTCTGTGGCCTAGCAAGGCTGCTCCTCCCTCGCGGGGCAGGAAGGTTGAAGAGACAGCCATTGAGTTCATGTCCGAAATAGCCCCTGTTCCCCTTACTAGTGTACGCACTTGGGTATTGAGCTACCATTTGCTACATACAAGCAGGGGATCTAGGTTATAACCATACTTGGTTCTTGGTTGGAGAGACAGTCTCATAAAAGACCCCTATGTCCTGATATATTTGGTCCTTGCAGAGCTCCTGTCCTCTCCAGATCATACTAACTGCCCTTTCTTTCATATGATTCTTTCACAGAGACCCTAAATCAACTAGACCTAACAGATGTCTACAGAACTTTTCACCCCAGATCAAAAGAGTATACCTTCTTTTCAGCACCTCATGGAACCTTCTCCAAAATAGACCTTATAATTGGTGACAAAACAAGGCACAATATATACAAAAAGATTGAAATAATCCCTTGTATCCTATCTGACCATCATGGTCTAAAGATGGACCTCAACAACAACAGAAACAGCAAAAAGCCTTCAAATACATGGAAACTGAACAACTTGATACTTAAGGACAGATTTTTGTGTGTTAGAATATATGGATACAAAGTAGAACTTAATTTTGAAGGACTGCATTTTAGAGTGTTTTAGATTTATAGTAAAACTGAGTACAAAATACAGAGATTGCTGCTGCTCCTCTCACATACTGACAAAAATTTATTTTTATTTTTTATTTTATTTTTGCTGTGTTTTTTAATTTTTTAATTTTTTTCATTTTTATTTATATTAATCACAGGTTATGTACTTTGTATCCCAGCCATAGCCCCCTCCCGCATTCCCTCCCTATCCCTCCTTTCCCTCCCTCATCTCCTCCCTGCACCTTTCTAAGTCCACTGACAGGGGAGGACCTCCTCCCTTTCCATCTACCTCTACCTTATCAGGTCTCTTCGGAAATGGCTACAATGTTCTCTTCTGTGGCCTAGCAAGGCTTCTCCTCCCTGGGGGGGGGAGGGAGAGGAAAGAGGGGGGCGAGGTCGAAAAACCAGCCATTGAGTTCATGCCCAATATAATTTCTGTTCCCCTTACTAGTATACCCACTTGGGAAGTGAGCTACCATTTGCTACATATAAGCAGGATATTTTATATATTAATCACAGGTTATTTACTTTGTATCCTAGCCGAATCTCGCCTCCCTCATTCCCTCCTAATACCACCTTCCCTCCCTCATCTCCTCCCTGCCCTTTTCTAGGTCCACTGTAGGGGAGGTCCTCCTCCCCTTCCATATGACCCTAGTTTATCAGGTTTCTTCAGGACTGGGTGCCATGTCCTCCTTGGTGGCCTAACAAGACTATTCCTCCCTCATGGGGGTGGTGATGGTAGTGTTGTTGGTGGTAAAGGAGCCACTCATTGAGTTCATGTCATAAACAGTTCCTGTTAGCCCTACTAGGAAAACCCACCTGGTTACTGAGCTACCATAGCTTACCTCTGAGCAGGGGCTCCAGCCCATATACATACATGGTGCTTGGTTGGAGAAACAGTACCATAGAGGGCCCCATGCCCTGATATATTTTGTCCTTGTGGAGCCCCTGTCCTCTCCCAGTCATATTAACTTCCCTTTTTATTGTATGATTCCCTGTACTCTGCCAAAGTTTCAGCCATGAGTCTCTGCATCTGCCATGACATACTGCTAAGGCAGTCTTTCAGAGGCACTCTGTAGTAGGCTTGTGTCCTGTTACTTGAGAGGTTGTGGAGAAAGGGGAACCCCCCTCCATTGCTGGTGGGAATGCAAACTTGTACAACCACTTTGGAAATCAATCTGGTGCTTTCTCAGACAATTAGGAATAGTGCTTCCTCAAGATCCAGCTATACCACTCCTAGGCACATATCCAAAAGAAGGAAATTTGCTCAACCATGTTTGTACCAGCTTTATTCATAATAGCTAGACTGTGGAAACAACCCAGATGTCCATCAACAGAGGAATCGATGCAGAAATTATGGTGCTTTTACACAATGAAATACTACTCATCATTTCAAAACAAGGAAATCATGAAATTTTCAGGCAAATGGTGGAATCTACAAAAGATCATCCTGAGTGAGCAAAAAGACACACACAATATATACTCACTTATATAGACCTATAAGATAGGATAAACATACAGAAATATGTACACCTAAGGAAGATAAACAAGAAAGAGAACCTGGTGTAAGATGATCAATCCACACTTAGAAAGACAAATGGGATGGACATGGGAAGTAAGAGAAGACAAAAACTTTTTAAGGAAATGCTAGTTTTTAGTGTTCACTTTTAGGATACAATTTATGTATTTAGGTAAGTGTGTAATACCATATATAAACACGAAGAAATTCCTCAGTGCTTTGTCTGTGTATCACATTTCTACCTCACCTACCTGACAATCACTGTTAGTTTTACCCTCTCTGTAATATTGTCTTTCCCATAATGTCATATAGTTGGAATCAAATATTATGTAGCCTTTCCTATTGGTTTCTTTCCCTGAGTAGTATGTATTTTGTTCTCCTTTGCATCATGACATAGTTTGACACCTCGTTTCTTGATAGCAATTGTCAATATTCCACTACCTGTATTTACTATAAGGTATTCATTCAACCAATAAAGGACATGTTGATTGCAAATTTTTTCAAAATCTTATAAAAAGCATTAAAACCAATCAAGTGCAGATTTCTACATAAGCATGTTTCCAACTTGTAAAACTCTGGAAAATAAACAACTATTGTGTCATTGGCTTGGTATTACAAGAAACTATAAGAACCGGATTATCTTCGTTTTATACTCTTATCTGCAATTTCTGGCATTTTAGTATTAGTAATATTTTTATCTTTGCCAGTATTTAATGACAGTGTTTTCAGTCTTAGATGGTTCAATTTGTAGTAGTATCCCAATATTTTTGATATCATATCATGTCAGAAAAGTCATACCTGAAATACGGAAATATTGTTAAAATATCTGATTGAAATCACTACTCAGCATATGAACTTTAAAAGTGATTTATTTCAGGCCAAAATTTTATGCAGAATTGCTTGAAAATCATTAGTGTAACTCATCTTGTAATCAGCTGAGGAAAACCTAGAAGCCCACTAAATAAAGAAAGTACTACTGTTGAGCTCTGGATACTGTCTGTGGATACCCATTAGTTTGGAGATCTCTCCCAGAATATGGTACTCATTGACATCTCAATATAAGTGAACTTGGTCCTCTTTGCATTAACTTTTGTCACACATATCGACTTACCTAGTTAATAATGTTTACTTTTGGTTGGACTAGACATTTCAATCCTAAACAAATTCCTTGACTTTTACCTGCTATACACAACTTTTTGCATTTTGCTACAGTGAAAACATCTTGTTGTAGGTACTCAAGCAATAACATTGTTTCTTTTTTCTAAAGTCTCTTTATGTATACTCCAGTCATTAGCAGATTCTGTCAGCTTTGCCTTTATTTATTCATTGAAAATAGATTTGTTTCTCATACAATACAACTAAACCACAGTTTCCCCTCCCTCCACTCCTCCCAGTTCTCCTGACCTACTCTCTAGGATAATGGACCTACCCTCAGATCCACTTCCTCTTTGTTTCCTATTCAGAAAATATCCAAGGAACAATAACCAAATAGGACAAAACAAGGTAATAAAACAAGAAAAAATTTTATATAAAGGCTGGGAAAGTCAACCCAATAGGAAGAAAAACGTCCCAAGACTAGGCAAAAGTGTCAGAGATCAACCAACTCCCACTGTTATGAGCCATAAAGAAACACAAACCTAATAGTCATAATAAATATGCAGAGGACCTGGTCCAGCCCCGTGCAGGTACCATAATTACAACCTCAGTCTTTGTGAACCCACATGAACTCTGCTTAGCTGGGTTCCATGGGCCATGTTCTCCTGATGTCCTCCATTGCCTCTGAATTGTACAATATTCTCTCTCCCCTTTTCTGTGGAGTTTCACAATTTCTGAGGTGAGGGGCCTGGTGGAGACTCAATGTTCAAGGCACAGTGATCATCCAAAAGAAAGTATTTTTATTAATCTGGGGGTTTGTTGACCAACTTTTTCTTTAAAAGGCATTCTTTAGTAAGAAAAATATATAGTCAGGAGTACTCATTCAGTAAAGTCAGTTTAAGGACTGTGGCAGTAAAAGGGTTATTTTTTATAATTTATTTATTTATATATCCATCACAGGTTATGTACTTTGTATCCCAACTGTAGCATCCTCCCTCATTCCCTCCCACTCTCCCCATCCCTCCCTCATCTCCTCCCTGCCCCTTTCCAAGTCCACTAATAGGGGAGGACTTCCTCCCCTTCCATCTGACCCTAGCTTATCAGGTCTCTTCAGGGCTGGGTGCAATGTCCTCTTTTGTGGTCTAGCAAGGCTGCTTCTCCCTTGGTAGGGAGGGGGTTGAAGAGCCAGCCATTGAGTTCATGACAGAAATAGTCCTTGTTCCCCTTACTAGGGTACCCAGTTGGATTATTTCTTAAGGGACCTTTTTCAATTAATTTTCTCTTTCTAATGATGTCTGGCTGAACCCACTTTTACCTGATGCTGGAGGAAGCCTTCTGATGAAGATTAGACAATGTATAGATTTATGGGTATAACAGAATATCACTAAGAATCATTGATTTTTTTTCCTGGTGTATTTGGTTCTACCCTGTGTCTCTGGGCTGTTCAGTCTCTGATTGCTGACCAACCAGGCAGTGAAGAGCATGTTTAAACCAATTTAAAGCAAACATTGGTTGTCTACTCCCACAAGTTCTCTTCCATATTGCCCAAGGACATTGTGTAGCCAGTACAGGGTACAGGTCAAGGGTTTGGCTGGGTTGGTATTCTGGTTTCTCTTTTCATAGCATGTAGAGTACCTTCTCACACCAAAAAGATTAAAACACAGAGATAAAGACTCCATGCTGGCACCAGCTCTTCCTGTCTACATTCAATTTGCTGTGTGGATGTTGGCCTCAGGAATGGGCCAATTTTTCAAGAGTGACCTTCTGCCCTAGCATCAGCCTTGGTTGTTTAGAAATCTCTATTGGATCACCCACAGCCAATAGCTTAACCTAATGCCACCCAGCCCCACCACTGAAAGCCTTGCATGGCTAGACAAGATGGCCAGTTGATACTCTGTATACTCCATTACTAAGAGTCCTCATTAGGAAAACACTCAGATTCCTGGTAAATTTCCACACAGTTCCCCAAGTGCCCCCTAATCCAGCTGTTTCTTCCAACTCTCTCCCTCCATTCATGCCTTGCTTGGATCTTTATTGCTCCTGTTCCCACCTGCTCCACTGTACCCACAAAAAATCTATTGTTTTCCCCCTTCCCATGTAGACCTATGTATGCTTTCTAAAGCCATCTTTACTTAACCTCTCTGGATCTGTGGATTGGAGCTTGATTTTAATTTGTTTATCGGCTAATAGCAAATTATAAGTTAATGTATACCATATTTGTCTTTCTTGGTTTGGGTTACCTCATTCAGGATGATTTTTTCTAGCTCCATGCATTTGAATGCTAATTTCATGATGTCATGTTTTTGTTTTTGTAACAGCTGAGTATAATTCATTGTGCAAAAGTTCTTTATTTTCTTTATCCATTCTTTTGTTGAGGAACATCTAGGTTCTTTCTAGTTACTGGATATTATGAATATAGCAACAATGATTATCGTTGAGTATGTTTCCTTGTGGTGGGATGGAGTATCTTTTGGGTATATAAACAAAAGCTGGTTCTACTATCAACTTTCAGAGGAACCATCATATTTATTTCCACAGAGGCTGTACAACAATCACTCTCACCAGAAACAGAGGAGTGTCCCACATTTTTCCACACCCTCGCCAGCAGGAGCTGTCACTTGTGTTATTGATCTTGGCCATACTGACAGGTGTAAGACAAATCTCAAAGTAATTTTTGTTTTGTTGTTATTATTGTTTATTAAAATTTATTCACATTTGTATTCTGGCTGTAGCCCCCCTTTCTCATATCCTCCTGGTCCCACAATCCCTTCTTTTTTCTCTCCTATGCTTCTCCTCTAGTCCACTGATAGCGGGGGTCCTCCTCCCCTACTATCTGACCCTAGACTATCATGTCTCATCACGATTATCAAAGTAATTTTGATTTGAATTTCTCCACTGGCTAAAATTACTGAAGATTTCTTAAATATTTGTCAGCCACTTGAAATTTCTCTATGGAGAAGTCTCAGTTTAGACCTATACCTTTATTCATTAATTGGATTATTTTTTGATATATAGTCCCTTGACTTTTGTATACATTTTGGATAGTAGTCCTCTATTGGACATGAAGTTATTAAAAATATTTTCCACTCTATAGGTTTCCAGTTTGTCTGATTGACTGTGTCCATTGCTTTACAGAAGGTTTTCTGTTTCATGGCGTCCCATTTATCAATTGTTGATCTTAGTTAGTGCCTGTACCATTGGTGTTCTCTTCAGGAAGTTGTCTCTTGTGCCAATGTGTTCAAGTCTATTCCCCACTTCCTCTTCTGTCAGGTTCAGTGTATCTGGTTTTATGTTGAGGTCTTTGGTCCACTTGGACATAATTATTGGGTATGGTGACATATATGAATCTATTTAGATTATTCTATATGCACATATCAAGTTAGGCCAGAATTATTTGTTGAAAGATGCTTTCTTTTTTCCTGTGATATTTCTAGCTTCTTTATGAAAAATTAGACGTCCACAGATGTAGAAATTCCTGCTGCATCTGTCCTATACATCTCACCTCTTATCTGTTTTAATAGTCTCTGAACCATTCTATCATCTATATTGTTTGACTTCTTTAACATTTCTTTCATTTAAATGATAGTCAATATAATTCCTTATGATTCAGAGTGTAATATCATCCTTCCTTATGTTTATGATGGTCTCTTAACTAATTTGTAATAATATTAAAAGTCCCTAGAGTTAAAATTACAAGTATGTCAGTTTCCAACACTTTTCAGTATCAACTTTATACGGTCTGCTTTTTCATACACCACCCCTACCAAGTACATTTATTGCTGTCTGTTTGTGACTGGTTTAGGACTATCTACTGTAGCATGGGTAACCTCTCATGTCTAGTATCACAGAACAAAACTGACTTTCACTCTCCTAACACTCATCAGTTGCCATTAGCTTTTCAACCAAGAATTGAACTTAATTTCCTTTTCTTGTTATGATTTTGGTTGTCTTGTTCTAGCATATTCTTGTACATATTATCACTATTGCTGTGAGTTTATATGTGAAACTGCCTTGCTGTAACTTGAAAACATATTCTCATTATAGTCAACAAGTACCTCTCTCTCTTTTAAAATCTTTCTGGCTTTTCTTATATGACAATTCCTGAGCCTTGGGAGTGGCATTTATTTAGGGCTGAACATTCCATGGTCTCTTATTCTATGCAACTTGATAATGGCGCCAGGTATGGGATTCGTGTTGAAAAGTGGTACTGAAATCCAATCAGTAAGGAGTCAGTCACCCCTACTCCCATACTATTTGTGGTTTTATTGTATCGAGGGCCATATCTTTTCTTCTTCTTCTTCTTCATCATCATCATCATCATTATTATTATTATTATTATTATTACAATTTATTCACTTTGTATCCAGGCCACATCCTCCTCTGTCATCTCCTCCCAGTCCCACTCTCCCTCCTTCTCTCTCTCCTTTATCCCTCCCCTATTCCACTGACAGTGAAGGTCCTCCTTCCATACTATCTGACCCTAGCCTGTCAGGTATCACCAGGAATGTCTAGATCAGGGAGCATATCTTGTTAAGCCAATCATTGTTATACCTTGCTTGATTCACAACAAAGTAAGATTGATGATTACTTTTCAACCCAGTGGCAAGCACACCAAGTATGTATTTTAAGATTATGAAAGCCAGTTAACAGTAATGCTGCTTCCCAATCAGTACCAACTTGCTATCCCTGTGTTCAGTGACTCAAGCATGTGGTGGTTACAGCAACAGATGTCATCAGATGTATACTTTCATAGTACATAAACAGTTTAATAACATGGTCTTTGGTACTTTCATATTTAGTTTTTGGATTCATTTTTATTTCTTAAAGGAAATTTATTGTAGCCAAAAGCTGCTACTCATTACCTACTCAGTAACATTACTGTATAACGATGGGTTCTTGGGATGCTCCAGGCTTTAGTTTGACCTTTGCAAATTAGCTCTGAATTAGAGACCATAACTAGACAAGTAATAATGTATAACATGAAGACAAATACCATAACACAATCTAGAATAACTAGAAGGAAAATGGCAGCAACAAAAAAAGGGAAATTATTTTTGGTGTTTCAAGGCCTTATTATTATAACTGCTGACACCAACCTGCCATTAAAATAGATTCATTTCCTCAAATATTGTGCTTTTATATACAAAGTGTGTAGTCAATAATTGTGTTAACATGATCCAGTTTTTAGAGCTAAGTGTTTGTACATTATTTCATTCTGAACCTGTAACCCTTTAATAATCTGATTCTTTTATCAGGAAGATGATATTATAGTGTAAAACCTAGCATTTGTCTCTGTAAAATTCAGCATTTTGTGCTTTGTACAATCATTTATAATTATGTATATATAGATTGGAACTTTACTATTGTAGGAAGGAGGAAGAAAGAAAATATTTTTAAAAGTTAAAAAAATAGAATCTTAAAAAATACTCTATTCTTTGCTAAAAGGTGATTAAAAAACAGCATTGTTCTATTGGGTGGAATACTTAGAAATATCTTTCACAGAGCACAATTAATTTTAATTTCATACTTTATAACCATAAATCTGAAAGTGTACACTTAATTCTAGTTTTAAAATCTTCTAAATTATCTGACAAAACACAAGGTTATTAAGTTTATTAGATTGTTTACCAGGGGGAAGTTGTCATCATTACTGAGTACTTTTCTGGGTCTGATGGTTTTACTTGCAGAAAATCATATGAATAAGAAACTTGAAAACAACCTTGGTTTCAAATTTGAACTCGCTTTCATATTTTATTTTTTCAAAGTATTTTTAAAAAGTGCCTTTCAAAACTGTAATTTAAAAAAAGAGGCTGTTAAGTGGCTCGGTGTTTTAGTAGTATTTTTAACTATTTTACTTATGTTTATCTCTTTCTCCCTGCTCTACCTCAATCCCTTCCAACATCCCAAAGCCAGATAAGAGAGAGAATGTGTTAATGGGAGAGAAGGCACATTTCTCTTTCTTGCTGCTTTCTGCTGGTTTGGGTCATCAAGTTCCTTGTAGCCAGTTCAATCCTCATTTCAGGATATATTCAACTTATTGCATCACTGCAACAACAGCAACAAGAGCCAAAGGTGGAAAGCCTCAGCAGCCTTGTTTTTGTTTGTTTGTTTGTTTTCTCTCAGAGCTCATAACTCTCTGGGCTCTGGCATTTATTCTCTTTCCAGAGTCCTCAGATTTAAACTATCTGCAGCTGGCAAAGAGGTCCTCTCAGAACTTGCATGAGGAAAATGGTCTGCTCCTGTAGACCCTTTGAATCAATCCCACATCCAACACCTGGTACAAAAACAAAAAAAAAATGTTTGTTTATGTCCGCAGCTGTGTGAGAATACGTGCCTCGGAAGTGTGATGTCCTTGTTCCACTCCCACCTGCAAACATTAGTAGGGAAGATGATGATGAGTAGGAGCATGTAGGTGAAAATGAATACAATACTTTGAATCCAGAATTTATCTAATTTTACTAATAGAAAAGAATAAATCAAAGGACTCAGTTCAAAATCTATTCTGATCTCTATGTTAAATAATTCTATAACAAAAAATATGTAGTAGCACATATTTCTAAGATATTCCATAACAGTTCCACTTAATAGTTAACTTAGGACTACCAACGCTTATTATATTGTATACTTGTACAATGAAATGTTAGACCACAATTTGACTATATTTACTAATATAGGAAAAATATCACAAATATATATATATAATAATTCAGACCTATAAAATATATCTGTCGTGTAATTACAAACAGATAACATATACAAAAATGATATATAAATCTACTATCTGTCAGATATGAGCATAATGTTTAGCTTTGGGAATTTGATGAGAAATGGATGGAGATGACTTCTATTGTTATTTTGCAGGCTTGTTACCATTGGGAAAAGCTGACCTATATTTGTGGTATATTTTCTGTATATATTATTTACCTCAACAAAATGTTTAAATTTGAAAGATACTGTATTTGAAGTCACTAAAAATCACAGCAAGTATTGGCTTTTCTCAAGTCATTGAGTGGACTTTCCAGATGACACTTTTTCATTTCCCTTTCTTGTTTCTATGACTATCTTTGTTTTCAGAAGCACAGTAGGAGATTACTGGAATGAAGGCATTTCTTATGAACATTACATACATTCAGTTGGTACAACAAGCTGCCATAAGCCTTGATAGCTTAAAATGACAGAAATTAATTCAATCACCATTTTGTACAGTATATATAGAAAAACAGTGTCACTGACATAAAATAAAATGTCAGTATGACAGATTATATCAGCCTGATGAATGAGAGAATCTGGGCACTTGCTTTTCCATTTTCTGATACCCCCCTGCATTTCTTGGGTTATGGTTACATTACTCCAATGTCCAAAACAGTAACTTCAAATGTATCTCTGCATTCTTCCATTGTCTCCCTCTTAGAATGACATATTCAATAAGAGTCAGGGTCTATTGGAATAATATATAAAAATATCACCACCTCAAGTTCTTTTTACAATGTGAAATTTGAAATGACTCTACTTTCTCCACTCCAAACTATCTTATGCACCCTTTTACAGGTTTATATGTTCAAGAGGTTAGAGTATAGATATCTTTGTGGGTGACATGTTTCTCTTTACTGACACTAATGATATTAATCAGGTAATAAAAGTAACAGTATTGTTCACCAATTTGTAATATTTGCCTAGACTTAATCTCCAGACACAGAAAAAAAGATTTTCTTTCTTTCTTTCTTTCTTTCTTTCTTTCTTTCTTTCTCTTTCTTTCTTTCTTTCTTTTTCTTTTTGTAGTTAATCTATCCTTAAATCTCATACTACTCCTACTGTTGTACTTATTTCTTTGTTCTGATTTATTTTGGTTTTGATTCAAGTTCTTCCATGTTTGCAGTGCTTACAATTTTTATTAAGATAGAACATTTTATGGATCTGTTTAAAAACTGGTATTAACATTTCTACACCGTCTTTAGTTTTTACTTTCATTTTTAAAGTGAGTTCATGAAATATACTGTGAAAATCTTAGAAATTTCTGAAGCTGTTTGAAAGAACCTTTCTCATAACTTTATTTTAGTGGACACAAGAAAATAATATTAATGCTAAGGTAATAGTTTCCTCTAAGATCATTCAAAAACATTGAAAAAGAAGTCAATCTTTACTATTATTTTCTTTAAACTACCTTTAGGTGACTCTGTATGGAAGGTAGTGTTTCCTGTTAGTATTTTGTTAATATGCCTATATTAGAAAGTTCCCCTAAGCAACTTCTCCAAGTTTCTATTCAGCAGTACTAACACGCTAAATGGCTTCAGATTGCTAAACATGTTTCCTGATGCCTCTCACCTGTAAGTTTCAGCATCAATAGTTATCACTTAGCTCCTTTCTATTAAAGGCATTTGGCTAGTCTCTTGGAAAAATTATGCAGCAGATCATGTTTCCATCCAAACAGTTAATTTATTCCACCAGTATGTTCAGATATAGTCTATGCAGACCCATCTTTTGGCATTTTGTAGTATCAGAGCAAACTGGAACTCCCATTTAATATTTAGATTACTGGAGATACTGAGTTCCTTCTCCTCACTGTCTCTTCATGTAAAAGATGTAGCATAGGGACTGACATTTCTTATTTATAAATTTACTCATAAATTTCTGTTCCCATTTTTCTTTTCCCATGAACATTTTTTGGATTATGTGAGTAATCAAGAATTTCAAAATTCTGTGTGCCAAAGATAATTAATTATCCAGGGAACATAATTAACCACTAGTTCCAAATTCTGTCCTCTGGATGCACCATAACTTTGGTTTTTAGGAACAACAAGTGTTTTACTACAGACCCATATTTGTCCTCCAATAGCAATGTGTATATCACTACAACAAAATGCGTCTTTTACTTCCTCCATCAGCATCTTTCCTCTAAGAGAACAAGTATTCATTGCAGTAGGACAGGTTTTTCCAAGATCCACCCTCCTTCCTTCTTAAGTGTCACATATTCATCTATGTACCATAATTTACCCTCAAACCCTTGCGTTTGTCAAATCTGTTTTTTTTGTATAATTTTTAAGTGGAAGGATTGTAGATGACTTGTCCTAAACAGTTTGACATTTCTCCCCTTTTATTTATTTTTTCCTCAATTTTATTATATATTCTTTAATCTGAAGATTATAGTGCCTTAAAGTTTCTTTAAAAACTTCTTCATGGAGTTCTGTTCATTTACCATTTCAGCCTGGTATTTAATGCCCTTCAATTTGTACTCTCAACAAGTACAGAAAAGTATATATTCTCCTACATCTGTCAGTCAGAAATTGTTTACACCATTTGTCAAAACAAGGCAGCTTGGAAGATCTTTGCTGGCTTCCTGCAATGCCATGTCTCAAAACACTTTTTCAAGCTGCTAGCTCCTATTATGCAATTTTGTAGCAGTGCTGGCACTTAGCAACTCCTACTTGCTAAGGAGCAGGAAATCTTGACACCCAGCTATTTCGAATGAGACTACAGATGCTTTGTTTTATTGTGTCTGTTTTTGATCTGGGCAATGGGGTAATTTATAGTATCACTCCATAGCATTTTGTTATGTATCCTTGTGAGAGGTGGAAGAGAATGGTAGTTACTCAGTTCTTTTGGTTTTGTTTTGTTCTGGTTTTTAAATTCATTTATGCCTTTATTCCAATTTATTCACTTTGTATCCCAGTTGTAGTTACCTTCCTGGTCTCCTGCCAGTCACACCCATCCTCCCTCTTCTCCCTCTATGCACTTTCCCTACTCCACTGATAAGTGAGGACCTCCTCCCCTTCTATTTGAACCTAGCCTATCAGGTCTCATCAGGGCTGGCTGCAATGTCTTCCTCGGTGGCCTGGCAAGGCTGCTGCCCCCACATGGGGGAAGTGATCAAAGAGCCAGCCACTTTGTTCACCTCAGAGACAGCCCCTACCCCCCCTAACTTGGGAACCTACTTGGAAACTGAGCAGTCTATGGGCTTACTCTGAGCAGGGGTTGTAGGCCTTCTCCATGCATAGTTCTTGGTTGGAATATTGGTCTCTGCAGGACCCCCTGGGCCCAGGTATAAGGGCGGGGGATCTCTGTTGGTCTCCTTGTGGAGTTCCTGTCACCTCCAGGACTTTCTCCCTGTTCTTCCATAAGGTTTCCTACACTCTGCCAACATTTTGGCTGAGTCTCAGTATCTCCTTCCATAACCTGATGGGTGGAGTCTTTCAGATGCCCCCTGTGGAAGGCTCCTCCCCTGTTGCTTGTCTTGTCCTACTTTCCTTCTGAGTAAGGTATCATCGTCTTCAGTTAGGCCCTTTTGTGTAGCTTCTTTAGGACTATAGATTTTAGTATGCTTATCTTATATTATATGGCTAACATCCATAAGTGAGTATAAACCATATGCATTTTTCTGATTTGTGGTTACCTTACTCAGGATGATCTTTTCTAGTTCCAACCATTTGCCTGCAAATTTCATGATTTCCTTGTTATAATTACTGAGTAGTATTTCATTGTGTAAATGTACCACAATTTTTGTATCCATTCTTCAATTGAGGGACAACTGGGTTTTTGTCCAGATTCTGGATTTTATGAATAAAGCTGTAGTGAACATAGTTGAGCAAATCAATCTGGTGCTTTCTCAGAAAGTTACTCAGTTTTTACTGCATTCTTATTTTACACACACACACAAACACACACACACACACACACACACACACACATACACACAAAGTTACTGGTGAGAAGTTCCCAAATTTATTATGTTGATATATTAACTATCATTTGTACCATTTATATATCAGAACATGTTACTTTAATAGGTGATTTTGAGGTTATACATTATCTAAATCTTAGTGAAAAATCTTATATCAAAAGGATGTTTCCATACTGCTTGCTCTATCTAACCACAGTTAACAACCTACTTTTATTAAAAGCATCAAAGAATGCTGATTTTTTTAAATGCCAACTTTATCCTGTGCAATCACTGAACATGAAATTGTTTAGTAGTTTCCATCAAAGGAGCAGCTGAAGGTCAGGCTGTGAGTTGCTTTAATTCTTCTAGCATTAAGTCTTGTAAAACTGGCACTTTATTTTTATAAGTAGAGGTTCTTAAAAGGTCCATTAACTCTGGTGACCACTGCCGGAGCCCGCCAGCAGAGCAGAACGGGGTTCTGAGTCAGGAGTGAGGATTGAAATTAATAATATACACTACACACATTATGTTCAGAGAGGCTTCTGGCCACTTGCTCATGGCTCCAATGAGCCCTATAGCGTCAATACGCTCTGCATCCGAAAAGCCATGAGACCAGCCAGCCTTGTTTATTTATACAAACAGTTTACACAAGGGGTTAATTTTTACAAGGAAGTGAGGCAGAGTTGAGATTTCAAACAAGCTCTCCCACCTGCTGTCACTAAACAAAAGGCGAATGGACTTGCAAATCCTTCCCTGTCTCCAAGGGAAGGCCTGGAAAAAACCTGTCTTCCTGTGCTGAGACTAGCACTTCAAACAGCCGCCAAAGCAGCTATGACCCGGCTCACCACAGACCACAAAGTGGCTTATCAATTATAAATTTGTTTTATATAAATGGAACTCACAGATGACACTATCATCATATTGCTTTGTACCTGTGATAAAAATTGTCAAGCCCTCTCTTTGATATCTTCACTTGACTTCTCATACAAAAATGTAAGGAGAGGTGAGCAATTTATATCTCATGTATTGAAGACATATTACTTCAATGAAAATTCTATTATAGCTTAAGAAGATTATCTTCTTTCATTTCACAAACTGAGGTAGCTGGGAATATAGTCATCTAATGTCTTACAATGGCAATGATAGGCATTTTGGAACTTTGTTACACTTAGTTGCTACACATGGCCTTTCAAAAGGCAACAGCTATTTTTAAAAGAATAAGGACTCAGAAGGATTTTAAATGTAGCACTAATTAAAATTAATTAATTGAAGCTAAATTTAAGAACAATCACATGTGACAAAGAAAACAGATTTCCAAATAAAGAAGGGTGTGAAAATGTGTACAAATGAAACTCTTACAGCAATTTGATCTATCCTGTTCACAGTATCTTGAAATTGTATTTACTGGAATAACCTAGTTCTTGTATTTTTAAAATTTTTCCAAATGTTTTATAAATCTGTAAAGCCTTGCAATGCAATGCAATTGCATTGAAAGGATGCAATAAATAACTGTATTTTACCGTTGGCAATTTAGGATTTCAGAGCAGTTTTGTTTTGCTTCCACATAATCACTATAATTTCCTTTTCTTTCATCATTCAAAATCAAAACTACTTAATATGATTAAGTTGCCTTTTGGCATTTTAACCCAATCTATATTTAGCTGATTTATCTATCATGTTAATTTAAGCACATGGACAAAATTCAGGACATAAATATAAAACCACTGTAATATTTACCAAGAAATATATCTGTATGACTTTTGAAGATATGGCAGTAATGAAGTCATTTCCCTAATGACAGTCTTATTGTCATTGAGATCCACAGAATGTAAAACTTAAGGACTGTCTTAGCTTCTTCTTTTCCTGTTGTGATAAAATACCCTGATAAAACAACCCAGAGGAGAAAATGTTTATTTCAATTCTAATTTGAAGGCATAGTCCACCATGGATTCAAAACTGCTGATCATCTCATATCTACTATCAGAAAACAAAAAGGAATGGGCACGTTCATGTCAGAAATGCTAGTGCTCCGTTTCCTTTTTCTGCCTCTTTTTTTTTTTTATACAAATGTGCTGCTTTATTACAAAGAATCTCACAAAATGAAAATGTCTCAAGAAGTAACCTAGGTTAACAACCTTCACCTGTAGAATTGGGGGAAGACAGGCAATGTTAATTTTTTCTTCTTGCCTGAGGCCAGTGGGATGGTATAAACAGAACCAATCTAAAAATGGCCAATATTACCTAAGCCTGAATAAAGGGTCACCCCCTCTAGAAAGCTTAATAAGGACATCTTAACAGCTCCTAAGCAGGTACTTGGCAGTTCAGGATTTTGTCATATGGTTTTTTTTTTTTTTTTTTTGTCGTTGTTTGTTTGTTTTGGCTCAGACCATACATGGTTCACAACTAAAACTTGGGGCAGATGGACAAGGTAAGAGTTCTCCCAGCACCACCAGTGGTCCCTGGTTCCTATCTAGTCCCTGGCGACATTATATTTAATATATTTTATATAAATACACAGAAGTATAGAAAATATAAAATCTGAGACATCGGGGAAACATGAGGAACTTAGTGGGAAGTCAGAGCTATAGATCTTGCTGAGGCCAACTTGACCTCTTCTTTGACCCCTTTGGCTTCTGGCTTCTTCTCCTTGATTTTCTTCTCCTCTATGGCTTCTTTTTTTCACTGTACATCATCTGTTTTGACTCATTTGGCTTTTTTGAAGTTAGAAGAGTTCTTGCAATCATCTTCTCCCTCCTCATCTGAATGAGAGAATTCTTCCTAACAGATAACATATTTGTCAGAGGAGCCGATGGAGATGCATTTGCCAGGGTCTTCTTCGTCCTCATCACTACTCTCCTCTGGGATGGCATCCTCAGGTATTTGCTTCATGTGGACCCCAGGAGCATGGGGCAGCATTCTCAAGTTTTCAAAAGTCTCTGCTTGATCTTTTTCAGGTATTCTTTTGTTTTCTGGATAGCCATATTGGAAGGACTAACATTAAGCTTGAAATCTGGTCCAAAGTATTCAAAGTAGTCATTGTATGGTAGCTCATTAGGGATTTCTGTGTCCAGGGCCAAAGCTGTTTTTTAAATCCAGTATCAAGTGACATTGTAGATGGTATAGCCACCTCCTCCCAAAATTAGCATAAGCAAATTGAAACTTGAAGAAGAAATCCACACACTTTGCACGACCTTTGATGATCGGATTGAAGCAGCCCAACCTTTTCTCAGACAAGGAATCTGAACCACACTGTAAGACCACTGCACTAGGTTGGAACATCTCCATTACTTTGGACATGACTGCCTTGAAAATAGCTTCATAAGACTCATTATCAATCCTATCTCAGAGCAGGTAGTTAACAGCTTAGTACTTGGCTTTGCCAGCCCAACTATCCCAAAGGTCCACAGTTCCTGGGAAGTACTTTCCTTATTTATGAAAGGACACTGTCATGAACGGTCTGGGGCTTTCACCACGGTGAATATCAGTGTCAATATACAGGACCCTGTGGTGATTTTTAGCAGTCCCAGGATGGCTAAGACGATATCATTGACATAACAGAAGCCAGATGCTTCAGACTTCTTTGCCTGATGCAGACCCCAGCCCAGTTCAACACTATGTCTGTCTGCTGCTTATCAAGTTTCATGGCACTTGCCACAGAGCCACCAGTAGATAACAGACAGAATTCAAACAAGCCATCAAATACTGGTCAATCTTCACCAGCATTGAATACATGCATTTGCTTACTATTACCAGCTATGCTATCTCTGGGAATGGAACTCAAGATTTTATTGTAGTCATCACTGTGGTATTTGATTATCTCCTCGGCATTGGCTTCGTGAGGATGATAAATTTCAATTTTTTGGTGGAGACCATACTTGAGCAGCAAATTGTGAGTCTTGCAGATTCGGTGAGGCTTCATTGAGTGGCCTTGTCCATAACAGTAGTTTCCAACACTGTCCTAGTAGTAACAGACTTTCTTCTTGGTGCCCTGAGTCTCAACAGAAGAATGGATACAGAAAATATGGTACATTTACACAATTAAAAACAAGGAAATCACAAAATTTTCAGGCAAATTGTGGGATCTAGAAAAGATCATTCTGAGTGAGGTATCCCAGAAGCAGAAAGACATATACTCACTTGTAAGTGGATACTAAACCTATAAGATAGGATAAACGTACTAAAATCTGTATACCTAAAGAATATAAACAAGAAGGAGGACTTCAGATAAAAAGATCAATCCTCACTTAGAAAGACAAATGGGATGGACATTGGAAGTAGAAGAAAACAAGGCACAGGACAGGAGCCTACCACAGAGGGCCTCTGAAAGACTCTACCTAGCAATGTATCACAGCAGATACTGAGACTCATAACTAAACCTTGGGCAGAATGCAGGGAATCATATGAAAGAAGGGGGAGTCATTAAGATCTGGAGAGGACAGGAGCTCCAAAAGGACCAAATATTTCTGGGCACAGGGGTCTTTTCTGAGACTGATTCTCCAACCAAGGACCATTCATGGATATAACCTAGAACCCCTGCTCAGACGGAGCCCATGGCAGCTCAGTATCCAAGTGGGTACCTTAGTAAGGGGACCACGGACTGTCTCTGACATGAAATCAGTGCCTGGCTCCTCTGAGAAAGGAGCAGCCTTGCTAGCCACAGAGGAGGACAATGCAGCCAGTCCTGAGGAGACCTGATAATCTAGGGTTAGATTGAAGGAGAGGAGGACTGCTGCTATCAGTGGACTTGGAGAGGGGGTGGAAGGAAAAGAGGGAGGGAGGGTAGGACTGTGAGGGAAAGGTGGATGTGGCAACAGCTGGGATACAAAGTAAGCTGTAATTAATATAAAAAATTAATAATTAATAAGAAATGAATAATTCCCACCAAAACCAAGAAATCTTCTCTATATCTTTATAGATTTCACAGAATTTTGTGAAATGAGGTAGGCATGGTTGGAATGCTCCAATATAGAAAACAAATATATGGATGCAAATTATGTGCAACACTTTTAGAGATTCTGTATAAACAAAAAGTGAATATATATATATATATATATATATATATATATATATATATATATAGAGAGAGAGAGAGAGAGAGAGAGAGAGAGAGAGAGAGATCCTGAAATACATCAAGGGCAATGTCTTCAAATAAAGACTTGGAAGCACTTTAATACAATTTTATGTCATATTCTGCTCCATAAATCCTGTCGGCACATATGAGATGCCCCATATGAAGGTATGTTATTACAATAGATATTCTCAGGATATACTTATTAAATAAAGCAATTTAATAAAGTATTTTGTTTACCTATGCTAGTATGAGTCATTTTGGGGGGTTTATAAATGTATCAAATATGATGAAAATGAATTCATGATAAAGTAAATATGGATTTATTTGTTTATCCAGGAATAATTTAATATTCTATGTAATATACTTACAAATATAATTAAGATAATGTAGCTATTTATTGGATGTATACAATTTTGAGAGATGTAGATAATGCTTGAATGCAAAAGTTTCAGAGTATAGTTGGAACTTTCATTTAAACTTGACAGAGGGTACTTAATTTTATTGACTTTGGTAACAAGGGTAGCTTTTATGATAATGGGCCATATAATTGTATTTTTAAAGTTATCAGTCATTTTTTACTGAGTAGAGGGTTAGATAAATAAAGATGTGTCAGTATTAAAGATTGGGGAAGCATTCAGAGAATGGAATTTTTATTATCATTATTATTGTTGTTGCTTTTACTTTGCATCCTGGCAGTAGCCCCCTCGCTCATCTCCTACCACTCCCACTTCACCTCACTCTTCCACCCTTATCTACCTCCCATAGTCCACTGATAGGGGAAGTCCTCCTCCCCTACTGTCTCAACCTAGCCTATCAGGTCCCATCAGGACTGCCTTGATCCTCTTCCGATGTAGGCTGGCTAGGTTGCAAAGGGGACAGCAGTGACTGATGTTTCAACCAAACATCATACATAAAGAGTACCTAGACCCTTGCTCAGATGTAGCTCATAGAAAGCTCAGTCTCCATGTGGCTCATTAAGGGAAGAAAAGACAGTCTCTGACATGATCTCAGAATTTATTTTCCAATAATGAAAAGTTCAGGCTTTACTATAGGAACAGCAAGAGATAGACAGAACCAGATCAGATTCTGTTATGTTTTTGTAGGCAATGACTTTTTATAGTCAGTTATAAACATAAAAGCAATTTAAATCAATAAGTACCAAATCATGAAGATTATTTAATCACAGGTATACTTTAGTAAGATCAAGGTGACAATATCCTTTTTTAAGAGACCAAAACTGGAAGTGGATATACCTATTAGAATAATCTAAAATGCCAGACAAGATTCTGGCATTCTAGGAAAGCTAAACCAAGATGGTTGCTGTAATGATGAAGGAAATAAAATGTACAGAAAGAGAAAGATCCAATAAAATGTTATCATTAACTGGATATTGTTAGGTGCAGGAGAAAAAAAATCCAGGATAACTAGATGTGACATTTTGCTTTCAGTATGCTATGCATTATTTATGTATGTATATCTTCAGTACTGAATTTTCCCTCCACCTCTGATATATAACTCTGAAAATATAAGATAAAATTATCAAAATTCACATGGTGAATAATGTGTAGTCATAAATAGTCCAAACAGTACTTGAATAATACATTATTCCATGGGTAGGTACCGTTAGAAGGAGAAGAAAGAGATAGTGGACAAGGTTAAAGATAGAAATAGAACAAAGAAATTGTCCAGGGAATAAGAAGCTCCTGATGAGAGAGGTATGCTATGGTAAGCAAACATATACACAAAAATTTTACTACTAAGAAAGTAAATAAAATGAAGTTATCACTGCTATCCCAGAAACAGAAGGCAGGCAAGTCTGATGAACATATTTGTGGAAGAAAAAGCATCTGAAAGCAAACAATCAAAATATACAGGATGGAACTAATCAAACTATTCTGTGTGTGTTTGTGTGTATAAGTGTGTGTACATGTACATTGACATGTATGAAAGTGTATTTTAAAGATGACACCTTGTGTTATAATACTTTATTCTCTGCAATATTAATTCCATTGATGACTATGGATAAATTAAGAAAAAGACAAGTCTAAAAGTGAAAAAAATGTATATGATCATCACAAAAAATAATGATTTATTAAATTAGGCAAGGTATGGAGAAGAAATAGAATAATAGTCCTCATTTATTTAATAAGATTTAAAACAAGAACAAAATATATTTAATTCATTGATCTGTTTGCATATTTAATAATATAGTCATTTCTATTTGAAAGTTTTACCTTATAAAATTTTGCCCAAAAGGACAAAAACATATACCTTGTTGGTTAGAGTTACTTTCGTAGGTTGTCTTTAATACAGTTAATTTTTGACAGGATACCATTATAAAGCTCCAACTGCTATCAAACACGTGATCCTCTTACTTTAGACTCCTGAGCCAGGTTCAGAAATTAATTTTAAATAGTAATTGCATGTTAATTATATCAATCTACAAAATTTCCTACACTGACAACTCCACTGCCATGTTTGGGAGTCCCAGAAGAATACCAAGCTAAACAACCCTAGGGTATATGCAGAGGACTAATATAATTGAAGTAACCTCTGGTGAATCTGTGATTATTTTTCTAGTTTATTATAACATATATGAACAAGTCAAAATTTTAATAAAATTAATTCAGCAGCAACACCAAAAGAATGGAGGAAGTGATGAAGATAAAAATATATCTATGGTTCTGAGCATGTCACTCAATTTCTATGCCAAAACTTTTATATGTCAAATAAGATTAATGATGCCATAGAGTTCATTAGGTTTTGTGGATCTTTTGGGGGTAGGTTGAAGAAAGAAGATGAAGGGAAATTTTCTATAATGTCTGACATTGTAAGTTCTAAATGTGTGTAAGTTATATTGAAAAGTATGCATACCCAGATTTTTTGGTTCTGTTGCTCTCTCCTTGTGGAGCTTCTGATCCCTCCAGGTCTTTCTATCTCCCCCTTCTTTCATAAGACTCCCTACACTCCAAACAAGGACCATGCAAGGAGATAACCTAGAATCCCTGCACAGAAGTAGCCCATGGCAGCTCAGTGTCCAGGAGGGTTCCCTAGTAATGGGAACAGGGACTGTCTCTGACATGAACTTGTGGACTTGCTCTTTGATCACCTCCCCCTGAGGGGGATAGCAGCCTTACCAGTCTGCAGAGGAAGACAAAGAATCCAGTCCTGATGTGACCTGATAGACTAGGTTCACCTGGAAGGGGAGGAGGTCCTCCCCTATCCTTGGACTGGGAGATGGGCATAGGAGAAGAAGAAGGAGGGAGGGTGGGATTGGGAGAGGATGGAGGAGTGGACTACAGCTGGGATACAAAGTGAATAAACTATAATTAATAAAATTTTTTAAAATTATATATACCATCCATTTTTCTCTGTTTACTTTGCAAAGTTAGAAATTCCCTATATTTAACCAAATGTCCTTACAAGGTTACTCATCAGAGATATTTTGTATTGAAGTAGTTATCTTCACAGGCAAATGGACATATTTCAATAGCACCATAATATTAAACATGTAGTAACCACATTCTGAAGAGTACAGGAACATGTCACAGTACCCAAAGCATAGTAATAATATTTGGTTCTCTATGAAAACTTTTTGTTTGTCTATTAAATTTATTTGTAAGGAATTTTCTCTCCACAACATCATTAAATTAAAATGTTATTGAAACATAATATCATCAAAAGTAGAAACAAATTCATATAATTTTAAAATTAGTACAGTATTTTTTAAATAATACTAAGTCACTTATGGTATAGTTAAATAGGAATTTTCCAGATTCCATCATATTTCCTCTCAGCATAATAAGGAAAAAATGAACTTTACTGTGATTCACAGAAGTCAGTACAGGAGAATAGAATGTATGGTATGATTCTTATGTAGTTATTTTATGATTTTTTACAACCAGGAATGTTTGAATCATGGCTAAGAATAATAATGAATAAAACAAAGAGGAGCAAAACATGGGAGGATCAAAAAGACCAGATAAATTCAAAATCTTAAAGGTACTCATTCTTTTCAACACATGATCTTGGCACTTTGATCCAAAAATCAAGATATAATGTCAGCAAACCAAGACTGTGAGGGTTGGCTGGAAGGGCACTTCAGTCTACAAGCAGAAATCACTGGGAGCTACATAAGGAAGAAACAAGAATAGAAATAAAATGAAGAACAACCAGATTTACAGCAGCCCTGAAGGCAGCCAAAGGGATGACCCTGTTACTTTCATCGAGGAATTTGTTCTATTGTTCCTCACACATACCCTCTCTACCACTCCTAAAATAGAAAGACACCCAACATACCTCTGTCATTTCCACTGCCTCAGAAAGGTTCTGAAACTTTATTAAGTTCAGAACTTTTTGTCTTACTATTTAAAAATTTTTCATCATTATTATTAATTACAATTTATTCACTTTGTATGCTGGCTGTAGCCCCTTCCCTCATCTCCTTCCAATCCCACCTTCCCTCCCTCTTCTCCCCTATGTTCCTCTCCTAGCCCACTGATAACAGAGGTCCTCCTCCCCTACTATCTCACTCTAGCCTAGTAGGTCTCATCAGGACTGGATGGATCATCTTTCTTTGTGGCATAGTAAGGCTACCTCACCAAGGGGACATGATCAAAGAGAAGGCAACTGTGTTTATGCCAGAAACTGGCCCCACTCCCCTTACTAACAAACTCGCATGATGACTGAGCTGCCCATGTGATACATCTGAGCTGGGGTTCTAGATCTTCTCCATGCAAGGTCCTTGCTTGATTCATCAGACTCTACAGGGCTCCCTGGCTCTGTTGGTTTCCTTGTGGAGCTCCTGTCCCCTCCAGGTCTTTCTAACTCCCCCTTCTTCCATAAGATTCCCTGCAAGCTGCCAAAAGTTTGACTATGAGTCTTAGCATCTGCTTCAATACCCTATTCCGTAGTCTTTTTCAGAGGACCCCTGTTGAGGGATCATGTCCTGTTCCCTGTCTTCTCCTACTTCTGATATCTTCCATTATTTTTTCCTGTGTTTGTTTCCCTTGACCTAGATCATGTAGTCATAATAACAAGACATTTTTCTAAACACAAGTTGTTAGAAAACTCTTGGCAAAGACTTGTAAAATTTACAGTATCCTGCATCAATTGAATAAATTAGTAAGTTTTTACTTTTCTATGTCTAACTATTTGACGATTTTGAAATGTAACTACTAAAAAATGTTTGAAGAAATAATTTTAGAAGGATAAATACTTTATTTCTAAATTGTTACAAGCATTTCATGGAACTGAATAACCATCAGTGTTGGCTTTTAGAACTTTAACAGGTTCAAATATAACAGTTGCATGCTTAAAGATATTTTAGACACACACACAGACACACACACACACACACACACACACACATATACATATGCAATCTATATGGGAAAACATGTCCAAAAACAAATAAAAAATTTTAAATAATAGTTTGCTATCAAACTTTAGAATGGACTTTTGAGATTTGTAATATATTATTATTATTATTATTATTATTATTATTATTTCCTTATTTAAACAGAGGTCTCATGGGTTCTTTATTTATATATATATACATAATTCTACAAGTGCTGCACAGTACTTTGGGAATCTTTGTTTTGTAACATGATGATTAAAATGGACGTAGAAAAGCTAAAAAAAAAAACCCACATCTGCCATTTTAAAGGCTAAAAACAGATTTAAAGCAGTCAATATTTTCAGAGAAGCTGGGTAATTGCAATGACTATGTTACTTTTAAAATGGTTCAATAAACAAGGTTTTCTTAATATTACATGAATATGTAAATACCCCAATCATTGAATATCTTTAAAGCTGCCCATGTAGAAAGACCAAAAGTCAGTGGCTGATGTCTAATTTTACATACCTAGTTACTGATTTTTTTTCTGTTCCTTTCTATAATATCAGAACCAACTGATGAATTAATCATCAGACTTCTTTCATGAGGGAAAAGACTCTAACTATGGAATTATTAGATTAAAGATTTTAGTTATGAACCATATTGTCACTAAAGCATTCTGAGCAGTGTTTGTATAAAGAAATAAGTGATGGAAAATATGACTATATCTGTGTGTTAATAAAATTTTATTTGGAAAAATATGGTTAACTAGCATAGTTTCATCTATAGGAGGTTTTTGTGAGCACTTACAAGATGTAAAGCCTGCAAAAACTCTATAGTATATGTCTAATATCCACTTATGAGTGAGTATATACCCTATGTGTCCTTCTGCTTCCGGGATACATCACTCAGGATGATCTTTTCTAGTTCCCACCAGTTGCTTGAAATTTTCAATATTTCCTTGTTTTGAATTGCTGAGTAGTATACCATTGTGTAAATGTACCATAATTCTTGTATCCATTCCTCTGTCCAGTGACATCTGGGTTGTTTCCAGGCTCTGGCTATTATGAATAAAGCTGCTACAGACATGGTTGAGCAAATGTCCTTGTGTATTTCTGCATCTTTTGAATGTATGCCTAGGAGTGGTATAGCTGGTTCTTAAGGAAGTGCTATTCCTAATTGTCTGAGAAAGCTCCAGACTGATATCCAACTTGGCTGTATAAGATGGCCTGAAACCCCTGCACAGAGGTAGCCTATGCTAGAACAATATCCAAGTGGGCTCCTTAGTAATGGGGGCAGGGACTATCTCTGACAGGAACTCATTGGCCTGCTCTTTGATCACCTCCCCCTGAAGGGGGAGCAGCCTTGCCAGGCCACAGAAGAAGACAGTACAGACACTCCTGATGAGACCTGATAGACCAGGATCAGAGAGAAGGGGAGGAGGACCTCCCTTATCAGTGGACTGGGAGAGCAGCACGGATGGGGAAGAGGGAGGGCAGGATTGTGAGGGGAGGAGGAAAGAAGATACAGAATAAACTGTAATTAATAAAATTTTTTAAAATTAAAATCTCTCTAGCTTAAAGAGTTTTCTATGCATTGTAAAGGGTGTAGTTTCCCTAATTTAATTCTCAGGCCTTTTGTCTTTTGTACACAGGAGGGCTACTGAGTTTTTTGAGTTAATTTTGTATCCAGCCACCTTCCTGAAGGTGTTTATCAGCTGAAGGAGTTCTATGGTTGAATTTTTTGGGTTATTCGTGTATACTGTCATATCATCTGACAGAAGTGATATTTTTACTTCTTCCTTTTCCCTGCACAGGTATAGCCCATGGTAGTTCAGTGTCCAAATTGGTGTCCTAGTAAGGGGAACAGGGTCTGTCTGACATGAATTCAGTGGCTGGCTCTTTGATTACCTTCCCCTGAGGGGGTAACAGCCTTCACAGACCACAGAGGAAGACAATGCAGCCAAATGTGATGAAACCTGATAGGCTGGGGTCAAAGGTAAAGGGAGGAAGACATTGAGGAGGGACATGGGAGAAGTGAGAGCGTTGGAGGAATTGTGAGAGGACAATGAAGAGGCTATAGATGGGATACAACGTGAATAAATTGAATTAATAAAAAATAATTAATTAAAATTTTATATGTTTCTATGTAGATTATGTGGTTATATATATATATATATATATATATATATACACACACACACATATATGAAGATTCATACCATGTGTGGTATGTAGTAAATGCTAAAAATGTACAACATATGGTGAAGAATATAAGAATACAGATTGTCAAAAACAAAGAGTTAACTTTTGGCTATATAAGTTTTATGAGTACATTCCTCATAATAAAAATATTATGAGTGGTTAAGAAATTATACATTAGAGTCTACAGCCTATGAGGAAAGTATGAATTTTAGTGGTAAATTTGAGAAGGGTCAGTATCCAAATAGTATTCCTTATAATATTATAGGAATTGAGTTTACACTAAAACATCAAAATACTAAATTTTACAGTATTTCAAATTCATATGTGTAGAAGAGGTGATGAATCGCAGAAAACCAAGGAGTAGAAAGATAATTTTCTGTTTTTGGATGAAAGCTAGCTAAGTGTTTTATCCTCCAGGCCAAATAAAGAATGCATCAAGATGAAAGCTGTGCTTTATTGGTAAATTCAAAGAACAAGTTAAATTGCATGAAGGCTGACACAATTGATGACTTTCTTTTGTAAGATGCAATTTGCTAGTCTTGAAGAACTTTAGTACAAAAATGGTAAATTATATTTAAATGACCCCATGTGTAGAAATAGAATCAGTAACTAAAAACAAATATTTTCAGATTTTTTTAATAAAAGAAACCATATAAATATACTGGCAGAAGTGGTGGAGAAATTAGTTTTGAGTTGTTTGATGTTAATTTCAGAATGATATTACGGTATATTCATATTTTAAATGAAATTTCCCATTATCAACAGAAAAATTTATGATGTAGGGTGAGACATTCAAAAACAGCAGCTGATTGAGCTTGAAAGAATGAAATCCTTTGTGTTAACAAAAAGGATGTTATTAGTTAATAAAAATTGACTACCTTTAATGATGGGTTAATACACATATTGTTAACTTTCTTAATTTTCTGTTTTCTGCTTGAATATTTTTCATTATTATTATTGTTATTATTATTATTAATTCACTTTGTATCCTGGCTGTCGCCCCCTCCCTTATCTCCTCCCGGTCCCACCTACCTATGATATGATAGTATACATGAGTGACCCAAAAAATTCTATCAGAAAACTCCTTTAGCTTATAAGAACACCTTCAGCAAAGTGGCTCAATATAAAATTAACTCAAAAAAAGTCAGAAGCCCTCTTGTTTTCAAAAGACAAATGGGTTGAAAAAGAAAATTGAAAAACAACACCTTTCACAATAGCCACTGATAATATAAAGTACCTTGGTCTGACTCTAACCAAGCAAGTGAAAGACCTGTATGGCAAAAAATTTCAACTATCTGAAGAAAGAACTTTCTTAATTCTCAAAATCACCTTTTAAGTGTTTTATTTTTCCATGCTGAAAAATAAATTCTTTGTTGTTTTGTGATTCTCTGATTTGAACCAATACTATAGAGTAGCCCATGGGTTGGAATTATTGTTTGTACAAAAGCACAATTCTCAATGAAAAGGGAGATACTTTATTCTGTATCCAAATATGAGTGATCATAGACTAGAAACACAAATTTATGTTACCCCAAATTCTATGTTCCAACTTGAAGCAGTTTCATGACATTTTATAGTAATATAGCAAAAAAAGTCATACATCAATATACTTTTCAAATACATGAATAGAAGTATTCATTAGGCAATCTAAAGAAAATTGAGGATGTCTCGTATGCTTCTCGACAGTATTCTTAGATTGTTTTAATTAATTATAGTTTATTCTCTTTGTATCCCAGCTGTGGTCCCCTCCTTCATTTCCTCTCAATGCCACCCTCCCTCATCTCCTCCCATGATCCTCTCCAAGTCCACTGATAGGGGAAGTCCTCCTCTCCTTCCATCTCACCCTAACTTATCAGATCTCATCAGTACTGGCTGCATTGTCCTCCTCTGTGGCCTGGCAAGGCTGCTCCCTCTTCAGGGGGAGGTGATCAAAGAACCAGCTACTGAGTTCATGTCAGAGACAGTCCCTGTTCCTCTTACTAGCAACCTACTTGGAGACTGAGCTGTGTGCATTTTGCAACTGATTTACCTAATAATCACAAACCATTAGGTCAGGTACAGAGGAGGACAAAAATGGCTACCCAAAGACTGAAATATGGCCACAGAAAAATTCGCACTGGGTTTGCAACATTTTAATTTCTGCCAATCATGGATGTTCTAATCAATTAATGAGCAAAAGTTGCAGAATGTTCACTCTTTGTGGTGACTTCTATTCACAATATGCTTTGATACCTGGTGAACTCAAAATTTGGTGTAGAACTGAAGGCAATGACTGTTCCTTTCCCAGAATCCATGAGTTGCCAAAGTTAGAATGGAGGGTAGTGCCCCATGAGATTCTCCTTCATTCATAATCACTCCCATCTTTTTCTGGCTCATTAAAGGCCACAGGTGCTATGAAATTATAACTGCATGGCTGTATAACAGTCTAAAGAAAGCATTTTGCAATGCTTCTCCCTAAATTATAGGTCCTATATTATTTTCTGCTGTCTTGCACAATATTTCCTCAGCCTTGGAGAGGGATGATATAAATGACCTGTTTACTCAATGGTAATCTATTATGTGTATAGTACTTTTATTTATAAACTCAATAGTTACTGTACCTTTGCATTATTTCTATCTTTATATTTCTGTGGAGAGTGCTGCTGAAAACATTTAAATACATATTTTTGATTGAACTCCTACTTCTCATTATTCTCAATACATTCCTATAGAGCCATATAAAAACTGCATGCTTAACTTTTGGAGGCTCTGCCAAATTGCTGTGTGCTTAAAATTTGAAGATGTACTTTACTCAAAACAGTTACATTTGTTTTTATTTGTGAAAGAGTGTTCCTATGTAGCCCAGACTGGCGAGAACTTGACATCTTCCTGACTCTGACTTCCAGATTTGTAATCATCACCAGTGTTTGTTATATTTTTATTGTATTGCTAGATTAATAAATGATAATATTTTCTGATATCTTTGTGTTTCATCATGAAAAATCTCTTGTATTCTCAGAGATGAAAATATTAAAAATTAAAAGTGTTATCAAATTTTCAAATTCAAAAGAAAGAAATATTGTATATATAACATTTATATAATTTATTTTCTGAGAGAGATATCCAATCTCTCTGTCATGATGCTCCTTCTGTGAAAACAGACTTCATTTATATGTGTTTGTGTACTTGCCCATGGGATACAGCTAAGGATACCAACATGCTATCCCCCACCTCGATAAATATAAATATATCCTTCTATCCCATTTGTTAAATAGTTTGAGATTCAGTTTGTGATATTTAAACCCATGAGGAATTGGGGTAACACATTGAAGTCCAATAAGGAGTGATCTTTTTTAAGTCTTTCATGAAGAGCATCTCACTGGTATGCCATGCAAATCACTGAAGTAAGGAGATAAATTGCAAATTAAGTTACAAATTACTTAGCATCTTTTAAATGCAAATTTTATCCTTTAGTAGTACTTGGTCTTTTATAACAATTTGTAAATTTCAAACATAAGAAAGCAAAGAATTACAACACTAAGGTAGCATGAAAAACATAACCTGATTTTTCTAGTAGTGAATAAAAGTCACATAATAGAAAGAAAAATGTAAGCAATAACCAAGAGTGGGAGCAAACTACATTAGCTTTAAAATTAACTCCAGGACAAGGCTTATTGTGATGAGATAACAGACCACCTAATCTAATCATAGTTGACAAAGCTCTTTGGTTATAAGGTATCCTTTGGCACTTCAAAGGTTTGTAGTTTATACTGGGAATCGAATAATGTTTGTTTGTTTGTTTGTTTTTTACTGTTTTGGCCCTTTGTTCTAATATATTCTTTGCTGTTGTTTTTATTGTTGTTTCGAGTTTAGAAAAACATTACGACACTAATGTTTGCTTAGGTAAGAGAAGAAGTAGCTGCAATATATATCAAGTGAAATTTCCTAATAGAGGTGTGTTGTAAACATGCAAATGTATTTAGCATTGGTCCATAAATTAGATTGCACCTATATAGAAAGGAAATTACCAGTGTATCTTTTTTCAGTCCCTCTGATTGATTCCCATATGCTTTTAAAGTTTGAGATCCTTTTAGCCAATGACCATGCTTTAGCAAAGTGTTTAAAACTATCTACTTTCTTGTCAGGCTTATCTGAATTCACGTTTTTAGTTCCTGTTTCATTGTGATTTGACAATGTAAAAGCCATTTACATTATTTCAGCATCAATTTTCAATGTCTATAAAATTTGAGGTATAATGTGTCTCTAACGTTTACTTGCTTCAGATTCTAATAGATTCTAATTCAGGTTCAAGTCATAATACTGCCCAATTATTGATAGAGTGTCCTCCATTTTCACTGTCTCAGATAAGGTGTTAAATTTTATGATTACATCAACTTATCTGTGTTTGATGGGTTTCCTGCAATTTTATAAAATTGTTGATTTTAGTTATAAAAATTTGTACATGGTACATTTTAAAACATAAGCTTAATTTTTATAGTATAGTGTGTACATGTGTATATATGTGTTCATATGTGTAGTAAGCAAACACATGTTTTGTGGCTAGAGAATCATGCTATGGAGTCAGTTTTCTACTGCATCTTTGTTTTGGGTATCTCAGATCACCAGGTAGCACGACAAGCACCTTTACTTGCTGTATCATTTTGGTAGACCAATGGTTTTATATATTGCCTAATAGAATATTGTTTTTTGATACATGTGATCATCAGAATAGTTTTTAAATTACATGGAAACATGGAACATTTTGAAAAGAATTCACTAACTATTGATTTTTTTTACTATATTTATGGTTTTTTAAAATTCTTTTTATTTATTATAATTATTTATTACAATTCATCCACTTTGCCTATGGCATTATTAACAAAGATGTTGGAGGTAAACAGTAGATATTAACAGTGCATTATAGGAATTATTTGGTCAACTGGCTTCTTCCTATTTCATTCATTTTTCAAAATTGTTGCTGTTTGAAGAAGAGGGAAAATAAGTGCAATTTGAATGAGAATCTGCCCCCATACCATCATCTATTTGAATATTTAATTCCCAATTGGTAATGGTAAACTATTCAGGATGGATTAGGAGATGTGGCCTTGTCACACTTAGGAGGTGTGCCACCAGCATGGGCTTTGAGGTTTCAAAAGCCCAAAACTGGACCAGTCTCTCCCCATCTGCCTCCAACTTGCAGTAAGATACAAATTATGAGCTCTGGCTCTGGGTACAGTGCCATAAATGCATGGCTACTGCCCCACTTTCTACAATGATGACCACGGATGTAAACACTCAGAAACTACAATCAAGTCTCCAGTTAAATGTTTCTATTTATTACTTGCCTTGGTCATGGTGTCTTGTAACAATAGAACAGTGATTAACACAATTAGTTACAATTTGCATAGCTGTGACAGAATAAGCAAGAACCAACTTTATTGAAAAAGGTTTTATTTTCCCTAATAGTTCAAAGGGACACAGCAAACTATGATGGAGAAAGCAGGACAGTATGAACAGGATGCAGATACCATTATATTCGCAGTAGGAAAGCAAAGAAGTAAACAGGAAACCCAGCAAGGCCATAGTAAAGCTTTAAGGTCTACTTCCTAAGCAGTGCTACCAGAATAGAGCATATGCTCAAAAGGAGGAGCCTTTTACATTTACTTCACATACCAACCACAACAAGAAGTTACTTGGCTTAGGAAGAATTAGAAAATAAGAATACTTAAAAACTAAAGAAGAACACAGGAATGGATGGGTGAAGTGACACATAGGTTTTGGACATAGGTTTTGGAATGCTTTATTATTAAAACAAAATAATTTGTGTCAGATATTTTCATACCAAGTGCTTTATTCTTCACTCAGAAAATATCATTAATCTATTTTAGTAGAGCACCATTTTCAGTGAAATGTAGAGAATTTTGGTGGCAGTAAGGAAATTAAAGAGATTCAAAGCTGGAAAAAGTTCAGCCTGAAGTATCTTCAATGTTTTGTATTTACCAACTAGTGATATATAAAAATATATATGTGTGTGTACCTGTGTGTGTGTGTCTGTGTATAATGCAAAAGGAGAATAGACAAATGGAGTTCTGCATGTATTGCTTTTATAAATTACAACTTTCAAAGCTTTCATAATTTTGCAAATGTGTAATTCAGGTAGGTGTGAATGATTATAAATATTTATGTATAGATTTGGTAATGTATATGCCATGTGAATGATGATAAGTATGCATCAGTTGTTAGGTCAAAAATACAAAGCTCATATTATCAATTAATAATTTCATATCAAATTGAATGTGTAAGAACTCCATTTTCTTGGATAAACCACACTTCCAATAATGTTTTTATCAATGAGTTTATTTTTCAATAAACCATTATCCTTGTAATGAACATCGTGTTGTTATAAGGAAGCTGGCAGTACAAGTGGTACTTTGTATTTTCTCATTCAGGCTTTAATTTAGCATTAAGATGTTCTTGTTTTCATTTAAAAGTTAAAATGAATTGGCAGTAAATAGAAATCTTTTGGCTCATGTTACATTTCCTTTTCAGATACCTACAGGGAAGGAATGAGAGAATTCAGAGTAGTCACCAGAATTGACTGAATTTACCTAGGCAGGATTCTTTCTTCTTCCCAGACATTATTTCAGAATTTCATTGTATGAATCAAAGGAAGCACAATGATGTCTCTATTTATGGATATGTGTATATCTTGAATAACAGGGGAAATAAAGTAATGATTATAAATTTTATTTTTAATTATTATTAATACTATTTCTTACAATTTATTCACTTCGTATGCTGGATGTAGCCCACTCCATTATCTCCTCCCTGTCCTACCCTCCCACCGTTTTCCCTCCCCATGTTACTCCCCTAGCCCACTTTACTACTATCTGACCCTAGCCTATCAGGTCTCATCAGGACTGGCTGGACCCTCCTTTTCTGTGGCCTAGTAAGGCCATCTCGCCAGAGTGAGGTGATCAAAGAGAAGGCAACTGAGTTCATAACAGAAACTGCCCGTGTTCCCTTTACTAGGGAACCAAAATGGAGATTGAGCTGCCCAGGGGGTACATCTGAGCAGGGGGTTTAGGTCCTCTCCATGCATGGCCCTTGGTTGATTCATCTGTCTCTGCAGAGACCCGTGGCTCTGTTTGTTTCCTTGTGGAGCTCCTGTCCTCTCTAGGTCTTTCTGTCTCTCTCTTCTTACAGAAGGTTTCCTACACTCTGCCCAAAGTTTGGTTATGAGTCTCGGCATCTACTTTGATACCCTGCTGGCTACAGTCTTTCTTTTATTATTTTTATTATTAGTTACATTTTATTAATTCTGTATCCCAGGTGTATCCCTCTCCCTCATTCCCTCCCAATCCCATGCTTGCTCCTCATCTACTCCCTGCCCCTTTCCAAGTCCACTGACAGAGGAAGGACCTCCTTCCCTTTCATTTGACCCTGGTTTGTCATGCATCTTCAAGACTGGCTGTAAAGTCCTCTTCTGTAGCCTAGCAGGGCTGCTCCTCCCTTGCAGGGCAGGGAGGTCAAAGAGCCCGCCACTGAGTTGGTGTCAGAAATAGTCCCTGTTCTCCTCACTAGGGAAACCACTTGGAAACTGAGCTACCACGGGCTACATCTGAGCAGAGGTTTTATGTATGGATATAACCTGGCTACAGTCTTTCAGAGGCCCTCAGTGGTAGGCTCCTGTCCTGTGCCCGGTCTTTTCCTACTTCTGATGTCTACCCTGTTTCTTCCATTATTTGTTCATAATAGCCAGAATCTGGAAACCACCCAGATGTACATCAACTGAGGAATGGATGCAGAACTTGTGGTACATTTATACAATAGAATACTAGTCAGCAATTAAAATCAAGGAAATTATGAATTTGCAGCGAATGGATGTAACTATAAAAGATCATCTTGAGTGAGGTAACCCAGAAGCAGAAAGACACACATGGTTTTCTCACTAATAAATGGATATCAGCAATATAACATAAGATTATAAATTTTAACAATTGAGAATTACATGTTCAAAGAAAACAATTTCTAAACAAACAAACAACAACAAGTAGAACCACAAAAATTACTAATCTAGTTCTTATGAGTAGCTTAAAATGGCAAACAATATGTGAAATACGTATTTTGGATTGAAATAACACATTGACCTGATTTCATTATTAGTAACAGGTGACTGAGTAGTGCCATTATTTAGATTCTTGAAGGAAAATGCCTTTAGAGAGATAAATAATAGACAAAACATAAACAAAACATACATTATAATACTTATGGCATAAGTCAATACATTTATAATGTGGGTGATGTTGGATCAAATAATAGGTTCACATTAACTTGCTTTGCTTTATCAGTTGGTATATTCCAGTTTGTAGTTAGTAACAAATAGTCCCTTAGCCAATAAAACAATGGTTGTGTTTGTATTTAGCACTTTCTTTGTGTTCACCATTAGAATGCTACAGTTACCTGTGGCTCAAGAAAGTGCCAAATATTTCACAATACAATTAAATAATGTGATCCAAAAGTCACTTCTAACATGGCGAGCTATATTTTTTTGATAACAGTTATTCTCATGATCCTGGCAGTGTAAATTGGCAAAAAGGTATAAGCCTCCTATGTGGCCCAAAGTAAAAAAAAAATCAGATTTGGAAGAGTATTAATCATCTCTACCACATTTGAAAAATGAATGAAATTTTAGAACAAAATTATAGATTATCCACTTTGGCAAATATAACATGATTAACCCTAAAACTACCAATTATGAGCAAGAACTGACCTGATTCCCTTTTCTCAACCCAAGCTACCACCTGTGCTTCACAAACATGGATAAAGCTTCTCTGGTCAGAATTGAATTGTTAATTGGCAGTAGGAGATCTTGCAAGCTGCAACTCATTTGAATATCCATGCTTAATTGAATTCTTATTGATTGAAACACACACTCATCTTTCTGTTGTCAGAATAACCTGACAACATAAAAGCTGGTTCAACTATTAAATCAAGATAATAAAAAAGAGTTGTTTCAAATATTACACCTGTCCTGCTGGAAGCGTCAAACTAACTTTGGTTTTCAACTACTATTTCGTTTTTATAACTTTGAAGAATGTGGTGAGCAAAACAACTTTGTACTATGTGATTTCCCTGAGAGACATACTTAAGGAAAAATATTTTAGGGATTTCTAAACAATAAAGCATCCTAATTCTATTGATTATTAACATGTAATAAAGATCTTTGACCTTGAATATTTCTCAGTATTTTCTGTGCATTAAAATATCTGACAAGATGAAAGGGGAGGAAGACCTCCTCAATCAGTGGACTTGGAAAGGGGCAGGAAGGAGATGAAGGAGGGAGGGTGGGATTGGGAAGGAACGAGGGAGGGTGCTATGGCTGGGATACAAAGTAAATAAAGTAAGTAATCTGTGATTAATATAAAAATAAAAATCAAATTAAAATATCTGACAAGCTGTTAAAATAAAAAATACATAAATTTATGACCTCTACTTTTAGAGATTCTAATTTGGTGCATTCAAAAAGTAAAATTTAAACTGTATGTTTACATTTATACTGATGAGGCCATTTTTCTTAAAAAATAGACATAAAATTTGATTTTCTGAAGTGTTGCATTAAAAAGCATATGGGAGGTCCCATTTATTGATTGTTGGTCTTAGAGCCTGAGTTGTTGGTGTTCTGTTTAGAAAGTTGTCTCCTGTGCCAATGAGTTCTAGGCCCTTCCCCTTTTTGTCTTCTAACTGATTTAGTGTGTATGGTTTTATGTTGAGATATTTGATCCACTTGGAATTTAGTTTTGTGCAGGGTGATAAATACGGATCTATTTTCATTTTTCTGCATGTTGACATCCAGTTGGACCAGTGCCATTTGTTGAAGATTCTGTCCTTTTTCCATTGAATGATTTTGGCTTCATTGTCAAAAATCAAGTATTCATAGGTGTGTGGGTTTATTTCTGGCTCTTCTATTCGGTTCCACTGATCCACTATTCTGTTATTATGCCAATAACATGCAGTTTTTTATTACTATTGCTCTGTAGTAGAGCTTGAGGTTAGGGATAGAGATACCTCCAGATGGTCTGTTGTTGTACAGAACTGTTTTTGAAATTCTGGGTTTTTTGTAAAATTTTTGTAAAGCAAAAGAAACTGTTGTCAGAAAAACATGACCGCCTACAGACTGGGAAATGGTCTTCGCCAACCCTGTATCTGACAGAGGGCTGATATCCAGAATATATAAAATTCTAAAGAAGTTAAAAAGTAATAAATCAAACAATCCAACTAAAAATGGAGTAGGAGCTAAACAGAGAATTCTCTGTAGAGGAATAGAGAATGGCAGTGAAACACTTAAGGAGATGATGAATGTCCTTAGCCATCAGAGAGATGCAAATCAAAACAACTCTGAGATTTCACTTTACACACATCAGAATGGCTAAGATAAAAAACTCAAGTGATAATACATGCTGGATAGGTTGTGGAGAAAGGGGAACCCTCTTCCATTGCTGCTGGAATGTACACTTGTACAACCACTTCGGAAATCAATCTGGTGCTTCCTCGGACAATTAGGAATTTGGCTACCTCAAGATCCAGCAATGCCACTCCTAAGCATATATCCAAAAGATTCTCAAGTACACAACAAGGATATTTGCTCAATCATGTTTGTAACAGCTTTATTTGCAATAGCCAGAACCTGGAAACAACCCATATATCCATCAACAGAGGAATGGATGCAGAAATTGTGGTAAATTTATGCAATGGAATACCACTCAACAACTAAAAACAAGGAAATCATGAAATTTTCAGGCAAATGGTGGGATCTAGAAAAGATCATTATGAGTGAGATATCCAAGAAGGAGAAAGACACACATGATATATATTCACTTATAAGTGTGTGCTAAACCTGTAAGGTAGGATAAACAAACTGAAATCTGTACACTTAAAGAAGATAAACAAGAAAGAAGACCCTTGGTAAGATGATAAGACAATTTGGATGTAGGAGAAAACAAATAACAGCACAAGAGCGTACCACTGAAAGACTCTACCTAGCTGTGTATGAAAGCAGATACTGAGACTCATAACCAAACTTTCAACAGAGTCCAGGGAATCATATGAAAGAAGGGGATGTTTGTATGACCTAAAGAGGACATGAGCTCCACAAAGACCAAATATGTCTGGGCACAGAGGTCTTTTGTGAGACTGTATCTCCAACCAAGGACCATGTATGTATATAACCTAGAATCCCTGCTTGGATGTAGCCCATGTTTGTTCAGTATCCAAGTGGGCACCCTAGTAAGGGGAACAGGGACTGTTTCTAATATGAACTCAATGACTGGCTCTTTGCCCCCCTTCCACTCAAGGGAAGAGCAGCCCTGCTAGGCCAGAGAGGAGGACTTTGCAGCCAGGCCTGAAGATAACTGATAAGCTAAGGTCAGATTAAAGGGGAGGTGGTGCTCCCCTATCATTGGACTTGGAGAGGGGTAGGGAGAAGATGAGGGAAGGAGAATGTGATTGGGAGAGAATGAGGGAGTGGGATACAGCTGGGATACAAAATTAGTAAACTGTAACTAATATTAAAAAATTTAAAAAGAATAAATTTTTTAAAAAGGAAAAAAAGGCATATGGGAACAGGGACTGTCTCTGATATGAACTCAGTGGCTGGCTCTTTGATCAGCACCCCCTCCCTCCCCGAGCAAGGAACATCCTTGTCAGTACACAGACGAGGTCATTGAAGCCAGTCCTTATGATACCTGATAAGCTAGGGTCAAATGGAAGGGGAGGAAGACCTCCACTATCAGAGAGGCATGGGAGGAGATGAGGGAGGGTGGGATTGTGGGAATGAGAGAGGGGGCTATAGCTGGGATATCAAGCAAATAAAATGTAATTAATGTAAAAAATAAAAAATAATTTAAAGAGCATATTTATTTTGAATATGTTTTCTTTAAACAATAAATAGTTGAAATTCAATTTTTATCCCATTTGTATGTTATGGCTAAAACCATCCATTTAGTAGAGCCGAATCTGTATTTTCAATGTTTCTGCTTCACTACATATATGAAAAATACTGAAACTATTAAATAATTCATAGAGTGTTTTGGAATACTGTCAGTCTCTGTGTGTTTCATATTCTGCTTTATAAGTCAATTGAGTAGGGAATACATCCATTTTAAATATGCTGCACAACGTCATATTTAATACATTCAAAGGCCATTATGGTAGTTGTCCTAATATAAAATTCACAAAATAAGGTATAAAATGTTATAAAAAATGATTGATTTGTCTGCTCTAATTCCTTTCTTCGAAACTCTGCAGTAAAAAAGTGAATATAGTTGAATAAACCATATATTTTGAGTTTGGAAACTAGAGATAACACGATTCTTAGAGAAGAAGAATGGTAATTCCAATTATGAAGCCAATGATTACAAGATTCCTTCCAGTAATAAACGTGTTCTTTTTTTCGTCAAAGGGCATTTGCTTCATCATGTTCAAAGTTACTAGTTGCATCCATGTCATTTTGAAAGTGAGTAAAACTGAATGTGAACCTAATGTCCTAAGTTTAATAGAATAGATAAAATGTGAATGCAATGAACATGAGCATCATGATTATTCATCTCTTTCCTTTAAAATGGCCTTCAATAAAAATAACAAATAATAACACTTTAGCCACAGAGCACTGATACTATTAAATATAAACATCATTCTTATGTAGAAAACCACTCTTCTTCAGAAGGCATAGTCTAAGACTGAGGAGAGAGACCATTGTAATATGTAAAATGTTTTAGTCATGACATCTATTTGTAAGGTCATATAGAAAAAGAAATTTTGCTTTTACGGGACAGTAGAAAAGGCTAGAAAGAAATAGGTATATGGAAATGAGATCAAAGAGAATCATGATAGCACAATTAGTTGATTTTGTAAAGTTTGCATCCTGACATTAGTCTGTGCTCTCAGGAGTTTTCTAAGAAACTGTCATGTTCTGTTTAAGATTAGGATTTGAGAAAATCAGAGGCCATGATGTAGGAGGGAGGCATTATTTAAGTTTTGTGAAACTACTGTGTGAGCCACATTATCCAGATAACTCTGAAATATGTCTGGTAATCATTTATGAGGTATAGAGTGAAAAATGAGAGAGCATGGACCTGCATTTGTCAATTGAAAAGCGTCTTTGACATCTGTGAGCTTTATTCAAATCATATTGGAAGGAAATGAAAGCACCAAGAATAAAAGGTTCCACCATTGTGATTTTCCAGGATCAGAGAATTTACCTGAGCCTCATCCAATATCTTAGGTATCATCTATTGATTGCTTGATCCTTGACTGTGTACTCAGCCATCCTTCTTACCATATTATTCATAACATAATTCTTCTTCATTATTCAGGAATACAAAGAAAGGAATAGAGATGGTAAATATTACGTTCATGGAATAATGGATCAGAAATTAAGACTCACGTATCAATGATAAAAAGATCAAACCAAGATGTCAAATTGAAGTACATGATTTAATCATTCCTTTTTAGTAATTTATGTAAAGATGATTATTGTATTTTTAATTCATAGAAAGATAATGAACTTTACGAAAATGTATTTTATGTTCCATTTTGAAAGTAATTTTACTAAAATAATTAATAGTTATCCATAAAATGTTAATATCAGAAAACCCCAGTGCCTTAAGTTATTATACAATGAGACCCTGTGTTATTAAACCATCAAAGAATTAAAATCTACTGAGATTAGCAAGCAACAAAATTATAAAATATTTGAAAAAACTACTAATTCGTGCTGAACATAATTTTCTTGGAAATGAAGAATTTGTCACACAAGTAATGCTTTTCTTCAAAGGTTTCGTTCATGTCTAAAGGGGAACTGATGAAAATTGCTTATCATATAAAGTTATATTAGAGAAAATATGGAAAATTGTATATTAAAGAATTTGAAAAATGTATATGAAGGCTAAGGTTGTCTAGAGTAACATTATTAATGTGGAATAGATGGTTGCTAACACCATGAATACCTGATAGATATCAAATACAGTAAAATTTTTCATTAAAAAATCATCTTATAAAATGTGGAAATAAAGTCCTAAATTCATTCCTAAATTCCTAATAATCTTACATTCCTAAATGATCTTTAAAAATGTGGAAATATATTCCTAAATTCATTCCTAAATTTCAAGGTTTTATGAGTAGGATTAATAAGCTGGGGAGTACACTTGCAAGAAAAAGGTGCTTAATCTTTAATGTTACTACTGAATTTAACACTGAGGCAAAGAAAAATGCTCTTTGTAATTTCAAACAGATATGCATTTTGTGATCTGAAGTACTGAGATTGAATGAGAAAAAGACGGGAATGAACAAGGCCCTAAGGCTGAAATCTTTACAAAAGCCTGACTGTGGAGGAATTCACCTCCCAAGTGAACTCTGATTCTCCGGCTTTTAAATGTTATGGCAGGCTCTGTTCTGTTCCTTTGGACCATGCTGTGAGATCTTGCTGAGAAGTTCTCTCTGCAGTCTGCTGACAGACATTTATAGCGTGAATTAAACTTACTCAGTTCATATATAAATGAGCATATCATATGCAGGAAATACAGATTGTATTTTTGTTGTGTAGTTTTGAACCATTTGAATTCAAAATGTTATAATTAAAATGTGATAAGGACTTTAAGCTAAAGCAAAATTGTTTCTAATGAGAGTAATCTGTGGTATTAGGACATCTATCTGACACTGAACTATAGAGTTTGAAATTGTGAGAGAACTTAGAAGTCATAGACTCTAACCTCCTACACAATACAGGAAATCGCTTTCAACTGAATTCATTAACTACTCATGTAAATTCTGCTTGAATACTTCTAGTGTTGGCAATCTTACTCCAGCATAACCACAATACATACCATTTGTTTAGCAATGTGTAAATATAATTTTATTTATTTCAAAAATATTTTTAAAAGATTTAATTCATGTTTTGGTTTTTAATTAATTAATTATATTTGCTTACTTATTGCAAATTATTCACTAAGTATTCTAGCAGTAGTCCCCTCCATCTCCTCACAATCCTACCCAACCTTCCTCTTCTCTGCCTAAGCCTCTTCCCTAGTTCACTGATAGGGGACGACCTCCTCCCCTTCCCTCTGACCCTAGCCTATTAGGTCTTCTCAAGACTGGCTGCATTGTCTTCCTCTGTGTCCTGGCAAGGCTTCTCCCCCCAAAGGCAGGTGGTCCAAGAACCTGGCCTTAGTTCATGTCAGAGACAGCCCCTGCCAGGCTTTCTAGGAAACCCACTTGGAAACTGAGCAGCCCATGTACTTCCTTTGAGCTGAGGGTCTAGGTCATCTCCATACATGGCCTTCAGGCTACCTGGGCCCAGGTTTTGTGACTCACTTGGTTTCCTTAGGGAGTTCCTGTCCCCTCCAGGTCTTTCTATCTCCCAGTAATTCCATAAGGTTTCCAGCAATCTGCTCAAAGTTTGGCAATGGGTCTCAGTATTTTCTTCAATATTCCGATGGGTAGAGTATTTCAGAGGTTGTCTGTGGAAGGCTCCTGTTCTTTTCTTTATCTTCTACTTTGATATCTATCCTGTTTGCCCTTCTGAGTGAGGTTTCAGTCTCTTCCCTAGGGTTCTATTTGTTGTTTAGCTTCTTTAGAACTATAGATTTTAGTATGTTTATCCTATATTATATGGTTAATATCCACTTATAAGTGAGTACACACCATATGTATTTTTCTGCTTCTGGGTTACCTCACTAAGGATGATCTTTTTAGTTCCATTCAATTTCCTGCAAATGTCATTATTTCCTTGTTGTTAATTGCTGAGTAGTATTCCATTGTGTAAATGTACCACAATTTCTGCATCTATTCCTCTGTTGAGGGACATCTAAGTTGTTTCCAGATTCTAGCTGTTATGAACAAAGCTGTTATGAATATAGTTGAGAAAACGTCCTGGTTGTATGGTTGAGCATCTTTAAGATATATGTCCAGGAGTGGTATAGCTGGATCTTGAGGTAGCACAATTCCTAATTTTCAGAGAAAGCACCAGATTGTTTTCCAAAGTGGTTGTATGAGGTTGCATTCCCATCAGCAATGGAGGAGAGTTTCCCTTTCTCCACAACTCTCCAGAATGTGTTGTCACTTGAGTTTTTGATCTTAGCCATTCTGATAGAATCTCAGGTTTGTTTTGTTCCATTTCTAAGGTGACTAAGGATGTTGAACATTTCTTTAAGTGTTTCTCTGTAATTTGATATTCTTTTGTTAAGAATTTGCTGTTTAGTACTGCACCCCATTTGTTTTAATTGGATTACTTGTTTTGTTGGTGTTTAATTCTTGTGTTCTTTGTATATTTTTGATATTAGGTCTCGGTCAGATATAGGGCTGGTGAAGATCTTTTACCAGTCTGTAAGCTGTCATTTTGTTCTGATGACAGTGTCCTTTGTTTTACAGAAGCTTTTCAGTTTTATGAGGTCTCATTTATTGATTACTGATCTTAGAGCCTGTGCTATTGGTATTCTCAGGAGGTTGTATTCTGTGCCAATGCGTTCCAGGGTCTTCCCCAGTTCTTCTCCTAACAAATTTAGTGTGTCTGATTTTTTTTTCATTTTTTTAATTTTAAATTTATTTATTTTTATATCAATCACAGGTTAGGTACTTTGCATCCCAGGCATAGCTCCCTCCCTCATTTCCTCCCACCCTCACCCTCCCTCCCTCATCTCCTCCCCGCACCCCCTCCAAGTCCACCAATGGGGGAGGACCTCCTCCCCTTCCATCCAACCCCAACTCATCCTGTCTCCTCAGGGCTGGCTGCAATGTCCTTCCCTGGGATCTAGCCAGTCTGTCACTCCCCGGCTTGTATGGGCGAGGGTCAAAGAGTTGCCATCAAGTTCATGACTGAAACAGTCCCTGTTTCCCTCACTAGGGTCTTCAGTCTGACACCGAGTATCATGGGCCCCATCTGAGCGGGGGTTACAGGCCACATCCACACATGGTCCTTGGTTGTAGAAACCGTCTCATACAAGTGTGTCTGATTTTTGTTTAGATCTTTGATCCACTTAACCTTACAAAGACCCAACTTCAGACGAAGCTCGCTTATGAACATAGATGCAAAAATACTCAATAAAATACTCGCAAACATAATCCAAGAACACACTAAAGATATCATCCACCACAATCAAGTAGGCTTCATCCCAGGCATGCAGGTGTGGTTCATATGAAAATCCATCAATGTAATCCACCATATAAACAAATTGAAAGGAAAAACAAACAAAACACATAATCATCTCTGAGAAATCACTTGACAAAATTCAATAACCTGTCATGTTTAAAGTTTTGGATTCATCAGAGTTACAAGGCACGTACCTAAACATTGTAAAATCAATACACAGCAAGCCTATAGCTAAAATCAAGCTAAATGGAGGAAAACTTAAATCAATCCCACTGAAATCAGAGACAAGACAAAGCTGCCCCTTCTCTCATCTCTTCAACATAGTAACTTGAAGTCCTAGCTAGGGCAATAAGACAAGTAAAGGAGATCAAAGGGATACAAAGGGAGGAAGTGAAAGTATCACTATTCTCAGATGATATGATAGTACATAAAGTGACCTCAAAAATTCTATCAGAGAACACCTTAATAGATAAACACCTTTGGCAAAGTGGCTGGAGATAAAATTAACCAAAAAAAAAAAAAATCAGTAGTCTGCCTGTATACAAAAGACAAACAAAAGTATCTGAAAATTTGTCTTCAGCTCTTTACCAGTTGGTCTCATATATAATTGAATTTTTGTATTGTAGCAGTGGTTCTCAACCTGTGGGTAACATTCCCTTTGAGGGGTTGAACAAATGTTTTACAAGAGTCACATAAGACTTTTGGAAAACAAAGATATTTACATTACTATCCATAACAGTAGTGAAATCGCAGTTATGAAGTAGCAATGAAGATAATGTTATGGTTTGTTTCACCACAACATAAAGGACAGTATCAAAGGATCATAGTATTAGGAAGTTTTGGAAACACTGTTTTATAGAGTCCTTATCTATGATGGGTCTGGACAATAATAACTATGGTTTCCTAGCCTTTTTGCATAATTTGCCTAGTAGATATAAAATCAGTTAGAAATTTCATTCTTATTAGGACATACATATCTAGTCAGGTCTGTATGATATTCCATTTTTTGTGCTCAATTAAATTATGTAAGCAACTGGCCTGGAGGGTGTGGTTTATAGAAAGGAAAATTATATTATCTTAATTAAAGTAATAGTTATATCTTTTATCTCTTCAACATGGATTATGGTGTATCAGCTTTCCATGGGAGGTCTGTTGATTGACTGGAGCTATTGTAATTTTAGGTCTCAACCCAGAGGTAGTTTTCTTTTCCTTTTTCGTTTTTTTTTTCTTTTGGCTTTCCTTTAATGGATCTTCAATATTACTGTAATGTTAGCAACATGTATAATGCAAGCATAAACCTCGTATTCTTCCAAATGTATGATGTTTACTAATAGTTTTAATGGACATTATTTCCACTTAATGTTTGTAATTGATATAATGCAGGAAGACAGTGTAGCTCAAAGCCTCAGAATATTCTTTCTTCATGGATATACTAATTTTAAAACCATAATAAAAATTAGCTTTGATAAAATTCATAAAACTTTCAAGAAAATTTTCAAATTATGGAGACTTTTTTGAAGATACCACTGAATTGAGTTATCAGCATTTATGTGTGGGATCAGCTATGCAAAATCTGTTATAGCTTTTTGTCATTTCCTCAGTAGGGTATTTTCTCAGTTTTGTTTTAATTCTCTTCTCTTACTTAAATATAATAAAACTTCAGAAACTTCTATAGTATTCTGATATCTTTAGAAATTGATGTTGTTTTTACAGAAATGAGTTTCAATTGTGCTTATTATGCTATTACTGTAAAAAAAAGAAAGATATAGATTAATTAACGAATACAACTGTTATCTCTACCTACTTCTACCTATTTTTTACATTTATTTGTTTTGAGAGTGTGTGTGATTATGTACACATATACATGCATGTGTACATGCCAGTCACTGTGTGCATGTGGAAGTGAGCAAACAACTTCTAGAAGTCAATTATTTCCTTCTACATATGAGTTCAAACTTGGGTCTTCACACTTGCGGTCACACTTACCTTCTGATCCTCCTTGCCATCTCTCTCTTATATGATGAAAAGTAAAGTTACATTTTTAGATTCCAATTTTACTATTACCATAAATATAAGATTCAGGTTAAACGTATAAGCAATTTTTAAAACCTTAATATTTTTTATCATACAACATTTCATTGTGCATTATGACCCTTATTTTTCATTCATTAATTTATTTACTTTTTATTACATCCCTATTGGAACTTCTTCTCCCTCCTCTCCTCCCAGACTTTCACTCACACTTTCCCTTCCCCCAAACCACCTTTCCTTTCTCTGTAGATCAACCAGCCTTAGCATATTAAATTACAGTAGGACTAGGCACATCTTTTGAGGCAAGGCAAGGCAGGCAGCCCGGCTAGGGAAAAGGAGTTCAGAGGCAGACAACAGAGTCAGAGACAGACCCTGCTCCTGCTGTAAACGGGTTCGACATGAGGACAAAACTGCACATCTATTACAAATGTATATGGGGAGCTAGTTCTGTCCCTTGGATCGATTCTGGACGTTGGTTCAGGCTCTGTGAGCCCTTATGGGCCCAGCTTAGTTGATTGTTTAGGTTTTCTTGTGGTTTCCTTGATCCCTCTGGCTCCTTAAGTTCTTCCTCCACCTTTTCTACAGTATTCCCCAAGCTCCACTTATTGTATGGCTGTGGGTTTCTGCATCAGTTTCCATCAGCTGCTGGATGGATCCTATCAGATGACAGTTATGCTAGGCTTCTGTCTTCAAGTATATCAGAACATCATTAATACCATGTTTGTCTTTCTGCTTCTGGGATACCTCACTCAGGATGATCTTTTTCTAGTTCCCACAATTTGCCTGCAAATTTCATGATTTCCTTGTTTTTAATTGCTGAGTAGTATTCCATTGTGTAAATGAACCACAATTTCTGTATCCATTTCTCAACTGAGGGACATCTGGGTTGTTTCTAGGTTCTGGCTCTTACGAATAAAGATGCTGTAAACAGAGCTGAATAGGTGTCCTTGTGGTATGGTGAAGCATCTTTTGAGTATATGCCCAAGAAAGGTATAGCTGGGTCTTGGGGTAGCTCTATTCCCAGTTTTCTGACAAAGCACCAGATTGATTTCCAAAGTGGTTGTACAAGTTTGTACTCCCACCAGCAGTGGAGGAGTGCTCTTCTTATAGAACCTCTAATGTGATGATTAAATTACTATATTTCTATATGTTATCATTAGTACTCTACTAATAACATTATATTAATATTTAATTATTTCTATAGATATTAGAATATAACTGTGACTCTGCATTTGAGAAAAATGACACTACTATTATGGGATAAGGTAATGTTAGATTTAAATGAAAATACACCTTGAAAGTTCTATATTTATAGATTTAAGAAAGAATATACGTTTTGGTGAGAGGTAGAACAGATATTATAAATGATATAAGTTATTAACACTAAAATATTTGTGAATGTGTGACACATTATGCATGTGAAGAGCTTGGCATAATATATTTGCAAAGAAAACATTTCTTTGTGAATGTGCAAGAGTAGACTTGAAATTACCAAAATGATATTATCTGGAACGAAGCACTTACCTATTTTTTCTCGAAGGCATAATATTTTACTCATATTTTCTCTCCAACTTCTTTCAAACTATTAAGCAGGGTGCCTAAGGGAGAAACTGGCTCCAATAAAAAAAAGTTACATCTTATTTAGGGGTTTTAGTACTTGGCTACAGTGTCTCCTACCTTTCCTGATAGATTCATCTCCTTTGTTCACCTTTCTAAAGGAGAAATTGTAAGGAAGCTTTCCTATAGGGAATTTACAGTATCTAGTGCCTTCTGGGCTCTTCCCTTTAGGTTAGATGCCTCTTTACTGAAAGAAGCCTTTTATCAGCATTTATTGTACTCCTTTCCCACTGTTGTAAATTCTCAATATTTTCTTAAATATGAAAGATTATACTAAGAATCTGGCTCAAATAAGGCAGTATTACGGTGGTGTTTGAATTTAGAAGTGGATTATTTCTTTTGTTTTGTATTTTCCTCCTAATTTTTACAAACTCTGATAGTTGCTAGAAGAGACCTTGCTTTCTTTGTTTGATTCGTTCATTTCTTAAGCTTTAGTGGCATATAAGGTCAGAAATAAATAAAAGAAAATATTAAAAGACCATTCAATTTAGAACAAATTCCTTAGCACAAATGACTCTGCAACTTTACATATTTAAGGTCTTTAGCCTGTGAACATTTCTCTACAGTATTAATTGTATCTCATTTGAAAATCCAACACATTCAGCATATATTTAATATTTTCTGATAGTGTATTGATAGTAGATTTTAATTTTGTGACTATTAATTACCCCTAGTTTCCTAATAAAAATATTTCAAATTTTATATTCATTCCTGGTCAATATTGAGACTGGATTTGAAGAACTAGGTGGGTAATTATAGAAGAGTTTATTTTATGACTATTTTAAGTGTATTTTAAAGAATGATGTATTATATTTAAATGTTCAAGCATTCAAAATACCAGTCTATTATATTCTATTGAACAAACTTTTTCCCCAAACTATAGTATGACTTTGTTTAAATAAGATGTGTTTCTCAATTAGCGTAATAATTCAAAGTCATTTATTATTACACTAAACTAATGAAGAAAGGTGCTGAATCATATTTAACTACTACATAGATTATGGCATACCTAATTCTAGCAATTTCCTGCTATTTTTGAGATTGAACCTCAGTCTGTTCCATATCACGGCTTTGAAGTTTCTACATGTTGATCTACTACTTGCAGTCCCCTTCCTTCAGCCTCCTGAGTGCACCACTACACTCAATCCATTATAATTATTTTATGATGAAGTACTTCATAAAAAAAATTAGGCATTGTCAAATTGGGTTGCATCAGTATAGTACCAAAAGAGCTAGACCCTCAAATGAGCAACCAGTAATCATTTTGCCCTAGTAAAAAAGCACTGTTGAGGTTGTAATATGAATGGATGGTAATAACATTTTTTTTTAATTTGTGTAAGTTGGGTATCCTTTGTCTGGAATGTTTGAAGACCGCTTTGGAATCTTTTATATTTTAAAATGTTTGGATATAAATGATAATTTATAGCATACCTCACACTGATGTCCAACAAATAAAATCATGTGTCATCAAGTCTGGCTGCATCATCTTCCTCTGTGGCCTGGCAAGGCTGCACCACCCACGGGGATGTGATCAAAGAGCCTGCCACTGAGTTCACATCAGAGACAGGCCTTGTACCTCTTGCTAGGGAATACACTGGAAACTGAGCAGCCAATGGGCTTCCTCTAAACAGGGTGTCTAGGTGCATTGTCCTTAGTTGGAGTATGAGTCTCGGCTGGCCCACCTGGGGCCTTGTGTAGTTCCTGTCCCCTCCAAGTCTTTCTATCTCTCTCGTCTTCCATAAGGATCCAGCACACTGCCCAAAGTTTGGCTATGGACTCCTTTGATACACTGGTGGGTAGACTCTTTGAGAGGTCCTCTGTGGAAGGCTCCTGTCCTGTTCCTTGTCTTCTCTTACTTCTGATGTCTATCCTGTTTGCCCTTCCGAATGAGTATTAAGCATCTTGCCTAGGATTGTCCCTGTTCTTTAGGAGTATAGATTTTAGTGTGTTTACCCTATATTTTATGGCTAATATCCACTTATAAGTGAGTATATATCATATGTGTCTTTCTGCTTCTGGGTTACCTCACTCAGGATGATCTTTTCTAGTTCCCACAACTTGCCTGAAAATTTAATGATTTCCTTGTTTTTAATACCTGAGTAGTATTCCATTGTGTACATGTACCACACTTTCTGTATCCATTCCTCCACTGATGTAGCCAGCCTCGATGAGACCTGATAAGCTACTGTCTGATAGAAGGAGAAGTCCTCTCCTACCAGGGGACTAGCAAAAGGGACTAGGGAGAGAAAAGGGAGTATGGGTGAGACTGAAAGGAGACAAGGAAGTTTGCTGCAGTGGAGATACAAAATGAACAAATTATAATAAATAAATATATAAATAAAATTAAATTTAAAAAATGAAAATAAAAGATTTTTGAAAGAACTTTCACCATTGTTGTCAAGTAGCATTATGCCTTTGGGAAACTTGATAGAGGGTGGTTGTGTAGTGGAAGCTGCATCAAAAGAAAATGGGATATAAGTGAAATTTGAAAGAAGTATTGAAAAATATAAATATTAAAAAATAACGTATTGTTCATACTTACCTCATGTACATTACCTGAAATCATAGTTATATAATGTAAAATATAATTACAGTTTTAGAGATGGAACAGTTTTTGAATCACAGTTGAAAGAGCTGTAAGGATGGCTTCACTTTCTCCCCCAGAGACTGTGAACAAACTGTGTTGTGTACTTTTTATATACCTGAAGCCTGTCCTAGGAGATCAGGTACAGAACTACCCATTCCAGTATCACGGCAGAGATTAAGAAGCTTCAGATTTCATATTTCAGTATTGTGGATTGTAGATGTTTAAATTGTAATGCGTAAGTAACAGTGAAAGCATTAGTGAAAGCTTATAATCTTTTTTTGAAAATCAAAATTGCTTCTCTTCTAGTAGTATTTATTCATACTTTTATTGAACTAAGTAGCCATAGGTGACTTGTACCCATTACCAACCAAAAATGATTAACCAGCATTGATGAGCAAGATTAATAAGATCATTGTTTACCTAAAGATACACACACACACACACACACACACATATAATGGAAAAATTAGTTCATGTCAATGAAAAAATTATCTGCAAGTGACTATATTTTCCAAGCAAATAATAAACATGATGCCTGAAAAATAATTTGCTAGCATTATAGTTACAGAATTATGCTGCGAATACAAAATGAGCCAATTTAAGCAGGACTATATTGAAAAAGAGGAATAGAATTTTAAGAGCATGTGTCTGCGCTACGTTCTCTACATAGATATGATGATTGCTCCTTTAGTTTTCTTGTGGAACTTCTAACAGCAGGAGCAGAGAGTCTCTCTGACTCTTTTACCTTACCTTGGGGGTTCCTTTACTCTTGCTGGGCTGTCTTGCCCAGTCTTGATATAAAAGCTTGTGGGTAGTCTCATTGTATCTTGTTATGCTATGTAAGGTTGATATCTTTGGGAGGCCTGCTCTTCCTCCTTTCCTCCCACTCCCATCCTCATTTCCTCTCCTACATCCTTGCTCTCCTTCTTCTCAGAGATGGGAAGATCCCCAAAGGGTAACAACCCACCTTGGCCCCTCAAATGACAGCAGAACTAAGCGCATCCTCTTCCACTAAGGTCAGAAAAGGAAGACAAGCTAGGGGAAAGAGATCCAGAGGTAGGCAACAGAGTCAGAGATAGGCTCTATTCCCATTGTTAGGAGACGCGCATGTTGACCAAGATGCATATCACATCTACTTCATATGTGTAAGAAACCTAGGTCCATGCATATTCTTTGGTTGGTGATTCAGTCTCTGTGAACGCCATGGGCCCAAATTAATTTCATGTGTAGGTCTTCTTGTGGTATCCTTGACCCTTCCGTCTCCCTCTATTCTTTCCTCCAACTCTTCCACAAAATGCCCTGAGCTGGGCCTCTTGTTTGGATTTGGGTCTCTGCATCTGTTTTCATCAGCTGCTGAATGAAGCCACTCAGAAGACAGTTATGTTAGACTACTGTCTGCAAGCATATCAGAATATCATTAATACTGACAGGGGTTGGCTCTCACCCATCGGGTCAGTCTTCTGTCAGGATCTATGATAACAATCTAATTTTTTTCAAGTCATTGAAGATTTTTCAAATCTTTGCCTAGTAATAGTAAACAAAAAAGAACAAAACATAATATTGCAGTGACAATGGAACTATATAACCCATAGATAGAACACAAATATCCAAGAAAGTTTAAGTATATTATACCTAAATGATAAGCAGCATAATTACCTTGATTTCACACACATAGTGATGTAAATAAGTGTACAACATTGATGTGAACATACATTTGCATTATTTGCTAAAGAGAGTTATTCTGTCTATGAGAGATACCTGGAGTTGCCCAAATATAAACTGCATAACTTTGAAGAACTAAAAATATCTAATAATAGATGTGTTTTTCCCCATTGGTACTATACGAAGGTGTTAATTTTAATTCAGCTTTGCCAGCACTTGTTATTGTTTGCTTATTTTTTTTAACTATAGTCATCTTTGTTATGTGAAAAGTATGCCACTGCAGTTTAAATTTTCCTTTCATGATAATTTAATAATACTAAAATCATTTTTATTTAACTAATGCTTGTTTGTGTGTTTTTCTTTTGAAGATATGTTCATATCTGTCATCATTTTAAAATGTAATTGCATCCTTGTTGTATTCTCAGCTCCTTTTTTCCCCTTTGCTTTTAAAAATATTTTGTTACTTCTGTGAGAATTTGACACAATATGTTTTGTATCATACTCTCCTCTAACTCCTCACACATCCACATCTCTTCTCCATTCATCTGTCCTTCTGTATTTTAAAGGAATGGTTTTAAGTCTATCAAAAACAATTTGTACTGCTTAAATGTTTTACCTATCTATCTATCTATCTATCTATCTATCTATCTATCTATCTATCTATCTATCTATTACAATAAATACACTTTGTATCCCAGCTGTGTCCCCCTCCCTAGTGTTCTGTCAATTCCACCCTCCCTCCATCTTCTCTGCCCATGCTCCTCCCCAAGTCTACTGATAGGGGAGGTCCTCCTCCCCTTCTATCTGACCCTAGCTTATCAGGTCTCATCAGGAATGGCTGCACTGTCTTCCTCTGTGGTCTGGCATGGCTGTAATCCACTCAGGGGAATGTGATCAAAGAGCTAGTCACTGATTTCATGTCAGAGACAGACCCTGTACACATTACTAGGGAACCCACTGGAAAACTGGCCCATGGGCTTCCTCTGAGCATGAGGTCAAGGTCCTCTAAATGCATGGTCATTGGTTGGAGAATCAGTCTCTTTCAGGGCCCCCTGGTCCAGATTTTTTAGCCCTGTTGGTCTCCTTGTGGAGCTGCTGTCCCCTTAAGGTATTTCTGTCTCTCACTTCTTCCATAAGATTCCCTGCAGTCTGTTTTTTACTATGAGCGTCTCAGCATCTGCATCAGTTTACTTGCTGCGTGGAATCTTTCAGAGGCCTTCTGTGGAAGGCTCCTCTCCTGTTCCCTGACTTCTACTTCTGATATCTATCTTGATCGGCCTTCTGAGTGAGAATTAAGCATCTTCACTGGGGCCTTTTTATTGTTTACCTTCCTTAGGACTACAGATTTTAGTATGTTTATCCTATATTATATATGTAATATCTACTTATAAGTGCATATATCCACTTATAAGTCCATACCATGTGTGTCTTTCTGTCATTCAATATTCCTCTATTGAGAATTCTCTGTTTAGTGCTGTACCCCAAATTTTTACTTGAATTACTTGGTTTGTTGGTTTATAACTTCTTCAGTTCTTTATATATTCTGGATATTAGCCCTCTGTCAGATATAGGGTTGGTGAAAATCATTTCCAGTCTGTAGGCAGCCTTTTGTTTGATGACAGTGTCTTTTGCTTCACAGAAGCTTTTCAGTTTTCTGAAGTTCCATTTATTAATTGTTGATCTTAGGTCCAATGCTGTTCATGTTTTGTTCAGAAAGCCTGTTGTCACAATGAGTTCAAGGCTTTTTCCACTTTTCCTTCTAATAAGTTTTGTATGCCTGGTTTATGGTGAGTTTTTTTTTATCTGCTTGTACTAGAGTTTTGTGGGGAATGATAAATAAATATGGATCTATTTGTATTTTTCTACATGTAGACATCCAGTTAGACAGGCATCATTTGCTAAAGATGCTATATTTTTTCCATTGTATTGTTTTGGTTTCTTTGTCAAACATCAAGTATCTGTAGGTATGTGGGTTTATTACTGTGTCTTCTATTCAGTTCCACTAATCCTCTAGACTGTTTCTTGCCAGTATCCATGCAGCTTTTATTATTGTTGCTCTGTAGTACAACTTGAGATCACCGATAGAGATAACTTCAGAAGATCTGTCATTGTACAGGATAGTTTTAGCTACTCTGTTGTTGTTGTTTTTTTTTTGTATGAAAGTCAAAACTGTTGTTTTAAGTTCCATAAATAGTTGTGTTAGTATTTTGATCAGAAATGCATTGAATCTGTAGATTG
>CM053742.1:87647103-87659250 GCA_028658305.1 Pachyuromys duprasi | reverse complement strand
TTCTCTGTTTGAATTTTTGGGGCCACTTATATATACTATCATATCATCTGCAAATAGTGATACTTTGTCTTCTTCCTTTCCAACTTGTAACCTTTTGATTTCTTTTAGTTATCTTATTGCTCTAGCTAGGAATTCAAGTACTATGTTGAAGCAATATGGATAGAGTGGGCAGCCGTGCCTTGTGCCTGGTTTCAGTGGGCTTGATTAAAGTTTCTCTCTGTTTAATTTTGTATTGGATATAAGCTTGGTGTATATTGTTTTCAGTATGACTAAAAAATGATACCCTGTATAGGTTTTGTCTTGTGGAGTTGGCCTTAAATTCAATTAAAAATTGCGACTGCCACAACATTCAGGCAAATATTATACCAGTGGCCATGCCTTGCCCCAGTAGAAATTACTATAATTCACAAGGTTCACGGTTAGATGAGAATAATGATTGCTTTTCTCTTCCAGTAGTATCCAGCACATAAAATCTAACTAGTAAGGTTTACTTCTAGGTCCATAACTTGATTTCTCCAAATGTACAACTTAAGTGTGCAGTGTCTTCAGCCATAGGGTTTTACCATCATGCTGTAGAAAATAACCAAGAACACCAACAAGAGCTATAATTTCAGGGACATCTATAAGACCTTATTTGTCAACAACTTGAAAGAAGTTTTCCATTCCAGGAAATGCCCTTATTTGTTAAACTCTGGTATCTGTCAGTGTTGACATGTTTTAAAATAATTCTATTTCTTAGTAGGTGAGTAGTGTTCCACTGTGTAAATGTACCATAATTTCTGTATCGATTTCTCCACTGAGGGACATTTGGTTGTTTCCAGATTATAGCTATTACAAAAAGAGCTGGTATGAAAATGTTTGAGCAAATGTACTTGTGGTATAGTTGAGCACCTTTCAGATATATGAACAGGAGTGGTATAGCTGGATCTTGAGGTAGCACTGTTCCTAATTATCTGAGAAAGCACAAGATTGATTTGCAAAGTGGTTGTAAAAGTTCACATTCCCACCAGCAATGAAGGAGCGTTCCTGATTGTCTATATTCTCTCCACCATGTGTTGTCACGTGAGTTTTTGATTTTAGCCAATAAGATAGGTGTAAGGTAAAATCTCAGTGTCATTTTGACTTGCATCTCCATTATGACTAAGAATGCTGAACATTTTTTTAATTGTTTCACTGCCATTTGATACTCCTCTATTGAGAATTCCGTTTAACTCTGTACCCCATTTTTTTAAATTTGGATCACATGGTTTGTTGGTGTTTAACTTCTTCAGTTCTTTATATATTCTGGATATTTGCTCTCTGTAAGAAAGCAGGTTGGTGAAAATCCTTTTCCAGTTTGTACAGTGTCATTTTTTTCTGATGATAGTGTCCTTTGCTTCACAGAAAAATTTCAGTTTCGTGAGGTCCCATTTAATGATTATTGATCTTAGAGCCTGTGCTGTTGATGTTCTGTTCAGGATGTTGTCTCCTGTGCCAATGAGTTCTAGGTTCTTCCCCACTTTTTCTTCTAACCGATTTAGTGTGTCTGGTTTTATGTTGGTCTTTGATCCACTTGGACTTTAGTTTTGTGCAGGGTGATAAATATGGATTTATTTGCATTTTCTATATGTAGATATCCAGTTAGTCCAGCACCATTTGTCAAAGATGCTATCTATTTTCTATTTTATTGTTTTGGCTTCTTTGTCAAAAATCAAGCATCCATAGGTGTGTGGGTTTGTTTCTGGGTCTTCTATTTAGTTCCATTGATCCACCATTCCGTTTCTATGCTAGTGACATGCATTTTTATTACTATTGCTCTGCAGTACAGCTTTAGGTAAAGGAGGGAGATTACTCCAGAAGATCTGTTACTGTACAGGATTGTTTTAGCAATTCTGAGATTTGGTTTTTCCATAAGAAATTGAGAATTGTTCTTTCGAGTTCTGTAAGAATTGTGTTGATATTTTGATGGGAAGTGCATTGAGTCTGTAGATTCCATTTGGTAAGATGGCCATTTTCACCATATTAATCCTACTGATCCATGAGAATGGGAGATCTTTCTGTCTTCTGATATCTTCTTGTATTTCTTCCTTCAGAGACTTGAAGTTTTTTTCATACAGGTTTTTCACTTGCTTGGATAGAGTCACACCATGGTACTTTATGTAATTTGTGGTTATTGTAAAGGATTTTGTTTCCCTGATTTCTTTCTTAACCTGTTTTTCTTTTGTATACAGGAGTTCTCCTGATTTTTTGGAGTTAATTTTGTATCCAGCTACTTTGCTGAAGGTGTTTATCAGCTGAAGGAGTTCTCTGGTAGAAGTTTTGAAATCACTCATGTACACTATTATATCATCTGCAAATAGTGATACTTTAAAATCTTCCTTTCTGATTTGTATCCACTTGAACTCCTTTAGTTGTCTTATTGTTCGGGCTAAGAATTCAACCAGTATGTTGAAGAGGTAAGGATAGAGTAGGCAGCCTTGCTTTTTCCCTAATTTTAGTGGGATTGATTAAAGTATTTCTCTGTTTGATTTTGGGTATAGTCTTTCTGCATATTTCCTTTACTATGTTTAGGTATGTGCTTAGGTATGGCTGATCTCTCTAAAACTTTAAACATAAATGTGTGTTGTGTTTTGTCAAATACCTTTTGGGTATCTAAGCAGATGATCATCTCTTTTTTTTCCCTTCTGTTTGTTTATGTGATGGATTGCATTTATGCATATATTGAACCATCCCATCATGCCTGGGATGAAGTCCACTTGGTCATATCTTTTATGGGTTCTTGCATCCTGTTTACGAGTATTTTATTGAGTATTTTTGTATTGTAGTTTATAAGAAAGATAGGTCTGAAGTCCTCTTTTTCTGTTGGATCATTGGGTTTTTATGAATCAAGGTTACTATGGCCTCATAGAAAGATTTGGTAATTATCATTCAGTTTCTATTTTGTGAATAGTTTGAAGAGTATTGCTCTTCTTTGAAGGTCTGGTAGAATTCTGTACTGAAACTATCAGGTACTAGGCTTTTTTTTGGTAAGGAGAACTTTGATGTCTGCTTCTATTTCCTTGGAGGACATATCACTGTTTAATCTATTTACCTTAACTTGGTGTAACTTTGGTAAATGGAATCTATGGAGAAAATTGATCATTTTTCCCCAAGTTTTTGGCTTTTAGGCTTTTGAAGTAAAACCTAATGGTTCTTTGTATTTCTTCAGTGTCTGTCATTATGTTCCCCCGTTCGTTTCTTATTTGGATAGTTTCTCTCCATCTTTTAGTAGTTTGGCTAAGGGTTTTTCTTTCTTGTTGATTTTCTCAAAGAAACAGCCCTTGGTTTCATTGATTCTGTGACTTGTTCTATTTCTTTGTAATTTACTGATTTCATCCCTGAGTTTGATTATTTCCATCATTTTCCTCTTCTGGGGTGTGTCTGCTTTTTTGGGGGAGGAGGGTTTTTTTTTATGTGTGCCTTTAAGTTGCTCTTATGAGATGTCCCAGACTTCTTTTTGAAGGCAGTTAGTGCTATGAATTTTCCTCTTAGCACTGCTTTCATTGTGCCCATAAGCTTGGTTAAGTTCTTCCTTCATTTTCATTGCATTTTAGGAAGTCTCTAATATCTTTTTATTTTTTGTTTTTTTTTTAGTAATGCAGCTGTTTTTAAGTAGAGAGTTGTTTAATTTCCATGCATGTGTAGGCAGTTTTTTCTGTTATTGTTGAGGTCTAGTTTTAGGACATGGTTGTCTGATAGCGTACAAGGGATTATTGCAATCTTCCTGTATCTGTTGAGGTTTGCTTTGTGCCTGACTATGTGTTCAATTTTGGAGAAGCTTTCTCTGAGGTTCCGAGAAGAAGGTATACCCTTTTGAGTTTGGGTGAAGAGATCTGTAGACATCTATTAGGTCCATTTGAATTAGAACCTCTGTAAATATCATTATTTTCCTATTTAGCTTCCGTCTATAGGATCTGTCCCTTGGTTAGAGTGGAGTATTGAGTCCTCACACTATTAAGGTTTTGGACAATTCCAAAACCTTGTGATTTGAGCTTTAATAATGTTACATTTAGAAATGCAGGTGCTCTTGTATTTGGAGCATAGATATTCAGGGTTGTGATGTCCTGTTGGTGGATTTTCCTTTGATGAGAATGAAGTGTTCCTCCTCACCTTTTTTGTTTAATTTTGGTTGGTAATCTATTTTATTATATATTAGGATAGCTACTCCAGCTTGTTTTCTTGTTTTGTTTGCTTAAAAATCTTTTTCCATCCCTTCACTTTGCTGTAGTTTCTATCGTTGTTGCAGACGTATATTTCTTGTATGCAGCAGAATTTTGGGTACTGTTTCTGCAACCATTCTGTTAGACTGTGTGTTTTTATTGAAGAGTTGAGACCATGGATGTTTTAGATGACCATGGATGTTTATTAGTGACCAATGGATGTTCTTTTCTTTTAGTGTAGAGTTAGTGGTGATAGTGTGTTTGTGTGCTTGTTTTCTTTTGATTTTCTGATGTGAAGTTATCTATGTCTTGTGTTTTCTTGGGTAGAGTTTATTTCCTTAGATTGGAGTTTTCCATCCAGTATCTTCTGTAGGGCTGGTTTGCTGTGCAGATATTGCTTAAATTTAGTTTTGTCATGGAATATTTTGTTTTCTCCATCTATGCAGATAGATAAATTCACTGGGTATAGAAGCCTGGTTTGACATCTTTGATCTCTTAGAATCTGGATATCTGCTTAGGCCCTACTGCCTATCATTAATTTCTGTTGAGAAGTCTTGTGGGATTCTGATAGTTCTACCTTTATATGTTACTTGACCTTTTTCCATTGCTGTTTTTATTCTATTTTTTATTCTATAGATTTATTTATTTATTCTATAGATTTTTCTTTATTCTGTAGATTTCTTTATTCTATAGATTCATTTTTTGACCATTATGTCACATGAGGAGTTTCTTTTCTGGTCTACTCTATTTGATATTCTATAAGGCTCCTGTATGCTTAAGGACATCTCTCTCTTAAGCTGGCAAATTTTTCTTCTATGACTTTCCTGAAAATAATTTTTGGACCTTGGAGCTTAAAACCTTCTTTTTCTTCTATACCTATTATTCTTAGTTTTCATCTTTTCATGGTGTACTTGATTTCATGGATGTTTTGTGTTTATAACTCTTCTGAATTTTTTTCTTCGAGAGCTGTATCAGTTTCTACAATTGTATCTTCAGCACCTGAGAATATCTCTTCCATCTCTTATATTCTGTTGGTGATGTTTAACTTCTAAGTTGTTCAGCTTCAGAATTTTTGTTTGTGTTTTCTGTATTCATTCTCATTCTGTTTTTCTGTTTTGAACCATTTCCTTCATCTGTTTGAATGTGGATTCCTGTCGTTCCCTGATGGCATCTATATTTTGTTCATTTCCTGTTTATGTGCCTCTAAAACTGGATAAGAATAGATTTAAAATCATTTTCCTATGTTTCTGATTAATTAAAATACCCATTCATTTTGAGTGTTTCTGGTGAAGCCATGATGCCCCCCCCCCTTTTTTTTTCATGTTCGGTGTGTTCTTATGCTGTCCTCTTGCATCTGATGATACATAGCCTTTGCTATATTTGTTCCTGGAGCCTGCACTGCAGAATGGGTCAGACTGTCTCTGGAGTCTGTATTATTCTTCAGGAAGATGAGAGATGGCCACTGATTTGAGAGTGGCTGTAGGTGTTTCAGATGCAGTTAAGGGAGGAAGTTTGCAGGTGTGTGTGCACAAGATTGGGAATGTGAGTGAAAGTGTGACTTCCCAGAAGGGTGGAGTGTAAGGGAGGAGCTTAAGTGTAGATAGTGGTGCTTATGTGGTTCATGGCCACAGTCAGAGTGCGCAGGTGCCCTGATTTGTTCAGCGGCCTGTACTGGTATTGTGTTCCAAGTGTTCAGATCTGTCTGGGCTGCACCATTTTGTTTTCAGGAATTGTTTAGCTGGACTCCATTGTGAGACCAAAAGAACAGGTGTTTCAATGTTGAGAACGCTGTCCCAAGGATCCCTATGTTAACCACACTGGGGGTGTATATGGGAAAGATAATGTGATTGGCGATAGAAGAGAGGGCCCATGGATCTTGGGCTCTGTATGCTCTCTCTTGCACAGGCCATCATTTGCAAGTGGGTATGGAAAGTGCAGAGTGCCTTCACGAACTCACTTGCAAATGTGTATGAAAAGTGCGGAGGGCCCACAGTTTTCTATCGTCAGATTTGGGTCCCCTGTTTGGCTGTTACAGTAAGGAGAGCCCATACCTATGGTTATGCATTCTCTGCCTTGCTGCAGCAGTGCAGGTTGTGAATAGTTTGCCACTCTCAGACCCTGGAAACTTCCAATGGGGCCCCGATCCACTCTGCCCTAGCTCACAGGTTGTCCCCTCTAACCAGGGAAGCCTCTGGCTTCAGCTGTCTATTTACTCATCCGTTTAGGGGTTTCAGATTATCTGACCTTCACAAATTGTGCGCACTGTTCTCTGCCATCTTGGAGTGCCCTTATCTCTTCCTCTTAAACCTTTATAGAAGTGCATTCTGTCTCCCTATCTTTACAGCTCCTAACAATGGCCTGCAGTATTTTTCTGACCCGTTTAAGCGTTTCAGATTTTTACCTATTATGGAAATTCCTTTTGGTATTATTTGTAAATAATGTTTCTTGTTAAGTGATTTTCCTATTTTACTTGCTATAAAGAATATTCTGAATGTATGACATTTACACTTTTAGTGGACATAGGAACTACTTTTAATGTTCCTACTTTTAATCCCCTTATTTTCAGTTTATACTAATATATTGCATAATTCAAGGTCATAATGCTTTTTCATATTTCATCCCAAGAAGGTCAGAATTTTAATTTTTACACTTAAATCTGTGGTTTGTTTTGAGGTAAAGCTTGTGCATACTGAGAAAAGAGTACCAATTTCATTCCTTTATAAGTAGATATGTAATATTCCCACTTGATGCATATTTTATAATCCAGTAAAAAAGACCAGTACTTTTCAATCTTTGATGCTCATAAATTATCACCTATAATTCATGTTGTAACTACGGATTTTGGTAGAGTAGAGGAAGTTATCAGTCTCCTACATTAGGAAGTCCCCAGGTGATGTTCCTAGTAACAGCCCTAGAACATTTTGAATAGTAAGGAAATAGCAAATTAAGGAACAAGTAATTCCAAATGTATTCTAAGTGTTAATTTACTTTTATTCACCTCTGTAAGAATTGGATTTTTTTACTGTTCCTTGTTTGGAGGAGATTGTAACTTCCATACTACTTTTAGAATCACATCTCATTAGGTGCATCCATAAACAAGAAAATTGCTAGGTTATATTACTAAGTTAGACTTTTCAGTGTCCATCACAGATTGGTTGCATTAGTTCCATTTGTTGACACATTAGCTATTGCTAGGGTTTTCAGAAAGCTCACTAGGTGAGTAGCCACTCTTGGTAAGAGAGAGGCTACAGTCTTTCTACAATTTTAAAGTTGTGCTGCTGTCTAATGTCAAATAAAGTTTGATCATCTTTTACCTTAAATTGAAAATGTCTAAAGGGCAGTAAATAAGTAAGTGTCAGAAATCCTTCATATGAGTGTTACTGAGTAATGGGCTAAGGAGTAAGAAATTGAGTTTCTCTTTATATCAGCCCCTTGTGTTTCAAGTTCAGAAGGTCTTGATAACATGTGGTTTCAGTAAGGGCTGTTACTGGAACACATGTAATCCTAGTACAAAGATCATGGAACAAGCAGTCACTAGCAAGATCCTGAGGCTTTGTAGATGTTTCCTTACTTAAAAACTGAGAAAATTACATGCCAAGTAGAGACATTTTAGTCACTTTGTTTCTGGAACAAATTATAGGTGCTAAATTTATGTTAGTTTTTCTCCCTTTTATCAGCCTTTTTAGAGAATAAAAAAGGATTTTCTATAATTTACGTATAAATGACCAAATATAATAGGGCCATTAAATTAAGAACAAAACAAGAGCCCTCTAATGGAAAGAGACCACAGTTTTTCTACCAAATTAATGTAAAGGACAGTTATGCTTAACTGGGTAAAAATTTAGCTGTGATATTTGCAGAAACATATAATAGTTATTAATTAAACTGAATGTAATATTTATATGTAACAACAAAAAATATTTTTAGGACAGAGAATATTACCTTAATGCCAAAATCAAATCATACAGTGAATAGTCTGTCATACATACCAAGAACAATAGAATGACATGATGACATGATTGGCAAAATGTCAAATAATGAACACTTTTTCTATCAAACTTATTAACTTTGAGATCCTGTGCTTTATCCAATCTTACATTTTAAATGTTTGGTACATTACCCTCTTACTTTAGGAACCATTGTCTCTATTAATGTCCCATTTCTCCTATAGCCAAATTATCATAAATTTAATGGATTAAAACCAAATATTTAATGTTAAAATTTGGGTATCTTAAGTCAAAATGTATCTCAATAATATGAAATAGAGATCTCCTAGGCAAACTTACACCTCCAGACCATAAGTGGAATTTGTTTGCTTATCTTCTCCCATTTTATAAGATTGTCTATTTTCTCTCAATTGTGGTTCCCGTCCTCTATCACCACAGGCAGCCACTTCAAGCCCAATAACTGTTATTATCATTTATGCTTAGCTCCATTCTTCTTTTGTGGATTTTGTGATTATTGTAGACAACCTGGATAATTCAAGATATTTTCCCAATTTTGAAATTGATTTTAGCTTCAGTTACATCTGCTATCTATTTTCCATTTTTTAGAACATTAGCATTAATAAATTTTATATATAACGCACTTGGGTCAGCATTCTTTTTTAAGGCTAACATTATTTTCCTTAACACATTGAACATGTATTATACCAATCTAAATCAACTCTGTTTATTCCTCTTGTATAAATAATTGTCATAAGTAGATTAAATGAAAACACTAGCTGACATGCCAATGTGGATAGTAGAAATTTCACAAGATCCCTTTCTAGATGAACGGCAACTTCTGCTGAGGGAGGGAAAATCAGTTTTCTCTAGAGATAAGCCTCCTGAAATATTATTCAATTCCAAGTGGTCAGTCCCAAACACATGTACATCTGAACAACAGCAAATGAAATCAGCATGTTGTATTTATGTATGTGTGTGTGTATGTACGTATGTATGTATGCATACTTGTATATATATGTATGTATGCATACATGTATATATGTATGTATGTATGCATGCATGTATATACATATGTATGTGTGTATATGTATAACAATAATAATTAAAGAGGAAGTCAAGAAATTGAGAGGATGTTGGAGGAGACAGAGATGAATTTGAAGTGGGATGATTGAAGCGTCAAATGATGTAAATACAATAATCAAGTATCTTTAAGAAAATAATGTTAACTTGGGCCTCTGCTATTTATTTACTATTGAGTAGCTAATTTAGTTTTAGTGCGACGGTTGACTCATATACTATCAAAAAAACTAAATTGTAGAAGGAGAATAAAATCAACTTCATTACAAATGTACACCAAGTTAACTATAATTGATATTATATTTGACAACGAACATTTCCTTTTGACTTAACATTATAGAAAAATTCTTTTATTACCAAAGATTATATCTCTCTAGTTTAACACTTTTTAAAAATTATTTATTTTAGTTTTGAGATTATAATTACATGATTTTTCAATTTACTTTCTTTGCATCAAATCCTGTCATGATCCCCTTCTTGTTCCCTTTCAAATTTTCAGCCTCTTCTTTATATTAATTGTTGTTATATGCCTAGTTTTCATGCCGTAGAATTGAAGTCCTCAACATGAAAACAAATAATAGATTAGAAATAAGAAAATATTTTTTAATTTTAACATTTTTATTTTATATTAATCACAGGTTATATACTTTGTATCCCAGCTGTAGCTCCCTACCCCATTCCCTCCCTGTCCCACCCTTCCCTCCATCATCTCCTCCCTGGCCCTTTCCAAGTCCACTGATAGGGGAGGACCTCCTCCCCTTCTTGTCTAACTCTAGCTTATCAGTTCTCTTCAGGAATGGATGCAATGTCCTCTTCTGTGGCCTGGCAAGGCTGCTTCTCCCTCTGGGGGCGGGGAAGTCAAGGAGCCAGCCATTGAGTTCATGTCCAAAATAGTCCCTGTTCCCCTTACTGGTGTACCCACTTGGGTATTGAGCTAACATATGCTACATTCAAGCAGGTGTTCTAGGTTATAACCATACTTGGTCCTTGGTTGGAGATACAGTCTCATAAAAGACGCCTGTGCCCTGATATATTCGATCCTTGCAGAGCTCCTTCCTCTCCAGGTCATACTAACTTCCCCTTCTTTCATATGATTCCCTGTACTCTGCCAAAGAGTTGGTTATGTTTCTTAATATTTGCTTTGACACCCTGCTAGGTAGAGTCGGTCGAGGCCCTCTGTGGTAGGCTCTTGTCCTGTTACTTGTTTTCTCCTACATCCAATGTCCATCCAATTTGACTTTCTAAGTGAGGATTAATCCTCTTATCCCAGGTCCTTTTTCTTGTTTATCTTCTTTAGGTGTATCTTATAGTACTATGTAAGTGAGTATATACCATGTGCGTCTTTCTGCTTTTGGGATACCTCACTCAGGATGATCGTTTCCAGGTCCCACCATTTGCCTGCAAATTTTATGATTTCCTCATTTTTAATTGCTGAGTAGTATTCCATTATGTAGAAGTACCACAATTTCTGTATTCATTCCTCAACTGAGGGCCATCTGGGTTCTTTCCAGGTACTGGCTATTACGAATAAAGCAGCTATGAACATAGTTGAGCAAATGTCCTTGTTGTGTACTTGAAAATCTTTGGGTATATGCTTAGGAGTGGTACAGCTGGATCTTGAGGAATCACTATTCTTAATTGTCTAAGAAAACGCCAAATTGATTTCCAGAGTTGTTGTACCAGCTTACATTCCCACCAGCAATGGAGGAGGGTTCCTCTTTCTCCACATCCTCTCCAGCATGTTTTGTCATTTGAGTTTTTTACCTTAGCCATTCTGACTAGTGTAAGGTGAAATCTCAGGGTCATTTTGATTTGCATCTCCCTCATGGCTAAGGATGTTGAGCATTTCTTTAAGTGTTTTTCTGCATTTCTGCAGTCCTCTACAGAGAATTCTCTGTTTAGTGCCATAGTCCATTTTTTAATTGGATTACTTGATTTCTTGCTTTTTAACTTCTTGAGTTCTTTATAAATACAGGATATTAGCCCTCTGTCAGATATAGGGTTGGTGAAGATCCTTTTGCAGTCTGTAGGCTGTCGTTTGGTTTTGATGACAGTGTCTTTTGCTTTACAGAAGCTTTTCAGTTTCATGAGGTCCCATCGATTGATTGTTGATCTTAGAGCCTGTGATGTTGGTATTCTGTTCAGGAAGTAGTCTCCTGTACCAATGAGTTATAGGGTCTTCCCCACTTTTTCTTCTAACTGGTTTAGTGTGTCTCGTTTTATGTTGAAGCAGATACACCCAAGAGGAGCATACGGCTGGAAATAATCAAACTCAGGGCTGAAATCAATCAATAAGAAACAAATAAATCTATTCAAAGAATCAATGAAACCAAGAGCTGGTTCTTTGAGAAAATCAACAAGATAGACAAGCCCCTAGCCAAACTAACAAAAAGGCAGATAGAAACTATCCAAATCAGGAAAATCAGAAATGAAAAGGGGGACATAACCATAGACACTGAGGTAATCAAAACAATCATTAGGTCTTACTACAAAAGCCTATATGCCACAAAATTTGAAAATCTAAATGAAATAGACAGTTTTCTTGAGAGATTCCATCTACTTAAATTAAGCTAAGATCAGATAGGAAGATTGAATAGGCCTATATCCCTCAAGGAAATAGAAGCAGTCATCAACAGTCTCCCTACCAGAAAAAGTCCTGGGCCAGATGGTTTTAGTGCAGAATTCTACCAGACCTTCAAAGAAGTCTTAACACCAATTTTCTCTAAAATGTTCCACAAAATAATAATAGAAGGAAAATTATTGAATTCTTTCTATGAAGCCACTGTCACCTTGATACCTAAACCACACAAAGACCCAACAAAAAAAGAGAACTTCAGACCTATATCTCTTATGAACATTGTCGCAAAAATACTCAATAAAATACTTGCAAACCGAATCCAAGAACACATAAAAGATATCATCCACCATGACCAAGTAGGCTTCAT
>CM053742.1:87627537-87646603 GCA_028658305.1 Pachyuromys duprasi | reverse complement strand
GACAGGAGCTCCACAAGGAGACCAACAAATATCCGGGACCAGGGTCTTTTGGAGAGATCAAACCTCTAAAGAAGCACCATGCATGGAGAGGATCTAAACCCCTGCTCAGATGTAGCCCATGACAGCTCAGTCTCTAAGTGGATTCCCTCATAAGGGGAGCAGGGGCTGTCTCTGGCATGGAGTCAGTGGCTGGCTCTTTGATCACCTCCCCATGAGGAAGTTGCAGCCTTGCCACAGAGAAAGACAATGCAGTCAGTCCTGATGAGACCTAATAGGCTAGGGTCAGATAGAAGGGGAGGAGGACCTTCCTTGTTAGTGGACTAGTGGAGGGACATATGTGGAGAAGATGGAGGGAGGGTAGCTCTGAGAGGAGATGAGCAATGGGCTACAGCTGGGATATAAAGTGAGCAAATTATAATAAATGATAAAAGAAAAATGAAATGAAGGACGAAGAGGAAAAGAAGGAGAAGAAGATGAAGAAACAACAAAACAGTCTAATTTGTGTTGCCTATATATTCACTGGAGTGTGGTCAAACTTCCAATGGCAATCCCTTTAAAGAAAACTGACTCCTTCCCCACCCTCACCCTCACTAGAAGCCTAGTTTTGAAATATGAGCTGTATTGTAAGGTGAAAATATCCATTTTCTTTCACACACTTATTTAACTTGATTTGTCTCTCAATTTCCAGAGATTATATAAACCAGAAGACATAATTATATGAAATAAAATTAAATATTAGAGCTAAGTAATGTCTTCCCTCATAACATATCCAAAAGTCACGAAATAATTTACCAAATCAGTTTAAATGATAATTTTCCTAGAAATTAGCATTGATATAAAATAGTTTCTCTGACCCATTAAAAGTACTTTATTCAAAATATCCTTTTCTTCTAAAAGACGTAGAATTTCATATTTAGCATTTATTTATTTAGAAACCATTTGTTTGTTTCTTTACTAATTTCTGTTCTTTTAATTCTGAGCAATCATTCCAGAAAGTTTGTTCATTCTTTATAGACATTTAAGGGACAAACAAAAGGAATGAATGCTGGAAAATGAAAATCATTAACTCACTTTGGAGAATGTGTTGTCTTGTAAATTGTATTATGTAACTCTAAAATGCTAACATAAGATAGCATATAAGATGGAATCATTTTCTGGGTGTATGAAGAGAGAGATGTAAATGTGAAAATGTAATTTGCCTTATTGTTTCCTTTAGTATTTCTTTTGTCTGAATAACAGGGTGATTTGACATCAGTGTTTTAAGTTTCCTGAACTTAGTACAAATTCTAAATGTGCCTGAGTGTATTCAGCCTCAAATATGTAAGAACATTACTTGACTGATTAATTGGGCTTTAATGCATTAAACCTTACAGTCTTTGAATGATGGATTGAAAGTAATCCTAGTTCCAATAACAATTCTTTTGAAAGTCTGATGGAATTATACCGAGGAAAGAAAACAAAAACTCCACAACTCCACAATTGGTCAATGTTGTATTTGAAGTCTTCGGAGTTAAATAACTTGAAAACAGACACAGTAGAGATTCATGTACTTGGGGTACATGGTATTGTGGAGCCATTTCTTATGAACAATAAGACATAATTAGTTTTCTTCATATAGAATTAAAGTTTTCAACATGAAAACAAATAATTGTTTAAAGATAAGAAAGTAAAATTTAACAGCATCGCTTTATGCTTATTTTTCTTGTTTAGAAATTATAAATTTGGGTCAATGATCACAAAAATTAATGCATTTAGCAAGCAGTTACATTTTTAAAAATGAAAATACATTTTCCTCATCAATTCGCTATATCACTGTTTAGACCATTTTAGTTTCAAAAGTAGCATGTAATGTATCAGACATGAAAATTTCAGATATAATTCGTTTTAATATATTATTCTCTCAAAAATGTCTCACATCTGACTCTCCATTCCTTCCTGTAACATTCACCTAATCTATGTCTTTTTTTTTCATGTCTCATATGTCTTTTTAAATTCACTTTACATTCTTGCAGTAGTACCTCCTCCCCTCCCAGTTTCACCCTCTCTTTGACCCCCCCCCCCTTTCCCCATCCAGCCCAGCTTCAAGTCTCATCAGGACTGAGCACGTCTTCTTTCCTTGTGGCCTGGCAAGGATTCTCTGCCAGGGTGAAGTGATCAAAATCTGACAAGTGAATCTGTGTCTGACAGAGTCCCCATTTCCCTTACTAGAGGACAAAAAGGAACAGCTGGTCCCTTCTAGGATCTATGAGATTGCTAGTCATAGGGTTTTGACAAAGTCCACAGTAGCAGGCTTGAACCAGCTTTTAAGAAACAGGCATCAAATACATTCAAGAGAGAGGCTGGTTGCCCACATAAACAGCCTTGTCACTATTACAAAATTGTGAATATCTTGTCTGGAAGTTCTTTATAGGGTCATGCAGGGTCCTGTGATGATTAAGACCATTTTTTTCTCTCCTAGTATTTTCAAGAACTATGAAAACCAGACATTGAGTAGTTTCCTGGTCAGTTCAAGACTGTTTTCTGGGTTCTGCAACCAAAGTTTGTGGTATCTGAAAATTGGATCTTACTATCTTGTTAGAGTACAAAAACAAGAGCAATGACAATAACCTGTATTGTTTGAGTACTTCTGAGACTTCAGTGACAAATAATTCATAGGGTGATAGCTTGTGCCTACTGTTTGAGTTTTAAATTTAATAAAACTGAGTTACAACAGGTCATTTCCATGTAATACAATTATTAGCACTTATCTGAAATTTGAAAATATTGTCTGTATTTATATTTTGATGTTTGTGGATCATCCTTTCTAGATGCTGTTGGGATGAAACAGGGATTTTAGGCAAATGGATGTTCAAAAAGTTTAGAAATATTGGCTACTGACCTTCACTTCTGTATTCTTTAATATACTTTTTATAATACCATTGAAATATGTGCATACTAAAATAGTTTTTTTTTCTCCTTTTTGAATGATTTTTCATATCCAAAATGGCACAGTACTTATTTATTTCATGCACAAGACTCTGGGATGAATATATGGTTCTTTTTTTCATATAAACACACACAAATGAAATAAAATTAATCAAACGTTCATCCACATGTTTTTAACATTTGATGTATTATTCAGGATTCTTTTAAAAAAACAAAGCTGATAGAAATAAATGATAGAAAACGAGAATTTATTAGAGTAGGTTACAGGCTGTGATCTGAGTAAACCTTAGCAGTTAGTCTTGATGAGACCTGATAGGCTAGAGTCAGATAGAAGGGGAGGAGGTCCTCTAATTAATTAATTTATTTATTTATTATAATTTATTAATTTGTATCCCAACTGTGTCCCCCTTCCTCATCTCTTCTCAACCTCTCCCTTCCTAATTCTTTTCTGCCTATGCCCCTCTCTTAGTCTACTGACAGAAGAGGATCTCCCGTCTATCTGACACTAGCCTATTAGGTCTCAGCAGGGCTCCTTGCATTATCTTCCTCTGTGGCCTGGCAAGGCTACAACACCCAGGAGGAAGTGATCAGAGAGCCTGCCACTGATTCATACAAGAGAAAGCCCCTGACACCCTTACTAGGGACCCCATTTGGACACTGAGTCTATGGGATACATCTGAGCTGGGTTTTAGGTCCTCTCCATGCGTTGTGCTTGGTTGGTGTATCATTCTGTTCAGGGACCCCAGAGCTTAGGTTTTTTGGCTCTCTTGGTCTCCTTTTGGAGTTCCTGTTCCCTCCAGGTCTTTCTTTTTTTTAACATTTTTATTTTATACTAATCACAGGTTATGTACTTTGTATCCCAGCCATAGCTCCCTTCCACACTCCCACCCTATCCGCCCCCCCTTCCCTCCCTCATCTCCTCCCTGCCCCAATCCAAGTCCACTGATAGGGGAGGAACCCCCCTTCCATCTGACCCCAGCTTATCATGTCTCTTCAGGGCTGGCTGCAATGTCCTCTTCTGGGATCTAGCTAGGCTGCTCCTCCCTTGAGAGGTGGGGGAGGGGACAGTCCATAAGCCAGCCATTGAGTTCATGACCTTCTGAATGAGGATTGAGCATATCCCCTAGGGTTTTCCTTGTTGTTTAGCTTCTTTAGGAGTATAGGTTTTAGTATGTTTATCTCATATTATATGTCTAATAAACACGTACGAGTGAACATATACCATGTGTCTTTCCGCTTCTGAGTTTTTTCATTCAGGATGATCTTTTCTAGTTTCCACTGTTTGCCGGCAAATTTCATGATTTCCTTGTTTTTAATAACTGAGTAGTAATCCATTGTGTAAATGCACAACATTTTCTGTATCCATTCCTCCATTGTAAGACATGTAGGTTGTTTCCAGATTTTGAATATTATGAATAGAGCTACTATGAATATGGTTGAGCAAATGTGCTTGTTGTGTAGTTGAGCCTAGGAGTGGTATAGCTGGATCATGAGGAAGCACCATTCCTAATTTTCTGAGAAAACAACAGATTGATTTCCAAAGCACTTGTACAAGGTTACATTAATACCACGAGGGTTCCCATTTATCAAAAACCTCTCCAGTATGCTTCATCCATTTCGCTTTTGATCTTAGCCATTCTATTAAGTTTAAGGAGAAATTTCAAGGTTGTTTTGATTTCCATCTCCCTGATGACTAAGGATGTTGAACATTTCTTTAAGTATTTCTCTGTCATTTGGTATTCCTTTATTGAGAATTCTCTGCTTAACTCTGTACCCCATTTTTTATTTAGATCACATGGTTTGTTGGTGTTTAACTTCTTCAATTCTTTATATATTCTGGATATTTGCACTCTGTAAAAATAGGGTTGGTGAAGATCCTTTCCCAGTTTGTAGGGTGTCGTTTTCTTCTGATGACAGTGTCCTTTGCTTCACAGAAAAATGTCAGTTTCATGAGGTCCCATTTAGTGATTGTTGATCTAAGAGCCTGTGCTGTTGGTGTTCTGTTCAGAAAGTTATCTCCTGGGGCAATGAGTTCAAGGCTTTTCCCCACTTTTTCTTCTAAAAGGTTTGGTGTGTCTGGTTTTATACTAAGGTCTTTGATCCACTTGGACTTTACTTTTGTGCACAATGATAAATATAGATCTACTTGCATTTTTCTACATGTAGACATCTGCTTAGGCCAACACCATTTGTTGAAGATGTTATCTTTTTTCCATTTTATTGTTTGCTTCTTTGTCAAAGATCAAGTATCCTTAGGTGTGTGAGTTTATTTCTGGATCTTCTATTTAATTCCATTGATCCTACAGATTAGTACCATGCAGTTTTTATTACTGTTGCTCTCTGTATTACTGCTTGAGACCAGAGATGGGGATACCGCCAGAAGATCTGTTTTTGTATTACAGGATTGCTTTTGCTTTTCCATATGAAACTGAGAATTGTTCTTTCAAGTTCTGTAAAGAATTGTCTTGGTACTTTAATGGTATCTGCATTGAATCTGTAGATTGCTTTTGTTAGGATGGCCATTTTCCTTATGTTAATTCTACTGATCCATTAATATGGGAGATCTTTCCATCTTCTGATATCTTCTATTTCTTTCTTCAGGGACTTGAAATTTGTTTTTTTTTTTTTTCATACATGTCTTTCACTTACTTTGTTAGAGTTACACCAAGGTACTTTATGTAATTTGTGGTTATTGTAAAGGGTGTTCTTTCTCTAATTTCTTTCTCAGCCCCTTTTTCTTTTGGATACAGGAGGTCTTCTGATTTTTTTTTGAGTTAATTTTGTATCCAGCCACTTTGCTGAAGGCATTCATCAGCTAAAGGAATTCTCTGGTAGAATTTTGGGGATCATTCGTGTATACTATCACATCTTCTGCAAATAGTGATACTTTAACTTCTTCCTTTCTGAATTATATCCACTTGAACTCTTTTAGCTATATTATTGATCTAGCTAGGACTTCAAGTACTATGTTGAAGAGAGAAGGACAGAGTGGGCAGCCTTTCCTTGTACCTGATTTCAGTGGGACTGATTAAAGTTTTTCTCCATTTAGTTTGATGTTGGCTATAGGCTTGCTGTTTATTGCCTTTACTATGATTAGGTATATGCTTTATATCCCTGATCTCTCCAAGATTTTAAAACTGAATATGTGTTGAATTTTTTTCAGATACATTTTCAGCATCTAAGGAGATGATCATGTGAGTTTTTTGTTTCGGTTTGTTCATGTGGTGGATAACATTAATGTGTTTCCATATATTTTACCATATTTGCATGCCTAGAATGAAGCCTACTTGGTCATGGTGGATTGTATCTTTTATGTGTTCTTAGATTCAGAAGCAAGTATTTTATTGAGTATTATTGCATCCATGTTCATAAGAGAGATTGGTTTGAAGTTCTTTTTTTTGGGTCTTTGTGAGGTTTAGGTATCAGGGTTATTGTGGCCTCATATAATGAGTGTGGTAATGATCCTTCTCTTTCCATTCTGTGGAATAGTTTGAAGAGTATTGGTGCCAGCTCTTCTTTGAAGGTCTGGTATAATTCTGCGTTGAGATTAACAAGTCCTTTGGCTTTTTTTTGGCATGGAAATTTTATATGACTGCCTCTATTTCCTCAGGGAATATAGGACTGCTTAATCAATTTACCTGATCTTGTTTTAGTTTTGGTAAATGGAATCTAACAAGAAAAGTGTCTATTTCATTTTGATAATGAAATGTTGTGGCTTTTATTCTCTTGAAGTAAAACCTAATGATTCTTTGAATTTCCTCAGTGTTTGTAGTTATGTCCCCCTTTTTGTTTCTGATTTTGATTATTTAGATAGTGTCTCTCTGACTTTTAGTAGTTTAGCTAACAGTTTGTCTTAGTGATTTTCTCAAAGAACCAGCTCTTGGTTTCATTGATTTTTTGAATAGTTTTCTTTGTTTCTAATTCATTGATTCTATTTCTGAGTTTATTTCCAATTGCCTAATCCTCTTACGTGTGTGTGCTTCTTTTTTCCCCCCTGAGGGCTTTTAGGTGTGCCTTTAAGTTGATCTTATGAGATGTCACAAACTTCTTTTTGAAGGCAGTTAGTGCTATGAACTTTGTACTTAGTACTGCTTTCATTGTGTCCCATAAGTTTAGTTAAGTTGTACCTCCATTTTCATTGCATTTTAGGAAGTCCGTAATTTTCTTTTATATTTTTTCCTGATCCAGCTGTTGTTGAGTAGAGATTTCTTTACTTTCCATGCACGTGTAAGTTTTTTGTTATTTCTGTTGTTGTGGTCTAGTTTTAGGCCATGGTTGTTTTATAGGATACAGGGGATTATTTCAATCTTCTTGTTCTCTGTGGTGCTGAGAAGTAGTTAGACTTTTTTGAGTTTCAGTCAAAAGTTTTGTAGACATCTATTAGGTCCATTTGATTTAGGACCTCTGTATGTGTCAATATTTCCCTGTTTAGCTTCTGTCTAGGTGATCTGTCCCTTGGTGAGAGCTTAGTGTCGAAGTTCCCCACTATTAAGATGCTGGGATCAAAGTGCAATGTAAACTTTAATAATGCTTTATTTAAGAATGCAGAGGCTCTAGTATTTGGGGAATACATGTTCAGAATTGTGATGTCCTACTGGTGGATTTTTCCTTTGATGAGAAAGATGTTTCCCTCCTCATCTTTTCTAAGTAATTTTGTTTGCAAGTCTATTTTATTATGTATTAGGATAGCTACTACAGGTTGTTTACTGGGTCTGTTTGCTTGAATAACCTTTTTGAAGCCCTTTACTATGAGGAAGTGTCTGTCTTTTTTGCAGAGGTGTGTTTCTTGGTTGAAGCAGAACGTTAGATCCTGTTTCCACAAACATTCTCTTAGTCTTTCTCTTTTATTTCTGAGTTGAGTCCATTGATGTGGATAGATTCTAGTGACCAATGAGTGTTATTTCCTTTTAGTGTAGAGTTAGTGGTGATAGTGTGTTTGTGTGCTTGTTTCTTTTGATTTTTTGTTGTGAGGTTATCTATGTCTTGCCCTTTCTTGGCTGTAGTTAATTTCCTTAGATTGGAGTTTTCCTTCTTGTGTTTTCTGTAGGGCTGAGTTACATTGGAAATACTGTTTAAGTTTAGTTTTGTCATGGAATATTGTGTTTTCTCCATCTATGTTTATTGAAGGCTTTGCTAGATATAGTAGTCTACGTTGTCATCTGTGTTCTCTTAGATTCTGTATGACATCTGCCCAGGCCCTCTGGCTTTCATAGTTTCTGTTGCTAACCCAGGTCTGATTCTGTTAGGTCTACCTTTATATGTTACTTGGCCTTTCCCCTTGCTGCTTTTACTATTTTTTCTTTGTTTTGTAGATTTAATGTTTTGACTAATAGATGACATGAGGTGTTTGTTTTCTGTTTTAGTTTCTTTGGTGTTCTGTAAGCTCTTGTGTGTTTAAGCTGGGAAATTTTCCTTCTAAAATTTTTTTGGAAATATTTTCTGGACCTTGGATCCTAGAGTCTTCTTTTCCGTCCTTCTTATTATTCTTAGACTTCATCATTCCATTGTGTCTTTGATTTCTTGGATGTTTTTTGTTCATAACTTTTCATATTTTTTTCTTTGAGATATCTATCAATTTCTGGAATTGTATCTTCAGCACTTGAGCGTCTCTCTTCTATCTCGTGTATTTTGTTGGTAAAGCTTACCTTTGTGGTTATTGATCTCTTCTCTAAGTTCTATGGCTCCAGGGTTTTCTTTCTTTGTGTATTCTTTATTGATTCTAATTCTGTTTTCATGTCTTGCACCATTTCCTTCATCTCTTTCAATGTGGATTCCTGTCTTTCCATGATGGCATCTATTATTGTTTGTTTGTTTCATCTTTATGTGCCTGTAAACCTGGATAAGCATAGATTTAAAATAATTTTCTTCTGTTTCCTATGAATTAAAATAGCCATTGATTTAGGGTTTTGCTGGTGAAACCATAACGTCCTTAATTTTGTTGGATATGTTCTTATGCCGTCCTCTAGCCATCTGATAATCCATAGCCTTTACTGTTTCTTCCTGGTGTCTGTACTGCAGGCTGGGTCCTTCTTTCTCTGGAGTCTTGAGTATTATTTGAGAACATGAGAGAGGTCCACCGGTTTGAGAGTGGGTTTTGATGTTACAGATGCAGGTAAGGGACGGAGTTTGCAGGCACAAGTGCACAAGTGTCAGAGTGTGCCTGGAAGTGTGGCTGCCTGGAAGGGTGAAGTGTAACTAAGGAATATAAGCCCATGTTGTGGTGCAGGGGTTCTTGGCACACTCAGTGCAAAAGTGTAAGTGCCCTAAATTACTACGTGTAATATCCACTTTTAAGTGAATGTATACCATGTGTGTCTTTTTGCTTCTGTGTTATTCCACTCAGTATGATCTTTTCTAGTTCCATCCATTTGCCTGCAACTTTTATGTTTATCTTGTTTTTAAGTGATGACGGTACCACCCTGAATGTGCTGATATCCTCTGATCTCAGAAGCTAAGCAAGGTTGGGCCTGGTTAATATGTGGGTGGGAGACTCAGAATTATATTCAAGAATCAATTCCATTATTTTCTGGCTTATATCTTGGGGGATTTGACTTGCTAATAATTTGTTTAAAATATTTGCACATATATTCATGTGGTATATCCATCCATTTTACATTTTTGTAGTATCTTTCAGTTTGTTACTGAACTCTTAGAAATAGGAAATAATCTCATTTTCTTCTATTTTTTGAACCAAATCAGAAGAACATTTTTTCTTACTTATATATTGGGTAGAATTTTCCAAAAAAAATCATCGCAACTTCATGACTTTACATTTTCAATGTTATTAGTGATTTGTTTACTTAATCAGTATGAAACTATTAATTATATGAGTTGAGTAGGAGTATGTCTTTAAAGAATTTAGTCAGTTTCACGCAACTTACCTATTATTGTGGATAGTTAAAATGTTACTGTTATTACTTCTATCCATGCGATCAGTGTTTTTATTTTAATACTGTCTTAAATTTGGACTACATTTCTTAATTTTGCATTCTTTTCTTTTTTTTTCTTTTCTGAAGGACTGGGTTTTTATGAGGTTTGGTATTACTAGACTTTTTTCATATATGTGTACCCAATGCCATTGCATTTCTTTAAGCATTCATATTTTTCTCAATTCATTGAAATTTGCTTACTTTCCCTAAGATATTTGCTATATTTCATTTATAATTGTGCAATTTAATTGTTTTTTAAGTAGATATTTTCAAACTACATTTCTGTTACTGTTTTTTACTTTCATTTTTGTTGTATAAGGAAACATACTCCATATGTTTTCTTTCTTCTTTTGTGGTTGTTAAGGAGTATTTTTTTGCACAGAATATTGTTAGCTTTCGGGCATGTTCCATATAAGCCTGAGAGGTAAGTGTTGAATATGGAGAGGCTGTTGTTGAATACAGTAATCAATAAATGTCAACTATGTCAAAGTTACTTGATGGTGCTGTTCAGATCAATTGTATTCTTACTGATTTTGTGCCTGTTTGACCTATCTATCCATAATTGAAAGGTATAAATCAAAATCTCTGACTTTAACAGTAATTTTGTGTCTTTCACCTTAGTTGTCATCTCCTTTTATCTCACATGTTTTAACAATAGCTAATTAAGCATACACATATTTATGATATTATTTCTATTAAGATAATTTGTATTTTAGTATTAGTGTATTCATTGATCTGAAGTCTTCTTTATCTGAAATTTACATATTTTTTCCGGCTTTAAAATTTAGTATCTGTATCTTACATCACAATATAGTGCTTTATAATGAATCTACCTTAGTTTTTTTTTCAGATCCATTTCATTTTTATTATGAACAAACACAAATTCAGATGAGTAGAAATATTTTTAGAGTTGATATTAATCAAACTTATTAGATTATAAACAACCACTGTTGCACATAATAAAGGAAAAATCCCACCCAAGTAAGAAAATGGAGTTCTGCATGTTTTCTTTTTTAATTTTTAAAAATATTAGTTACAGTTTATTAACTTTGTATACCAGCTGTATCCCATTCCCTCATTTCTTCCCAATCATACCCTTTCTCCCTCATCTTCTCCCTAACCTTTTCCAAGTCCACTGATAGGGGAGGACCTCCTCCCCTTTTTCCTAACACTAGCTTATCAGGTATCTTCAGGCCTGGCTGCAAAGTCCTCCTCTGTGGCCTAGCAGGGCATGTTTTCATAACAATGAGTATATGTTATCTAACTAATCCACTCAGTCTCTCAAAAGAATGATGTAGATTAACAATGTCATTTGGGACATGGGCACATGTAAAATCCCTTGTGGACATAAAAATGTGCAGGACTTAAATATTCCTCTGCTGAGGATCCTTAAAAGTTTTATAAAGAGCACTATGTCATACTCAAACCTACCGACTGAGCTAGGTCAGGATTATTATCCCAGTGTCACAGAAGTAATACTGAGTCACATTATTGTTAAATGATGTATCCGGTGTTATGTATGGTTCAAATCTGTCCTCTAAGTCATGGATGGGTTGGAAACTTAATCCCCAATGCAAAAGTATTGACAGCTGGGTGCATTAAGAGCTGCTTAGATCTGGAGGGATCTTCCCTCATTAACATCCTTACCAAAGGAGTGAATTTATTATTCTCAAGAGTGGGGACTGAAAAACATGAACAAATAAACAAATAACAACAAATAAAAACAGACTGGTAGGTGGCCCTGGCCTTCTCCACCAACATAATATGGCCAAAGGGATTTTTCTTTCTTTTTAAATTCAATTTAATTTTATATTTATTTATTACAATTTATTCACTTTGTATCGCCACTGCAGTCCCTTCCCTCATGTACTCCTAGTCCTACCCCCCTCCCTATTCTCCCCTAAGCCCTTTCCCTCATCCCCTGATAGAGGAGGACCTCCTCCCCTTCTATTTGACCCTAGCCTATCAGGTCTCATTAAGGCTGACTGCATCATCTTTCTCTGTGGCCTGGCAAGGCTGCATCCCCCAGGGGGAAATGATCAAAGAGCCAGCCACTGACTTCATGTGAGAGACAGCCTGTGATTCTATTGCTAGGGAAACCCACCTGGAAACTTATCAGTCAACGGGCTTCCTTTGAACACGAAGTCTAGGTCCTCTCCATGCATGGTCCTTAGTTGGAGTATTGGTCTCTGCAGGGCCCACGTACTTGGCAAACACTTTCTTAACTTTTCTATCTACTAACCTATTTCAATGAAAAGAAGACATACAGGATTACTAGCAAACCATGAAGAAAAGCTTTCACTTTAAATGCTACAACCAGCTTTTAAATCTTAAAAATAAATAACAAAACCTACAAATCACATGCATTCCAATTACTTCCACCATCCCTAAGCTATGGACACTTCATCCAAAAAAGTTCCCCAAATGAAGCCCCCAAAGGGAATACTGCAAGTCAGTTTCCATCCTGCCAGTTATAGGCTCTCTGGTTTTTAAGGGATCTATAGAGAAGGTGAGCTCAGGCTCACAAGCAACACAGGTAAGGGAAGAGGTAAGGCACCTAAGTAAAATTTTAACATTTTACAAGGCAAGGGTGGTTAGAGAGTCACTATCAAAGTTTCTTATTAATTCGTCACTTGACTGGAGCTTTACAATCTTTAAAGCAGTGTTCCTTACTGAGCTGATATACCCTTACTGACAGATACTTATAATGGGGTCCTCAGCCATGGCATGGCTCAGATCCACTGGATGAGAAGAAAGTCTGAAAGAGAAATCTCTGAAAGAGAAAGTTGTTGGGATTGTGTGTCTTCTGCCTGTAAAAATGCAGAACATTTCTGCCTAGAGCAAGACTAAATGTCAAAAAGAAAGAAAAAATCAAACAAACAAAAAACCAAAAAAAGAACCAAGCCAGAACACAAAGATGGCTAGGGGAAAAGAGGTAGATGTGATAGAGCTAAGAAATTTTGGCTATGTATCCCAGGCCAAGTCCTATATATAGACTGGATGGTCACAGAGCTACAGGCATGCATTGGTACTGTAGGGAAAGCCTTACTGCAAAGAGAAGTGGGACTGAAGAGAGTTAACATCTAACCTGCTCCTCTAGAGTGCCCCAAAACTTTGTGAAGACCCTTGGCCATGGGCTCCCAGAAGCTTTCTTTTGGTAAGTTAACAGGGGCTGCCTAATGTCTTCCACCTTCTCCATACACTGCCCAGAAGTGAGAGGAACATACGGTGTGTTCAGCATCTTTTTGTTTTCCAGAGGGAAGCACTGAGTATTTACATGATCCAGGTTGGACTTTTTTTTTTGCCTCTTCAGTTTTAACTGCAAAATAAATTCAAATTCAACTCTTAAAATCATCCCGTTGCTGGATGTATGGAAATGCCACAGCCATCCTTAATTTATGGGAAAACTCAGTATCTTGAAAATATAAGAGCATTATTTAAGAAAAGTTGGGGCTGCAGCTCACAGAAAGCACAAAACTATGTGTGACTGACCTTATCAATCCTAAACATGCCTCACCGAAAACCCCTTGCTCTGTATGTCCTTGTTATGATTGTATTCATTGATTTGAGAGAGATTTTCACTATGTAGCCCTGGCTGGCCTTGAGCTCAGAGACTCATCTGCTTCTGTCTCCTAAGTGCTGTAAATTTAAGGTGTGCACCACCATGCCTGGCCCTACATCCTTATTATTAAAGGAAAAGAAAATCCATTTTCAGTATAGACCACTTTTCCTACAAATTGTTTTTACTTCATTATATATATATATATATTTATATTTATATTCATTATATATATATATTTAATTTTCAGGCCTAGACTACTCTGATATATGTGTCACCAAGTCTCAAAGTTGTCACCTATCAGAATTAGGAGAGGCGCCATGCTGTGTGGGAAGGCTCCATGCCTGAACACAAGAGATACCCCTCTCCCCCATCTCTAAAGAATCACAGCCTGTGTGTTTTATTTGGCCCCTTAACACTGACCTGCTTTGCAAGCTCTCAGCCAAATAAAACTGTTTCCATTCCACCTGGCAAAGCCTGGGCTAAAAATAACAGGAGAAATCTCTGAAGATTTTCTTGTACCTCTAACTCAGAACAGCTTAAGAAGAGTTGGGGGTAGGGCACAGACTTTACTTTAGACCTTTGAAAAGTTGGTATATTCTGTAAGGTGAGCGCTGACCTATGGCTGAGCAGCTGCTGGCTTGGGAAGCATTGAGAAATGAGGTCAATAGGGACAAAGGAAAAAAAAAAGATAATGGGAAAGGAAAGAGAAGGGCAGATCAGCTTAGCATCAAAAGGAAGAGCTGCTGACTTTCTATACACTTGCCCTTTCACAAGACCATACCAGAACGTGTTAACTTCATCATTTTAGCATCTGGATAGCAATACTCAGCAGGTGATTAACAGAAAGTTAAGCCTCTGCCAAGATGGGTTTTGGATCAGAAACCAGAAGACCCCAAATTCAGCCACTCTTCCAGCTTCCATCTCGTCCTTTTAATCCTGGCTAGGGCAGCAGCCTTCAACACTCTCTTACAGTCATAAGCCAGGCTGAAGGCAGCCATGCAGTCGATGAAGAATGTGGTGAAGTTGACGTGCCCGAGGTACTCACTGGCAGAGTAGTCATAGGGGAATACATAAAGGTAGTTGTGGAAACTCTTGTCCACTTCTCCCATCGAAACCAAGATGTTCTCCTTAGAGCTGATGTTCTTGTGATAGGGGCGCTATCCGTAGAGGTGGGAGGCCCTGTTCACACAAGCTGTTCACAAAAGTTTCACCCCAGCAATACCAGGGCACAAGTGTGGGCAGGATGAAGCACATGAGCAGGAGCCCGGGCTTGTAGTACCTCCTCTGGAACATCACCAGCGTCTCAGCTTTTAGGTTAGACATTTCCAGTTTCCTGCCCTTCCCTTTGACAGCCAGGTGTTTGCACACCAGGAGCCAACCCACGTGAGAGAAGAAAAAGCCACGCCAGGAATTGTGAGAGTTGGCGTGTCTTTCTGAGAACTTGTGGTGAGCTCAGTGATCTTGGGCCCATTTATACACATGATTCTGGAAAGCCATTGTTTTGGTGTTGATGAGGAAGATTCTCAGGGTCAGTCAGGTCTTGTAAGTCCTGTGACTCCACAGTCTATGAGCCCTGGCTGTGAAGTCCAGGGCACTGATTACATACTGCAGGTATGCAAAAAGACAGTGTAGACCTCGCAGAAGGAAACCAGTATGTTCCCATACAGGGATCCCAACGTGCATCAGTGCCGTAAGGATGAAGTTTCTCCAGCTGTACTCCAGCTTGGGCGGGGGGCCCTCCTCATCCTGGTAGGTGAGGTTATATAAGTGATCTTTCAGTTGGGGAGGAACATCTGATCCCCAGTGATGAGTATTCTTTACAAACCTCTCCTCCATTATACTGTCCCCCAGAGGGAGACGCTGTGTTGGTGGTGGAGGCTGAGTAAAAGCCTGAGATGTCTGGTGGCTGGCCTCTTGGTGTAGGATGCTGGAATCTCGTTCCCAGGGGTGAGAATGTGTCGCAAGCTTCAGACCTCAATTGACTGAGGGTGGTATGGCTAAATTTCTGCAGCCTGTTGAGCTGTACAAGCCCCCAAGCCAGCGCTGGCATTGGGGTAATCATGTCCTGTATTTACTTAGGTTCGTTTTTTTTGTTGTTTTGTTTTTTTTTTTTTTTGATCAATGACCAGATTAAAAATCAAAAGCTGGCTGGCCAAGGCAGCCGCAGGTGGAGATAAGGATAGGAAATGAGAAGATGGCAAAATCGCAGCTTCCAGCCACCAGGGTCCAGGAATAGGAATAATGCCTCTACCTTAGTCTTTATAGTTTAATTCTTTCCATTGGTAACATTTGTTCTATTTATATTAAAAGCCACTGTCTTTCAAATATTTGATAATTGTTAGTCTCTTTGGGTGTGTATCTGATCATATATGTATGTACAATTGTTGTGAGGTGTTATTCAAACTGGTAGAAGATTCCTTTAGCCACTAAGCTATCATGTCAACCCTATCTCTTTTTAATTGGTGTATTTAGCCAATCACATTTCAAATAAACATCAGCACAATTAGTTTAGTATGTAGCTGATTTATATTCATTGTAATTATTCTTTGCAGAGAGGAAACAAAAGTCTTTGCATTTGTTATTCTCCAAATTATAAATTAATGTTTGTAAGGAGGTGTACATATATGTTTCTGGAAGTGGCAGTCTTGAACATCACATCTAGTTTTCTTTGTAAAGAAACTATTACCTTCCAGAATCATACAAATATACCTGTATAATACTGATTCCTGGCACCTTTAAAACAACATATACAAATTTTGTAAATTATAAATTCGAAAGATATTTTATCTTTTCCATGCTTTTGAACATTTTAATGTTGCAAGAATTGCATTTAAATTTGATCCTAATCTGCAATCCAGAGTAGTCTAACCTTGGGTAAATGTATTGAATTTCTGAAAAACGTCACCCAATGACATTTTTGTGAAATTATAAATGATGCCTTCTCTCTGATAATAAATATTTTATGAAATATGATCATTTACATTCAGAACTCAAAGTATTTTCTTAAAGTATTTTGAACTATATTGATGATTTTTTTTTTTTAGTTTTCTGCATACATTTTTCTGGATATGGCCCTTTTAAAATTTGCTAAATCATCAAAAGTCCTCAATCTACTTTTCCACAAAAAGATACCATAAGCTTGATGGTAAATTCTTATAACTTTGCACCCTAAATTTTTATCAAATCTCTAATTTTTTCTTTCCATACTATACAATTACCCTGTAATTACTTACACTTGAAATATTGTGTTTTGGTCAAGCTAATACCACCTTTTGATGCTAACTGGATTAAACAAAAAGGAATAATACCTTTATTTGAAATGAACAAATAAAACACTCCTTATAATCTGTTCTTCCCATGAAGTCCAAGAATGCCTGCTTTAAGTAGTAGTCATTATAACATAAAACACAAATTGCTGTTATTTGATTATTCAACTTGAAGGAATTGGTTCCTTTTTTATATTCCTAAATCAAACTCTTTTAAGGGACTTTCTTTTTGATGTGAGAATATTTGACCCTTTTAGTTTTTTCAGTCCAATATAAAAACATATTCCAGATACATGTTAAATTTGTAGCAACAATAATAACTTTTCATAAATTTAGTAATAGCAAACATAGGAATCTTCATCAATATTCTTATTTTATGAGTCAGTAAATATTTACTTGTTTTTTACTATATTATACAAAAAGAAGCAAGCAGAGCTATATGTTACAATACATAACAAAAGCAGGAGCAGATTTTAAAAACACAACTAAGCAGCCCTTTTATATCAAAGAACTATCTTCACCAAAGAAAAGATATGATTTTCATTTAAAGGCAAAAGAAAGAACAGAAGGAAGGAAGAAAGAAAGAAAGAAAGAAAGAAAGAAAGAAAGAAAGAAAGAAAGAAAAAGGGTTTGAAAAGATGTTGGGATCAGTTTTACACTACATTTTCTTTTCTAGAACTGTCTCATTATGGCAAATCTAAGACAGATGAGAAATGTAGATAACAGTAACTACTTAAGTGTTCTTATGGGTAACCCTAATTCATCACTGTCTAATGGCTAATAGATTTAGAGTGGCTGCATTAAAACAACACATGCAGTAGTTTTTCAAAAGAATGTAATTTGTCTTGTTTTTGTCATGTTGGCAACGAAAACGAGTTTTATTTTGATAAAGGTTACAAAATATATTAGGAGGAGATATCTGTTGGTATTAAAAGGTCTTTCTCAAAGCAGTTTCAAATACCAAAATTACATAATGAGGCTAACTCCCTTGACACAGTTATATACCAAATATTTTATAAAGGTACTGTGTAATTGTAATAGGTTATTATTTTTTAACAAATAATAATAGGTCATTATTTTTAACATTATCGAATAAATATTATTCCAAAAGTAGATGAGAATTATTTGAAATAACTGGATATATATATATATATATATATATATATATCTGGCGTATATGTATAATATATCTCTATATATGGTGTATCTGGGTGGTCTGCTCTTTTCTGAAGGGAAAGAGGGGAGTGGATTTAGGGATGAGGAGAGGTGTGGGAAAGAATGGGTGGAGAGGAGGAAAAGGAAACTACAGTGAGGGTGTATGTAAGAGAGAATAATAAGAAGAAATAATCCATGAGTCTTTAATATTTCTATTACAGAAGAAGTAAAGTTTAAAGTTTAGAACAGTAATTCATAGAGGCATGTCAAGCCATCTGTGGGTTATGGATTTAAATGGAATGCTTGGAAAATTATATTCCTTTCTAGAAATAAATTCTTATTTTTTCCTAGAAATTATTTGGTCCATATAACAGTGTCTCAATATTTTCACCATTACTATTAAAATGTATACAAAGTTTTCATGCTGAAAAACCACATGTATCAATAATTATTTTAATTTGAATTAAAGTAGTATTGGTGATACCTCTATATTGGAACATTTTCTCTGATACAAGTCCTCTTTCAAAATAGTCTGTTTCTGTGATTCATCTTTATATAGTAACTAAATTTTCACTCCTTTTGGAAAGTGTCTGTAAAGTTCATGCCATAAATTGGCCCTTACTGCCAAACCTGATGACCTGTATTCAGTCCCTGGAGACTACATAATGAGAGGTGAAAAGAAAATAATTTCACCAAGTTGTCCTCTGATCTTTACACACATAACTTGGTATGGGAAAACCCATACATGCACGCAAAATAAATAAGTAAGTAAGTAAATAAATAAATAAATAAATAAATAAATAAGTAAAAGTAAGATATGTTTAAACACTTAAGTTTTTGTTTTGAAATCTTTATTTTCCTAAATTTGAAACGTATCATATTAATATTAATATCACATTAATGGGTCTCAAGAATAAATTATATTCAAACCTTTATTAATTTTTTTATTCTTTAATTTTTATTTTATTAATATTAGTTACAGTTTATTAACCTTTTATCTCAGCTGTATCCTGCTCGCTCATTCCCTCCCAATCCCACCCTCCTTCCCTCATCTTCTCCCTACTCCTTTCCAAGTCCACTGATAGGGAAGGAATAGAAGACCCAGAAATGAACCCACACAACTATGGAAACTTGATTTTTGACAAAGAAGCCAAAACCATTCAATGGAAAAAAGACAGCATCTTCAACAAATGGTGCTGGTCCAACTGGATATCTGTATGCAGAAAAAT
>CM053742.1:87601218-87627037 GCA_028658305.1 Pachyuromys duprasi | reverse complement strand
ATATATGCCTAAGAGTGGTATCGCTGGGTCTTGAGGAATCACTATTCCTAATTGTCTAAGAAAGTGCCAAATTGATTTCCAGAGTGATTGTACAAGTTTGCATTCTAACCAGCAATGGAAAAGGGTTCCTCTTTCTCCACAACCTCTCCAGCATGCATTGTCACTAGAGTTTTTGATCATAGACATTCTGTTGGGTGTAAGGTGAAATCTCAGGGTTGTTTTGATTTGCATCTCCCTGATGGCTAAGGATGTGGAGCGTTTCTATAAGTAATAGATTGTTACAGAAGCTTTTACACAAACACAAAGGAGTATAACTTCTTTTTAGCACCTCATTGAACCTTCTCCAAAATTGATGATTTAGTCCTGCACAGAGCAAGCCACAACAGATACAAGAAGACTGAAACAAACCCTTGCACCACATCAGACTACAAGGGTCTAAGGCTACACCTCAAAAATAACAGAACCAGCAAAAATCCTATACACACATGGAAACTGAACAACTCTCTACTGAATGACAACTGAGTCAGAGAGGAAATAAAGAAAGATATTAAGGATTTCCTAGAACATAACAAAAATGAAGGTACACCTTACCATAAATTATGGGACACAATGCAAGCAGTGCAAATAAGAAAGTTCATAGCAATAAGTGCCTTTATGATGAATTCAAGGCATCTCGTAAAAGCAAATTAATGGCTCACAGAAAAGAATAAGACAATAAAAGAAGCAGACACACCCGAGAGAAGTAGATAGTTGAAGATAGTCAAACTCAGGGCTCATATCAATATATAAGAAACAAAGAAAACAATTCAAAAAATCAATGAAACCAGGAGCTAGTTCTTTGGGAAAAACAGCAAGATAGACAAACACTTAGACAAACTAACGAAAAGGCAGAGGAACACTGTTTAAATCAATAAAAACAGAAATCAACAAGAGTACATAACAAATGACACTGAATAAGTCAAAAGAATCACAATGTCTTACTTCAAAAGCCTATATGCAAAAACCTTGAAAATGTAAATGAAATGGACAATTTTCTTGATAGATACCATTTATCAAAGCTGAATCAGGATCAGGAATATATAAAGAAGTTAAACAACAAGGAAGACCCTAGGTAAGATGCTCAGTCTTCATTCGGAAGGACAAATGCAACAGTCATTGGAAGCAGGAGATACAAGCAACAGGACAGGAGCCCTACCACAGAAGGACTCTGAAAGACTACTAATCTAGGTGTCCAAGTAGAGGCTGAGAACCATAGCCAATATTTGGGGAGAATACAGGGAATCTTATGAAAGAAGGTAGAGATAGAAAGACCTGCATGGGACAGGAGCTCCAAAAGGAGACAAAGAAAGCAATAAAAACTGAGCCCTGTGGCCCCTGAGGAAAGTGTCACCCTAACCAAGGACAATGCCTGGTGAGGATCTAAATAATATATAATATAATTTAATTATAGCATTATTTTGTAGGATAAACCTACAAAAATCTATAAACCTAAAGAAGCTAAGCAAGAAGGAGGAACCTGAGTAATGATGATCAATCCTTACTCAGAAATACAAATGGAATGTACATTGGAAGAAGGAGAAAACAGGAAACAGGACAGGAGCCTACCACAGCAGGCTTCTGAAATACTCTACTCAGCAGTGTATCAAAGCATATGCTGAAATTCATAACCAAAATTTGAACACATTCCACAGAATCTTAAGAAAGAAGGGGGGAGATGGTAACACCTGGAGAGGACAAGAGCTCCACAAGGGGAAAAACAAAACCAAAATACCTGGGAAAAATGCCAGGGTTTTTTCTGATACTCGAACCAAGGACCATTCATGGATATAACCTAAAACCCCTCCTCAGATGTAGCCCATGGCAGCTTAGTCTCCAAGTGGGTGACCTAGTAAGGGGAACAAGTAATGTCTCTGACATGAATTCAGTGGCTGGCTCTTTGAACACCTGCAATTGAAGGGGAAGCAGCCTTGTCAGGCCACAGAGGAGGATAATGCTGCCAGTCCTGATGAGACCTGATAAACTAGGGTCAGATGGAAGGGGAGGAGGACCTCCCCTTTCAGTAGAGTTAGAGAGGGTCAGGGAGGAGATAATAGAGGGAGGAAGGCCTCTCCTATCAGTGGATTTGGAGAGGGGAATGGGTGGATATTAGTGTGGGTGGGTAAGATTTGGAAGAAATGAGAGAGGTGGCTACAGCTGGGATAGAAAGTAAATTAACTGTATTTAATGTAAAAAATAAAAACTACATAAAAAAAGAAAAGCAAATATAGATGTTATTCTAAAGAGATGAAAAAAGGAAAGAAACAGTCTTGTTTATTACTGGAATTTAACAGAACACCCAGAAATAAATCCACCCTATGGACACTTGATTTTTGACTAAGATGCCCAAATAATACAATGGCAAAAATATACTGTCTTCAAAAATGGTGCTAATGTAACTGACTGTCTACCTGTTGAAGACTGCAAGTAGATCCATATTCATCACCCTGCACAAAACTCAAGTCTAAAATGATCAAAGAGTTTAAGTTAACCCCAGATTCACTAAGTCTGTTAGAGAATTTGGGAAGAGCTTTGAAATTATTGGTAAAGGATACAACTTCCTGAACAACAGCTCAGTCTCTAAGATCAATAAATGGCACCTTATGAAACTGAAAAACTTCTGTAAAGGAAAGGACACTGTCAACAGAGCAAAATGACATTCCACACACTCAGAAAAGATCTTCACCAACACTACATCTGACATAGGATTAATATCCAGAATATATAAAGACCTCAAGAAATTAAACAGCAACAAACCAAATAATTCTTTTAAAAACGGGATACAGAGCTAAACAGAGACTTCTCAACAGAGAAATATCGAACAGCAGAGAAACAAAGCATTTAATCATTAATTTAGTTTTGTTCATGTTGTTTATCACAACACCATCACCACCAACAAAAACGACACTCGAAAATTTGGTACTTTATTCCTTTTCTCCTACAATTTTAACTGAGTCTCATATTGTAAGGAAGTTTGAAAACTAAACACTTTTAGCTGTAAAGCAAATAATACTTGTTTATTTTCAGTTGATCTTGGTAAAAATGAAGATATTTAGAATTTAAATACTCCTTATTATAAACAAATAATCATTTCAATATATTATAAATACAGTATATACTATGTATAAATATTTCACTTTTAAAGTAATGAAAACATTTCATACAAATTCCACTATTAAAATTAGTATGAAGAAAGTACAACTATAGCAGTATTTTATTAACTGTCATTAATTAGTATTTAACTATCCTGTTTCAAGTTAGTTATAATTAGCTAATGATGTTTATCTTATTAAATAAAACAGAAACTTTATTTGTGAAATATTATACAATTAATTTAAAATGATTAAAATGTAATTAATTATAATTTAATATCAAATGTTTTATTACCTGTCAAAATAACAACTACATGAATTTATTTTTTGAGTAGCTTTATCTGTTCAGTATTTAATTAAAGTTGCGCTTGCCTATATGACTATATACATTTATACCAGATAGGTCCTGACTAATGATAGGTAACATTTATGTAAATTACTTTTTAAATGCAGATAGACCTTTACTTCCAATACATACTTTGGGCACATTAATTGATATAGGGAAAAGTGCAGATGAATATTATGTATCTTTATTTTACCTGCACCCACATATCAATTCGTTTCAATATCATTTACAAAAAACTTTATATAGTGATGCTTTCCAATCTCATTTTTAAAGAATCTCATCTTTTAAAAAGCGCTAAAATTTCCCTCCAATTTAATAATGAAAATTGAATTTAAGATTTGCATTGATTGTTACTGATTCTTTAAGAGCAAAAGCGTGTTTTGTCTTTTGATTGCTGCTTTAGAGAAGTAATATTCTGATTAATTCTGGTTAGTCTTAAATGTTGGCAATAAAGAAACAATTAACCCAAATATAAATTAGTATATTGAAAGTAAAATATCTTCATGGATCCCTTGAGAAAGAACTATTTAGATTTTAACTATTTCTAATTTTTACGAATGAGTATGTAAATATTTTTACATTTTTTGCTGTTTAGCTTATTTGTATTTCCAACAGGTAAGGATTTAGAAGCAGAAAAAGAATTCTAAATTGTATATATACATACATACTATAAATTATTTCTCTATGCAATTTTAAATGTTCTGTATGAGCTTATTTTTTATTTGTTACTTTGTAATATTTTTATTCTGTGGCAGTTTTGTGTATGATGGTGTAGGAATTAAATAATATGACAGTTACAACAGATCTTATATATGAAAGAGGTTTATTAGATAGAGGTAAAGGGAGAGCAGGACATGACGGGAAGAAAGAGAGAGGGGCCCTGATAGAGAAAGGGAAGAAGGCCAAGAGGCCAAGAGACAAGAGATTCCAAGAGAGGGACCACATGGCAGGCCTCTCCCTTTAAAGGGGAAGGTAACCACGCCCTCTGGGTGTGGCCACCTGGCCAGTGACACATGATGACATCATAAGTTGCTAGGCAACTCAGGAGCAGGTTTAGTTCCAAACTACTAACAGTATACAATTATTTAGAAATTCTGAAATTAATACTGGTTGTATTTTTGTGTCATGGAATCCTCATCCTCTTATTAGAAAAAAGGCCAATATTCAGCACATTGTTTTACTTCAAACTTCCACTCATAAAAGATATTCTGTAGTAGCATCAATTTTGGACAATAATTTGCTCAATTTAAAAAATAAATCTGAAAATTTTAAATATTCTAAGTCTAAATAATCCAATATTAAATCATAATGAAGCTCTTGTACATTAGTTTATGTATCTAAATAAAAACTAAGCCTGTATGTTTGTCTTTGATAAACATTTAGAATTCTAAGATCACCACAGCCCACATGTACTATTAGGATCATGCATAACAATAAAAAACAGGAACACAACATCCCTGCACAATATAATTAGGTCTTCAGAAACAAAAATGTACTCAAGTCTCTATTCAAGACCATATAGAATACAGCCTTATGATCTATACTGTTTAAATTTTTTAAAAGCCTCATTTCATATGTAAAAGGTAATATATTCTAAAATTGCTTCATAGAGATCTTCCAGTCTTGGAAGACATAGCATTCATGAAAGTTCAAAGGTCTGCCTTCCTAGAAACTATATAAATCTCTCACACTTCTGATATCAAGGTAGTATGATGTTGGTATAAACATAACTCCAGGCCATATCTAGGTCTGTGTTCTTATTTCAACATAGGGACTTGTTAATACCCTTTGTCTATACTGACATTGGAGACCATGTGGATGTCCCTGGCCCTTTTGATCTCCTGTATAAGTACATTATCTGTGCTCCTGCTGACTGTAAAGTGCAAGGAAACTACTTTTGCCATGGTATTGAAGACTGCAGACTCACAGTTTGAGAAAGAGGGACACAGGAGACTTCTGTGACAACTGGCACATTCATTCCAATGATCCCTTCCCCAAAGAGTAACAGCCTAGGCAGAAAACCACCAATGAAAACTCCTTAATTCCACAATTGATGGCTTCTGGCAGGGTTGTGGGTGGGGGAAGTTCTCAGTTTTCGTTAAGGGGCTATGCTCCAGTGAATGTGTGGCCAACAAAAATTGAATTTTTTTCATCTTTTGTTTGATGAGGAGTTATGTCAAAAGGGTGAGTGACAAACTTAGGAATATTGAGAAAAGATTGTGCTCAGGGTTCAAGCTGTGAAACTCCCAAATAACCAAATATATATATATATATATATATATGTATTTGTTATATATATCACATATATATCATATATATATGATATATAAAAATTAAAACAATATAGACTTATTAATAAAATGAGCAATCAGAAAAGAAACCTATTTTGTGTCCAGTTGTTTTTTTAACTAAGGTCAATTTTTTAAACAAAAATAACATTTAGTCATTTGTATTTAATAATTTTTCTGAAGTCTCCTTTAACCTGAGGAAGAACAGAAAGTCATACTGTGACATGAATATAGCCCAAAATAATATTTGTCATTATGTGGAAATATATTCTGTTTTGTATATGAGAAAAAATGAACAGCTCAAATGTTTCAGGTCATTTGTCTCTGACAAAAACCAGGAGTTTTTTGCTATTTCATGGATGAGTAAAAATAATATAGATAGTAAGTAAAGAGTAATGAAACTGAAATACAATGTATTGTGTGTAATGGCTATTATGGACAGTATTACTACTTACTATACAATAACTACTAAAATTAGTGGCAGAATCAAGACGAGAGTCTTTTCTGTCCCTATAATCTTTTTTGTTTTTCTTTTTATTAATTTTAATATTAATCACAGGTTATTAACTTTATATCCCAGACATAGCCCCCTCCCTCAATCTCTCCCAATCCCACTCTCCTTCCCTCATCTCCTTGCTGTCCCTTTTCAGTCCACTGATAGGGGAGGTCCTCCTCCCCTTTCATCTGACCCTAGCTTATCAGGTGTACTCAGGACTGGCTGCCATGTCCTCCTCTGTGGCCTAGCAAGACTGTTCCTCCTCAGGGAGGAGCAGGGTAAATGAGCCAGTCATTGAGTTCATTTCAGAAATGGTTCCTATTCCCCTTACTAGGGAAACCCACTTCGTTACTGATAACCATGGGCTACATGTGAGCAGGGGTTATAAGTTATAGCCATACATGGTCCTCAATTGGAGAAACAGTCTCATAGAGAACTCCCATACCCTGATATATTTTGTCCTTGTGGAGCTCCTGTCCTCTCCCGGTTATATTAACTCCCCTTTCTTTCGTATGATCCCTGCACTCTGCCGAAGGTTTGGTTATGAGTCTCCAAATCTGCTTTGACACACTGCTAGATAGAGTCTTCCAGAGATCCTCTTCCAGAGGATCAGTAGGCTCCTGTCCTGTTACTTGTGTTCTCCTACTTCGCATGTCCATCCCATTTGTCTTTCTAAGTGAGGATTAATCATCTTACTATGGGTCCTCTTTCTTTGTTTATCTTCTTTAGGTGTATAGATCACATTAGGTTTATCATATCTTATAGGTTTTTATAAGTGAGTATATACCATGTGTGTCTTTCTGCTTCTGGGATGCCTCACTAAGGATGATCTTTTCTAGACATTTGCCTACAAATTTCATAATTTCCTTGTTTTTAATTGCTGAGTAGTATTCCATTGTGTAAAATTACGATTTCTGTATCCATTCCTCCATTGATGGACATAATCCTTTAATATTATTTATATTTGTATTTAGTTATTGAAATCAGGGCTTTATGCAATAAGGTAGTCTTTTCATTTCTAATCAACGTTCCAATGTGCCTGTTCAGTTTACTGCACCTGCATTCTATTCTATATATTATTACATGAATTTACTTTTCGTTTGTTTTTATCATTATTTTTCATTAAATTTTTATACTAATTACAGTTTATTCGCATTGTATCTCAGCTGTAGCCTCCTCCCTCTTTCCTTACCAATCCCACCCTTCCTCCCTAATCGTCTCCCATGCCCCTCTCCAAGTCCACTGATAGGTGAGGTCCTCCTCCCCTTCCATCTGAACCTAGCCTATCAGGTGTCATCAAGACTGGCTGCATTTTCCTCTTCTGTGGCCTGGGAAGGTTGCTCCCCCCTCGGGGAGGGGGTGTCAAAGTGTCCGCCATTGAGTTCATGTCAGAGACAGCCCTGTTCCCATTACTAGGGAGCCCACTTTGAGACTGAGCTGCCATGAGCTACATCTGAGCAGGGGTTCTAGGTTATATCCATTATTGGTCCTTGGTTGGAGTTTCTGTCTCAGAAAAGACACTTGGGCACATATTTCTTGGTTCTGATGCTCTCCTTGTGGAGCTCCTTTCCTCTCCAGGTCTTACTATCCCACCCCCCTTCTTTTATAAGATTCAGGTACACACATATATATATATATGATTCTCTACCCAAAGTTTGTTTATGAGTCTCAGTGTCTGCTTTTATATTCCTCTGGGTAGAGTCTTTAAGAGGCCCACTGAGGAAGGCTCCTGTCCTGTTTCCTGTTTAGGGTCTCACTATGTTATTCTGGCTGATTTGAAACTTGATATTTAGACAATGACGGCCTTAATTAGCTACAGTATTCCTGACTTTGACATTAACATACCATCAAATCTCTTTTCAACAATGTATCTTGAATTCAGAAAGTTTTATGTTTTTTAATTAAATTTTTATATTTTTATGTTATTACAGTTTATTCACTTTGTATCCCAGCAATAGTCTCCTCCCTCCTCCCCTCACAGTCTCACCCTCTTCCCTCATCTCTTCCTATGCCCCTCTCTAAGTCTACAAATAGGGGAGATCCTCCTGCCCTTCCATCTGACCCTAGCTTATCTGGTCTCATCAGAACTGGATGTATTGTCCTCCTCTGTGTCCCCCGCCCCAAAACGAGGGAGTTGGTCAAAGAGCTACCCACTGAGTTCAAGTCAAAGACAATCCCTGTTCCCCTTATTAGGGAAACCCACTTGGATGCTGAGCTGCCATGGACTATGCCTGAGCACGGGTTCTAGGTTATATCCATAAATCGTCCTTGGTTGGAGTATCAGTCCCAGAAAAGACCCCTGTGCCCATATATCTTGGTGCTGTTTTGCTCTCCTTGTGGAGTTCCTCTCCTCTCCAGGTCTTATTATCTTCTCCTTCTTTCATAGGATTCCCTGCACTCTGCTCAAAGTTTGGTTATGAGTCTCAACATCTGCTGTGGTACACTGCTGGGTAGAGTCTTTCAGAGGCCCTCTGTGGTTCTCTGTTTTCTCCTTCCTCTGATGTCTATCCCATTTGCATTTCTGAGTGAAGATTGATCATTTTAACCAGGGTCTTCTTTCTTGCTTAGCTTTTTTAAGTGTACAGATTTTAATATGTTTATCCTACATTATAGGTCTAGTATCTACTTATAAGTGAGTATATACCCTGTGTGTTTTTCTTCTTCTGGGATACCTCACTCAGGATGAATTTTTCTAGATTTCACCGTTTGCCTGAAAATTTCATGGTTTCATTGTTTTTAATTGCTGAGCAGTAAACTTGTATAACCACTTTGGAAATCAATGTGGTTCATTATCAGACAATTAGAAAGAGTGCTATACCACTCCTAGGCATATATCCAAAGTTTGCTCAAGTACACAACAAGGACATTTGCTCAACCATGTTCATAGTAGCTATATTTGTAATAAGGAGAACCTGGAAACAACCCAGATGTTCCTCAATGGAGGAATTGATACAGAAATTGTGGTACATTTACAAAATGGAATCCTACTCAGCAATTAAAAACAAGGAAATAATGAAATTTTACTATGTTAAAATGCATCATTGGAGAGAGAATGATAAAGCTTGAATTCTATCACAGGATTATCCAATAGTTATTCAGTACAATGAAATCTACTAATTTATCTGAGGTTAGCTATACAATGAGTTTTCATTTTTTTCTTATTTCTCCCAAATTCGAAGAAGTAACCAGATACAGGTTACACACTTGGCAGATAGAGTATCCTTTACATTTACTATATAGAGAATACAGAAATAACAATAAAATATAAATATGCTCATTGAATATGAAGAAAGTTACATTCATATAAGTATATTGTGTTACCATTTTTTCAGCTGTGCTGAAAGTATGAAACAGGTTGGAGAGTTCATTTTATGTGGCTTTCAAGTTACTCTTCCAATAAAAGCAAAATGAAAACAGTAAATTATTGTGAGGTTTAGAAGTAAGAGCAAAGTCATATTTTTAGAAAAATATATTGAGTAACATTTAGCTAAAGAATCTTGAAATTCACGTATATTGATATTTTTTTTACCAGTGTTAATACAAACAATTTATCAAGAAAACCTAATACCAATACTATTTTTTTCTCTTTACAAGTATGCTATTTTATATGACCAGTTTGGAATATAATCTTGTCACATAAAACTCTTCATATCTAGAAATATTAGAAGTAGTTTCTAGAAATACAAAATGTAATTTTTTGGCCATTATAGATAAATATGTTATAGTTGACCCACAGGTGTTATAAATCTTTTAGGAAACACGTAACTTTCATTATATGTTGACTTCCTTACAGAAATGAGGATTCCTAAAATAATGTTAGCTTTATTCCTGCCATATTTGATTATGTTGCAAGCTCTTGATTAGCCTTTTCTGAGCCAGTTGTAGGAGGAGGTAAATATATGTACTATTTCAAAGACCCAATTATTTATAGGGGTCAGTATTTGAAGAAAACAGAATTATAATGACATGGTCCATTAAGGTATCTGAAAATTTTCATAAACACCTCACTGAATGAACATATAATTTAGTTATACATTAAAGAAAGTGGTTTCACCTTGGCCAGGGAAAGATGAACCACCACATCTTTTTTTTTCATTATTTTTTTTTAAATGTATGTATTTTTTTATTACAATTTATTCACTTTGTATCCCTGCTACAGCCCCCTCCTGCATCTTGTCCCAGTCCCACCTACCCTCCCTCTTCTCCCCCCTATGCTCTTTCCCTAGTCTTGAAGAAACTAAACAACAAGGAGGACCATAGGGAAGATGCTTAATCCTCATTCAGGAGAGGAAATAGGATAGATACTGGAAGTAAGAGAAGACTGGCAACAGGAGCCTTCCACAGGGGTCCTCTGAAAGCCTCTACCCATCAGGGTATCAAAGGTGATACTGAGACTCATAGCCAAACTTTGGACAGAGTGCCAGAATCATTATGGAAGAAGAGGAAGATAAAAAGACCTGGAGGGGACAAGGACTCAACAAGGAGAACAACAGAACCAAAATACTTGGCCCCCGCAGGTATTTTGCGGTATTTACTGCAGAGAACAATACTTTTATTTTTATTTCTTGTATTCTTTCAATTTTAATTTTTCTTTACATTATAAATTCAAAATATCTTATGGGACAAACTCAACAAATTTTAATATCTAAATATCTAAACAGTTTTAATATTTTTAACAGACAATAATTTTATCTCATCCTAATATGAAAATGTATATGTAGGAAGCATTAGCCAATGAATACTCTTAGACTAAGGAAGTTATAGTTATCATTTTTCATTATTTGGCCTATATTAACATTAATGTAGACTTTCTCTGGAGCTACAGGGTTCCTTGACATATTTAAAGGCTAAAGGTAAGTACATTGTTTTGTTTGTATTGTTTACTTCAAAACATTTTATTTATTACCTTTTCTACTATCATTATTAATTTTTGTATGTGTGATGGATGTGTGAGTGTTGAGGTCATAGGACATAATTTACTACTTGATTTTTTAAATATTTTATTTTATTTCTTATTAATTATACTTTATTCACTTTGTAGCCCCCTTGTAGCTCCCTCCCACCTCTCTTCCCAGTCCCACTCTCTCTCCCCCTGCTCCACGAATGCCCCTCCCCAAGTCCACTGATGGGGGCGGTCTTCTTCTCCTTCCTTCTGACCCTAGCCTATCAGGTCTCATTGGGACTGGCTGCATTGTCTTCCTCTGTGCCTGGTAAGGCTGATCCCCCCTCAAGGGGAGGTGATCAAAGAGCCAGCCACTGAGTTCATGTCAGAGACCTTCCCTGTTCCTCTTACTAGGGAACTTGCTTAGAGCAGGCCAATCTGTTCATGTGAGAGACAGTCCCTGTTTCCATCGCTATAGAACCCACTTGGATCCTGAACTGTCATGGGCTACATCTGTGCAGGGGTTCTAGATTATCTCCATGCGTGGTCCTTGGTTGGAGTATCAATCTCAGAAAAGATTCCTGTGCTCAGATATTTTGGTTCTGTTGCTCTCCTTGTGGAGCTTCTGAAGGACTTGATTTTTTTTTTCCTTTCACAAAGTTTTTGAGGCCTGGACTTTTCTGTTGTTTATGCTAAGCCTTGCACACTGCAGATTAGCTGATTCAGGAGTTTCTGAGCTGTGCCCCTGACTCCACCTCCTATTTTACCTTAAGAACATTTGGATTATAAATGTGTACTACTGAATCTGGTTTTAAATAACTGGAGTTTCTAAGTGAAATCAGGCTCTCAGGCTTTTATAGCAAACATTTTTAGCCAGTGAACAATCTCACTGGCCTTGATTTGTCTTTCTTGTTACAAATTTCCTGTAAGATGTTTAATTGATAAAATTCATGAATTTAAAGACTTCCAAGAATCAGAAAACTAAAAACTTAAGAACACATCTTCAGCAAAATTTCAATAGAACTTCCGTTTAGCATAATCTCAACTGAAGCTATCAAGCAGGCTGTAGAAGAGAAAAATATTCTGCACTGAGCGAACATGACTTTGCTTCAAAATTAGTATAATTTCAGGAGCTTAGACATGAAGTGCTTTAACATGTTAGTTTCTTTACAAAGTAGATATTTCTTTTAAATGTATGGTTACAAGATTATTCACAATATCAGTTTAGCTCTACTAAACTTTTCAGATATATCAAATTCTCTTTGGCTGTGCCCAAGAATATGATTACATCATTGACATAGTCTTTTAAAAATCATTACTAAATTACAACTTTTTAAATGAACAGCTATGCGTTATGAGCTTATTTTTGTATGGAGACCATCAATAAATCAATTAATTTTAATTAGAGTTCTATTGACTCTATATAATCTCAGCAAATAAATAACAAGGTGGATCATGAAGAAATTTCTTTTAAAGGTGTTAAGTAATAGTCTGAATATAACACTAGGATGAGAACTCCACAACAGAAAAGGATTTCATCCAGTGAGATGAAGTCTAGCATACCCAAATCCATAAAGAATTATTATGACAAAATATATGCCTATTCTGAAGTAGAAATGATTGTGCAATCTGGGCAAGTATTTGGGGAGAATTATCTAAAGAAAATTTCATTGAATTTGTGAGCGGTCTACTCACAAATTAGGGGCTATAGAAATGGCTCAGTGATTAGGAGACCTTATTGTTCTTACACAGTATCCAGGTTCATGTCCCAGCACCCATCATGCTCACATCCCTTAACAGCAGCTTTGGATCCAAGAGCATTCAGGCCTGCAGGCACTAGCATCCATATGCACACATCCACATATAGAAACGGAGATGCACACATATACATGTAATTAAAAATAGTGAAAAAAAAAACAGTCCTCACTTCCCTTACTAGGGGACTCACTTAGAGGCTAAGCTGCCCATCTGCTTTGTAGGGGGCCTAGGTGCATGGTTGATGATTCAATCTCAGCCAGCTTATCTGAGCTCTGGTTAGTTGCCTCCTCTGGCAATATGAGGGGGATTCAAGCAAAGACTCCTTGTAGCAGAGGCTATAGAGACCGAAGAGGACAACCTCTGTTTAGAATAGTCATCTACTACAGGGAAGGGAAACACCAAACCAGCCTCAAAATCTTTGATCCCAAGAATGGTCCTCGGTTGGAGTATCAGTCTCAGAACAGAACCCTGTGCCCAGATTTTTTGGTTCTGTTGCTCTCCTTGTGGTACTCCAGACCTTTGATATCTTTCTATCAACCTTTTCTTTAATAAGATTCTCTGCACTTGCCCAAAGTTTGGCTATGAGTCTCAGCATCTGCTATAATACCCTTCTGAACAGAGTCTTTCAAAGGCTTTCAGTGGGTTCCTGTCCAAAACAAAACAAAACCACTTTGATTCCAAATTTACACTGCCTACAAGATGTGCAGGGATAAAGATCAAGCAGATAGAGCACAGAGCAGAGATTAAGAAAATGCCTATCCAATGCCTGGCCTAATCAAAGACCCACCCAATGGGAGAGTGCCAACCCCTGACATTGTGAAAAATACTTTGCTAAGCTTGCAGACAGGAGCCTGACAGAGTTGTCCTCTGAGAGACACTACCTAGCAGCACCTTGAAACAGATGCTGCGACTCACAGCCAAACACTGGGCATCTTATTGAAAAGTGGGAGGAAAGAGAAAAGGACCTGGAGGAAATAGGAGCTCTACAAGAAGACAACCAATCTTTCTACTCTTTTGAAAGTGTTCACTGTGCCTTAAGTGCAGGAATTGTTCTGTAGTTATATCCAAAGGGACTTAGCTCTTCAATTCCATTTTGATTGTTTTTATTTTGTTTTGTTTTCTGAATTGGTCTCTGTCTTTTTCAAAGGGAACATTTTTTGATGAGGTCTGAGGACTGTACATGTCTGGATATTAGAACAAATATTTAGAGTGCAATTAGGGATTCTACTGACTTAGTAAACTGGTGATTATAGGTTCTTCCCCAAGAGTCTCTTAGATAATCCTGAAGAACAACTCAAAAGAGGTTTCTTTTGCCAGGACTCTGGGATTTTTGTTAGATGTTCTTTGGCTCTTGGATGGAGAATTGTCAGCCAAGAGGGTAAATTTTCACTTAAAATATATGTGTACATTTATTTATAAACTTGTGTATATTATAGATAATTTTTAGGTAGCATCAATAGTGTGACTCCTAACGATTTTTAAAAACATTTTACTGTTATATTACTTTCTTCTCCCCTTCTTCTGTATTTATCTCCCAGTCTTCCCTAGTGATATTCCCCCATTTTTCTCATTTCTGCTGTCAGGTCACTTGTATCCTGTTGGTTCTCTCTATATTGCTCCTCAGTCTCTCACACCAGCAATGTTCTATTTGTATTTTTCTTGTTTCTGCAATTACTTCAGGATGTGTACTCACATCTGAAGGTTAAAACTGGAACCACTGATGACAGAAGAGATGCAGTGCTATTCTTTCTAGGTCTGTTGTATCTCTAGTTCATGATTTCATTTTGCTTTTGTAGTTGTGTGGTGTTCCATAGTGTATATGTGTCATATTTTCATTACCCATTCATTGGGTATAAGACCTTTAAATTGTTTCTATTTCCTAGCTATTGTGAAAGGGAGCAATGATGAGCATGGCTAAATATATAACATGTAATTATATACTTTCATATATAAATATTATAATAAAATATGTCATAAGATTATAAATATACATTATGAATTTAAATATGTATATGGAGCAACATTTTGCTACTTGCCATTTTCTTATTAATTCATAATTTAATGAAAATTTTAGAATTACTAAAATAATGTCACAGATGGTCATTTTTAATATTCAATAACAACTATGCTTGTTGAGTCTCTCAAACTAATTTCACATATTTAAAACATGTTAGATATGTATGTGGCACACAGCAATAATGGGTGGTTTCTTATCTCAATAAAATTATGTTTTCCCAACATAAAGCCTAGTGTGAACTTGAGCATGTAATATCTTTACATAAAATAAAATTAAAGATCAAACACTATTAAACAAGAAGGATCACAATAAGATTCAGCTGCATAGCATTGATGTAGATGTTGGAAAAGGAAGAATTCCCTTATATATCTTAGCCAGTTGAACTTGTATATCCCTTCATGATAGATATATAACACGGTATATAATGGACTATGAAAAATGTTTGATATTTAGAACATCATTTACCTTATTCCAACAAATGGGATATGTGTTGAAAAGTTAATTGATTGTAAATGAAATTTTGAAGAGATATAAAGAACACACAAGTGAAAGTAAGGATAGGCAAGCTGAAAAGACAGTGGGAGACATATTTTCAAAAATGTGAATACGTTTGTGAAAAAATGTTGTAAATTATTGACCAGAAGAATAAGGTTATAAAAGTAAAATAACACGATGGTAATTTATGTGGACTCTTAAAAAGAGAAATCACTATGCAAGTAATTTTCAGGACTGTACAGCAGATAACATTATGCTATCACTTATAATTAAATGTATCTTAGAGAAATTGATGTGATATGTCATTACACTGAAATGAGCTGTAAGTTTGGGATGAGAGGTATGAGAAAATAATTTTTTCTCTTATTAAAATTCAATGTAACTCTTTTCTTCCTCTAATTTTTCTTTGTAGTCCTATAGTAATAATAACATTATTATTATTTATTCACTCTGTATCCCAGTTGAAGCCCCTTCCCTCATTACCTCCCTACCCTCCCTCATTCATCCTCCCCTATCCCTGTTTCCTAGTCCACTAATAGAGGAAGTCTTCCTCCCCTACTGTCTTCCCCTAGCCTATCAGGTTCCATCAGGATTACCTTGATATTCCTCTGTGGGTTGCCTAGGTTGCCCCACTAGGGAGAAGTGACCAAGGAGCAGGCTACCAAATTAATGTCAGAGACTATCACTTTCCCCCTTACTAGGGAACTCACATGGAGACTAAGATGTCTATGGGCTACAAGTGAGCAGAGGGTCAATGTACTCTCTATGCATGTTCTTTGGTTGATGGGTCTCTGCAGGTCCCCATGGGCAGAGCTTTTTTGGTTCTGTTGGACTCTTGGTGTGCCTCCTGTCTCCTGCAGTTCCTTTTATACCCTTCTTTCATAAGACTCCTTTCCCTCTGTCCAAAGCTTGGCTGAGAGTCTGTACCTGTTTCGATCCCCTGCTTGGTATAGTCTTTTAGAGGACATCTGTGGTAGACTCCAGTCCTGTTCCATCTCTTTTACCACTTCCAGTGTCTATCCTGCTTCTCCTTCTGAATGAAAATTAAGCATCTTCCCTGGGGCCATTCTTGTCATATAGCTTCTGTAGATTTTAGTATATTTACCTTATATAATATGGTTAATATCTACTTATACATGAGTAGATACCATGAATGTCTCTCTGCTTAATTGCTGAGCAGAAGTCCTTGTGTAAATGTACAGTTTCTGTATACATCCTTCAGTTCAGGGACATCTAAGTTGTTCGCAGATTTTGACAATTATGAATGAAGCTGCTATGAAAATAATTGAGCAAATGTCTTCATTGTATGTTTGAGCATCTTTCAGATATTTGCCCAGGAGTGGTATAGCTGGGTCTTGAGGTAGCAAATGGTGCTAGTAAAACTGGATAGCTACATTTAGAAAATAGATCCGTAATTATCACCCTGCACAAAAATAAAGTGCAAGTGGATTAAAGACCCCAACATAAAACCAGACACACTAAAGAAGAAAAAATGGGAAAGAGCCTTGAACTCATTAGCACAAGAGACAACTTCCTGAAAAGAACACAAAGAGCTCAGGCTCTAAGATCAACAATCAAGAAATGGACCTCATGAAACTTTAAACCTTCTGTACAGCAAAGGACACTGTTGTCAGAACAAACTGACAGCTAGCCTACATACTGGGTAAGGATATTCACAAACCCTGAATTTGACAAAAGACTAATGTCTAGAATATATAAAGAACTCAAGAAATTAAACACCAACAAAAAAATAATCCAATTAAACAACAGAATACAGAGCTAAACAGAGAATTCTCCACAGAGGGATATTGAATGGTAGAGAAATAATTAAAGAATGCCCAATGTCCTTAGTCATCAGGGAAATGCAAATCAAAACAACTCCGAGATTCCATCTCACACCCATCAGTATGGCTAAGATAAAAAACTCAAGTGACAACACATGCTGGAAAGGATGTGGAGAATAGGGGACCCTCCTATATTGATCATGGGAAAGTCAACTTGTACTACCACTTTGAAAATCAATCTGGTGCTTTCCTAGAAAAGTGGGAATAGTGCTACCTCATTGTGACTTTTAGATATCATATTTTAAAAATGACATTAGTGTGTTCTTGATTGCCTAGATTTACAAATATTAGCAAGCAAGGGAAAAATCATAAAATCTAGATTCACAACAGTAACTTAATAGTTTCATATCATAATTTTTGATGATTTATATTACTTTTTAAGTCTTTGGTAGTCTGTTCAAAGTATTCAAATATTATGCCACCATTTTGAATACTGTCTTCAATGTAGAGCTGTATTGCATGAAAGTTTGTATAGGCTGTCTTTACAGTACTGTATGAACCTAGTTCATGTCTCTGTGAATTGATTGCATTTAAATGTAATAAATGTCTTTAAAATATTCTATGTTTATAGGATAAACAGACTAACCTATACCCTAAAGAAACTAATCAAGAAGGAGAACTCTGGCTAAGTTGCTCAATCCCCATTCAGAAAGGCAAAGAGGATGGACATCAGAAGAAGGAGAAAACAGGGAATAGGACAGGAGCCTATCACAGAATGCCTCTGAAAGGTTCTACCTGCAGGGTATCAGAGCAGATGCTGAGACTTATAGCCAAACTTTGGAAGAGTGCAGGAAATCTTATGAAAGAAGGAGGTAGTAAGACCTGGAGACGACAGGAGCTCTTTAAGGAGAGCAACAGAACCAAAAATTCTGGGCACAGTGGTCTCTTCTGAGACTGATAATCCAACCAAGGACTATTCATGGAGATAACCTAGAACCCCTGCAAAGCTGTAGCCTATGGTAGTTTCATGTCCAAATGTGTTCCCAAGTGGGAATAGGGATTGTCTCTGACATGAATTGATTGGCCTGCTCTTTGATCACCTCCCCTCTGAAGGGGGAGCAGGCTTACCAGGCAACAGAGGAAAACAATTTATCCACTCCTGATGAGACCTGATCGACTAGGAACAGAAGGAAGGAGAGGAGGACCTCCCCTATCCAGATCTGAGATTTTGAAATTATTAGTAATTTTAGGATAATGGAAAATGTATACTATGTTAACTATTTTCAGATATTTAAATATATATGAATGAATAACTAGGGAAACAAATTATAGAGATTACATACTCTTGAAGTGTATAGTTACAAAAATAATTTTTAATACAAGCATGTAGTTAATGAAATAATATTTGAGACAGTGTAAGGTATATGGTTCATGTATTTAAAAACCGAAGGTATAAAATACTAGCTCAGAGATAAGACCAAAGCATGAATTATTATAGAATATAGACACAGTTAAATTTACAAAGACTGACTGTTTAATATATCTTTAATTAATTTTTAAAAATATTTTCAAGAATACAATCTAAGTTTAATTATCTATTTTGTTTTATAAATTAAAATCCTATTTGAATGCTATGTTTCATAAAAGAAGGTTATAGTTGGAATAATAATTATAGTAGTTTAAAGTTTCTCATTCATTTTATAGTCAGGTATTGCTCCTTATTAATTACATATATTTTTGAGAAATTACCTCTTTTGATGTTGATGCATTGCTTTCCTTGTGTTTTTCTAAGTACTAATCTATGGAAACATATAGTAAAATATTATTCCAGGGAACATCTTGTAGGCCTTCACACTAGTCAAAGATTATTGAACAGAATATACTTATCCTTTAGTGTCTAGTAATTCCAGAGCATGTTATTTAATAGATAGTCCCATTTTAACCCAAATACTAATTACTGGGCATCTGTTATATTCAAGGCATTATACTTTATAAAGGACAGAAAAGAGAGTAAGACATGGTTTCCATTCTCAGTTTCTTACAATTTAGTATGATCTGCAGTATTTGGTTTAGTAAAGACTATGGCCACAATAACACGTACCAAAAAGCACATTGTTATTTGCTTATGTTTATCACAGTGTCTTTTTCCTCTGAAGAGTTAAATTAGTATTGATCAATGTCAATTCTGTTAGTCACTTAACCATTTTGGACACTGAAAAGCTGAAAGCGGAGAACAATGAATACTAAAAAGCACTCATGATTTTTGATAAATTGAGCCAAGTAACGTGATTCAGAATGAAGGTGATCAAGCTGTTCCATTTTTCTTTCTGCAAAGCATGATGGGATACTCTTGCTTACTTAAATTTCTCCTTTGGTTCTTTTCACTATATTTTACCTGAAAATAAATTTTGATAAACAAAGGACCAGGGTCCCATAGAAATGGTAAAAGTTGGCTGTGTATTTATGCACAGACATATATATGCATAAATAACATATAGTTCAATAGGCAAACAGTTGTTTCTTGTATCTGTGGGGCATCAGTTTGAGAAACTCCTACTTCTACCCACATTTTCACATCAAGTCCACTTTTATAAAGTGGAAGATTACTGACATTGAATCTACACACATCCTCTCTCCCATACACTTATTAAAAAGGTTTTGTAGTTACTAAGTTCTATTAATTAGGATGTAATGACAGGAAGAATCATTTTAGTCAGAGGTTGGTTGAATTCTGGCTTGCAGTTTCCATGGCTATGGAAAACGAACTATAGTTATATACATACATGAAATAATAATATACAGAGGAAAATGTCCTCAAAAAGTGGAATTATATTTTGTGTCAGGCTTAGTGTAATAATAAAAATGGCATGGTATGACATAGAAACAAACTGGTAGATCAATGGAATAAAATCAAAGACCCAGAAATAAGCCCACATACTTATGGACACATGATTTTTCACAACGAATCCAAAAGACAAAGTTTTATTTTTTAAAATTTATAATTAACCTTGCAGAAATAATCTTCATTTATGTATAGACCAGCTGATGACTACCAATAGTAAGCAGAAAAGTAAAAATGTATATTTTAAAAATAGGCTACTTCTTACTTTTTTCTTTTTCTTTTTTTTATTAACTTTCAGTCATATCCAATAATAATGTCAAAAATGCTCATTACTTTCACTGGCACTGTAGCAAAACAAGAGCTCCACACTTACACATTCTTTTCTATTTTCTCTTTACTTGACGCTGTTTACAGTATAGTATAAAATAAATACAAGTCAGGTGGTAAACATGAGTTGTTGCTGAAATCCAAATGTATGCTTTTTATTATGATGGTTTTCATCATTATCTTTCTTTATTATGATGATTTATTACAATTTATTCACTTTGTATCACTGCTGTAGCCCCCTCTGTCATCTCCTCTTGGACATACCTAACTTCAATTTACATACCATATCCTTCCCCTAGTCTAATGAAATGAGAGACAATATCAGTGACCCTACCCTCTCAAGTCTCATCAGGACAGTATAGATCCTCTTTCTCTGTGGCCTAGTTAGGCCACCTCACTAGGAGGAGGTGACCAAAGAGCCAGCCACTGACTCCATGCCAGAGACAGCCCCTGCTACCTTTACCAGGGAACCCACATGGAGATTGAGCTGCCTATGGGTAACAACTGAACATGGGGTCTAGGTCCTCTCTATGCAAGGCCCTTTGTTGATTCATCAGTCCCTGCCTCCTGAGCCAAGATTTTTTTGATCTGTAGGTCTCCTTGTGGAGTTCTTGTCCTCTCCAGGTCTTTCTATCTCCACCTATTCCATCAGATTCTCTGCACTCTACCCACAGTTTGGCTATGAGTCTCAGAATCTGCTTAGATAACCTGTAGGGTATAGCCTTTCAGAGGCCCCCATGTGGAAAGCTCCTGTCCTGTTACTTGTTTTCTCCTACTTCTGATATCTATCCTGTTGTCCATCTGAATTAGGATTAAGCATCTTCCCTAGGGTCCTCATTGTCATTTAGCTTCATTAAGACTATATATTAAGGTTTGTTTATCCTATATTATATTGTTAATATCCACTTATAATTGAGTATATACCATGTGTGTCTTTCTGCTTCTGGGTTACCTCACTCAGGATGATTTTTTGAGTTTCATCTATTTGTCTGTACATTTCATAATTTCTTTGTTTTTAATTGCTGAGTAGTATTCTATTGAATAAATGTACCACAGTTTCTCTATCCATTCCTCAGTTGAGGGACATCTAGGTGGTTTCCAGTTTTTTCCTATTATTAATAAAGCTGCTGTGAACATAGATGATCAAATTATCCTTGTTGTATGGTTCAGCATCTTTCCGATATATGTCCAAGAGTTGTATAGCTGGATCTTGAGGTAACATTATTTTTAATTTTCTGAGAAAGTGCCAAGATTATTTTCCAAAGTGGTTATACCATCTTACTTTCCCACCAGCATTGTGAGATGGAATCTCATGGTTGTGTTGATTTGCATTTCCCTGATAACTAAGGACCTTGATCATTTCTTTAAGAGTTTTTCTGCCATTCGTTATTCCTCTTATGAGAATTCTCTATTTAGCTCTGTATCCCATTTTTAATTTGGACTACTTGGTTTGTTCGTATTTAACACCTTGAATTCTTTATGTATTCTGCATATTAACCGTCTGTCATATGCAGTGTTTATAAGATCCTCTCTCAGTCTCTAGGCTCTCATTTTGTTCTGGTGACAGTGTCCTTTCTTTTATAGAAGCTTTCAATTTCATGAGGCCCCGTTTACTGATTGCTGATCTTAGAGCCTGTGCTGTTGGTGTTCTTTTCAGGAACTGTCTCCTTTGCCAATGAGTTCCAGGCACTTCCCCAATTTTTCTTCTAACAGATTTAGTGTGTCTGGTTTTATGTTGAGTTTTTGTGAGGAGTGATAAATATGGATGTATTGTCTTTATTTTTCTACATGTAGCCATTCAGTTATTTCAGAATCCTTTGTTGAATATGCTATCTTTTTGCCATTGTTTTGGATTCTTTGTAAAAAACAAGTTTCCGTAGGTATGTGGGCTTATTTCTGGGTCTTTGATTTTATTCCGTTGATCCACCAGTTTGTTTCTATGTCATACCATGCCATTTTTATTACTCTTTCTCTATAGTACAGCTTGAGAACAGTGGTGGAAAAACTTCTTAAAGATATGTTATTGTACAGGATTGTTTTGGCTATTCTGGATTTTTTGTTTTTCCATATGAAATTGAGGATTCTTCTTTCAAATTATGAGAAAAAAATGTGTTGGTATTTTCATGAAAATTGCATTGCATCTGAGGATTGCTTGTGGTAGGACGACCATTTTCATTATGTTAACCTTAATGGTCCATGAACATGAGAGATATTTCTATCTTCTTCAGTTTCTTTCTTCTGAGTCCTAAGATTTTTTTCATACATGTCTTTGATCTGCTTGGTTCTAGTCACACCAAGAAGTTACTTTATGTTATTTGTGGCTGTTGTGAATGATGTTGTTTCCTTTATTTCTTTCTTACTCAGTTTGTTTTTTGTACAGAAGAGGGCTCTGACATTTTTTTTTTCAAATTTTGCACCCAGCTACTTTGCTGAAGGTGTTTTTCAGCTGAAGGATTTCTCTGGTAGAATTTTTGGGATCACTTAGGTATATTATCATATCATCTGTGAATAGTGTTACTTTGACTTCTTCCTTTCCAACCTGTATTCCCCTGATCTCCTCTCATTTTCTTACTGCCCTAGCTAGGGCTTCAAGTACTATGTTGAAAAGTTAAGGAGAGAGTGTGAAACCTTGTCTTGTCCCTGATTTCAGTGGGTTTCATTTATATTTATCTCCATTTAGTTTGGTGTTGGCTATAGGCATGCTGTATATTGCTTTTACTGTGTTTAGGTATGTTCATTGTATCCCTGATCTCTCCAAAACTTTAAAGAATAATGGGTATTGGATTTTGACAAATGCTTTTTCAGCATCTAAGGAACTGATCATGTGTCTGTTTCTTTCCATTTTTTTATATGGTGGATTACATTGATGGATTTTCATATGTTGAACCATCCCCGCATGCCTGGGATGAAGACTACTTGGTTGTGGTAGATGGTATCATTAATGTGTTCTTAGATTCAATTTGTGGGTATTTTATTGAATACTTAATGTTCATAAATGAGATTTGACTGAAGTTCTCTTTCTTTGTTGGGTTTTGTGCAGTTAATGTATATAGGTGACTGTGGTCTCAAAAAATGAGGTTGGTAACCTTCCTTTTATTTCTATTTGGTGGAAGAGTTTAAAACGCATTGGTATTAGCTGTTTTGGGATGGTCTGGAAGAATTCTACAATGAAACTGATGAAACTGTCTGGCCCTGGCCTTTTTTTTTTTTTTTTTTTAGGAGGGGAGACTTTTGGTAACAGTCTCTATTTCCTGAGGACATATATGTCAATTTAATTTATTTACCTGATCTTGATTCAGTTTTGGTGCATAGTAACTATCAAGAAAAGTGTCAACTTCACTTCCATTTTGATTTTTTTTTTTGCTAATAGGCATTAGAAGTAAGATCTAAATATTTTTGGATTTCCTCCATGTATGACATTATGTCTGCTTCTACTTTCTAATTTTGTCTCTCTGCATTTTAATTTGGCTAAGTATTTTAGCATCTTGTTGTTTTTTTCAAAGAACTATCCCTTAATTTCATTGATTCTTTGACTTGTTCTCTCTGTTTCTAATTTATTGATTTCAGCCCTGTGTTTGATTATTTCTAGCTGCCTACTCTTGGGTGTGTCTGCTTATGTTTTTTTCTAGTTCTTCCAAGGTGCCATTAAGTTGCTTGTAAAACATATCTCAGCTCATAAGATTTCCTGCATTCTGCCCAAGTGTTGGCCATAATTCTCAGCATCTGCTTCGATAGTCTGCAGGGCAGAGCACTTCTGAGGCTTTCCATGGCAGGCTCTTGACACATTCCCTGCCCTCTCCTTCTTCTGATGTCCATCCCCTTTGCCCTTCTGGATAGGGATTGGGCAATTTAGCAAGAGTCCTCCCTCTTGATTAGTTTCTTTAGCTGTACAGATTTTGGTAGGTTCATCCTATAAGTATATGTCTATATGAGTGAGTATATACCGTGTGTGTCAGCTGCAATAGAATATCCATTGATTTTTGGAGATTCTCGTGAAGCCATGATGTCCTGGTTTTTGTTCCCTGTATTTTGTTGCCAGACTCTAGCTATCTGGTTGTTTGTAGCCTTACAGATTGTTCTTGGAGCCTGTATATCAGACTGAGACCATCTGTCTCTTAGGTCTCTGAATTCTCCACTAGTACCTGCTACTTTCACTGTCTCTGCTGGCTCACTGTTTGTAACCCAGGTATCTTAGCATTCTGAGTCTTGAGGTGCTCCAGTGCCCCACAGGCCTCCTTGGGGAGGAGGACAATGAAACTTTCCTCTCTTTCTTAGAGCTGCTCCACTGGGCTTTCTGTCTGTGTTGGGCTCTCTGCTTCTGGCCTAGGTGATCCAGGCTCCTGGGGCACCTGTAGAAATCTTTCTGTGCCTAGAGCTGTTCCAGTCCCCCACTGGCTTCCTTGAGATGATGGATATTGGGACTTGAATCTTATGCCTACTCAGCTCAGCTGTGTTCACTGTCTGTGCTATGCTGGCTGATTCTGACATGGGTGAGCCAGGCAGCTAATAAGCAGACTGAATGGAGCCATGTCTCCCTTACAGTACCAGAAGGTATCCCTTCCACAGCAGGTTGAGACTGAGCACTACTATCTGCAGAGGCATGGAAGGTTTCCACAGAATGGTGAAAGTGGGCTCACGTATTTGGAACCAGAAGCCTCTAGTACCCAGAAGAGTCTACAGAACTGTGAGAGTGTTCACCTGTTTTGGAGGCTCACCCTCAGTACTTGAATGTATTCAGTCCACAGGTAGTTAGAGTAAGTGCCCAAACCACTGAGCTGCCAACAACTGGTACCAGGAAGTTATCTTCAGAAAGTGGGCTTGGGCAGGTGGTCTAAGTCAGAGCACATGCTGCAGTCCCTTAAAGATGTTCACAGATTTTCACCTTAGATGGGTGGCCTAAGGCTGTGGTAGTACTTGACTATTTTTCTACAGTATAACATGAATGTAAGTAAGGGGTGGACTTTGTCCAGGTGTTGGGAAGAACAGCAGGTGTCACCAGCTAGAGAACCTGAAATGAACATAAACTTATCCCTAAAAAAGCACTACATTTGATATATTTGACCAAAACTTCAACCAGAGAACTCCTTCAACTGATAAACACCTTCAGTAAAGTGGCTGGATACAAAATCAACTCAAAAAATCAGAAGCCCTCCTGTACACCAAAGACAAAAAGGGCCGAAAAGGAAATTAGGGAAACAACACCCTTCACAATAGCCACTAATAACATAAAGTACCTTGGGGTGACTCTAACCAAGCAAGAGAAAGACCTATATGAAAAAAGTTCAATTCTCTGAAGAAAGAAATTGAAGAAGATCTTAGAAGGTGGAAAGACCTCCCATGCTGATGGATTGGTAGGATTAATATAGTGAAAATGACCATATTGCCAAAAGCAATCTACAGATTCAATGCAATCCCCATCAAAATACCTTCACAATTCTTCATAGACCTTGAAAGAA
>CM053742.1:87581425-87600718 GCA_028658305.1 Pachyuromys duprasi | reverse complement strand
CCCCGCACGGATGGGGCCCATGATAACTTGGTGTAGGGCTGAAGACCCTATTCAGGGAAACAGGGACTGTTTCAGTCATGATCTTGATGGCTGACTCTTTGACCCTCCCCCATATAAGCCGGGGAGTGACAGACTGGCTAGATCCCAGGGGAGGACTTTGCAGCCAGCCCTGAGGAGACATGATAAGTTGGGGTTGGATAGAAGGGAAGGAGGTCCTCCCCTGTTGGTGGACTTGGAGGGGGCGCGGAAGAAGGAGATGAGGGAGGGAGTGGGAGGGTAGGAGGGAATGGGGGAGGGGGCTACGCCTGGGATTCAAAGTACCCAACCTGTGATTGAGATAAAAATAAATAAATTTAAAAAAAAATAAAATAAAATAAAAGAATTCTGTCCTCATGTACCTATAATCATGTATTTTTGATTTATTTGCCTTTTAGCATTTAATCATTTAATTAAAGTGAATTGTGCTTTCATATAATCCATATGAATATTAAATATCTGTCATTACATAAAATGTTACTATATTAATTACTCAAACTATGTAAATGATCTTTAAATGTTCTTTATTATGAAGAAATCCTGGTTGGACTGTAATACTGTTTCTTATAATTTGTAATATAGTTGCAAGTAATTTTTGTTATTTTGGAAATATCAATTGATACCCCTGGATGGGCTGAAACCGCCTGTTTCTTTTTCTTTGTTTTTGTTTTTTTAAAAACATGTATTATAATTTATTCACTTCGAATCCCTGCTGCATCCCTCCTTCATTTCCTCCCTGTCCGACACTACCTCCCTCCTCTCCCCCTTTGCCCTTTCCTTATACCCCTCATAGGTGAGGACCTCCTTCCCTTCTATCTGACCCTAGCTTATTAGGTCTCTTCAAGGCTGGCTGCATCATCTTCCTTTGTGGCCTGGCAATGCTGTGCCTCCCAGGAGGAGGTAATCAAAGAGCCAGCCAATGAGTTCATGTCAGAGAAAGTCCCTGTACCCCTTTCTAGGGAAACTACTTGGAAAATGACAAGCCTGTGTGGGTCTAGGTCATCTCCATGCACCATCCTTGTTTGGAATATTGATCTTTGCAGGACCCCTTAGGCCCAGTTTTTATTTCTTTGTTTGTTTGGTTTTGACTCTGTTGTTTTTGTCCCCTCCAGGTCTTTCTATCTCCCTCTTCTTCTATAAGGTTTCTGCCCAAAATTTGGCTATGTGTCTCAGTATCTCCTTTGATAACCTGGTGAGCCTGTTTCTTTTCATCATTTAAAGTACTGAAAGACAGTTTCTTGGCAGCTCTAATGGATTGGTTTCTAGACAGTTATCTACCTACTATAGAACTTTAAATGGTATTCAGGCACTTCATAAAAATAGTGTTGTGTTTATGAGTATAAAAATGTACTCCTACATACTTTTAATCTAGAGATTCTTTATGAGTTTTAATAAATGTCAAGTCACATGTTATGTATCATATTTTTAGGAGTATTGACAAAAACAGTTCTATACATATTCAGTACTGATAAATGTTTTAAAACCATTTTCTAACGGCAGTTGAATCCAGGGTTATGGAATCTACAGATACAGAGGTAAGACTGTTATTGATTCTTAATAATAAGTTTCTGAAATGTGAATTAATTGCTTCTACTGAGTAATTGAGAGGGTTTTTAATAAATTAAATAAGACTATTACAAATTTAACTTTGAAGTCTCTACTGTTTTCATTATTAAATGGTTTTTGTTTCTTTCTTTAAGAATTTGCCGTTGTTTTGCTTTATGTTCATTTTCAGTTCTTTAAAAGTACTTGACATACTTTAGAGTTTTCATCTACTAAGATATATTTTGAAATACTTTAGGTTTAAATTATTTCAAATCACTAAGAGTCAACTGAAATGACATGTAAAATGACAATTTCATATAATTTAATCGGGAAATTTTGTTAAATATCTGATATTAATACTTTAATTTTATTTTTTTATCCAGTTTGCATCCTGGTCTTTGCACCATCCCTCCTCACCTTCCAGTCACACCCAACCCCTCCCTCTTCCTTATTCTCTTCCCCTATTCCTCAGCAGAATGGAAGTCTCCTTCCCATCCACCCCAGCTCATCAACTTGTATCAGAGCTGATCATGCCCTCTTGGCCTGTTGCCTCCTCCATCTAGGGGGAAGTAACTGAAAAACTGTTAAGAGGGTCCAAGCCAAAGGGAGCCCACATACCATTATCAGTGAACCCATATGAGACCTGAACTGCCCATCAGTTACACTTTTATAGGGGTCCTAGGTCCAGTCCATGCAAGGTCCTTGGTTGGTGCTTCTGTCTTAGCATGATCCTCTTCGCCCTGGTTAGTGGACTATGTTGGTATTCTTGTGACTTTCCTTTCACCTCCAGGTCCTCCTCCCTCCCAACCTCTGCATTCAACAAGGTGCAGCAGTATGCCTCTCCCAATGTTTGGTTAATGAGTCTCGGTATCTGGTTTGAGACACTGCTGGATGGAGTCTCTCAGAGGACAACTCTGCTTGATTACTGTCTGCAAGCATAGCAGAGTATCCTTAGTAGTGTCAGGGTTTGGCTCTCTACCATGGGGTAGGTCTTGGGTTGGGACAGGCATTGTTTGGATCTTCCCCTGTCTCAGTTATATCTGCTATGTCTTCACAACCACTTTGTAAATCAATCTGGCCCTTTTGCAGAAAAATTGGGAATAGCTTTACCTCATGAACCAGCTTTACCCCTCCTGGGTATATATATGCAAAAAATGTTCCAACATACAAGACTGAAACTTGTTCAACTATGTCCATAGCAGATTTATTCATAATATCCAGAAATGGGAAACAATCAAGCTGCTTCTCAACTGAACAATGCCTAAAAATAATGTGGTACATTTACACAATGGAATACTACTCAACTATTAAAATACAAAAGAAATCATGAAATTTCCATGCAAATGGATGAAACTAGAAAAGATCATCCTGAATGAGGTAATCCAGAAGCAGAAAGACACACATGGTATGAACCATATAATATAGGATAAACATACAACAATGCACAAATCCTAAGAAGAAACGTAATAAAGAGGATCCAAGTAAGGATGCTTAAATCTTACGTGGAAGGGGAAATAGAATAGACAGAAGTTATCGTTGAAGAGAGAGAACAAGGTAGGAGAATAAACTCAGAGAGATGAAGGTGGAGAGAAATCATGGGTAGAAAAGGGGTAGGAGGACAAAAGGCCTATAGCAGGGGAAAAAAAAAAAAACAACTGGATGCGGACAATCTCTCTGACAAGCTTCAGACCTAAATCAGAGTAGGCTCTTTGGGGGATAGGAGAAGGCCTCTAGGAGAGTCTCTTTGTAGCAGGGGATGTAGAAACTCAAGAGGACACCCTAGTACAGGGAAGGAAACACCAACTGAGAACAAAACCTTTGACTCAAAATTCACCATGCCTACAAGCTGTGCAGGAATAAAGAGGGAACTGATGTTACAAATTTCATTTACTATAACTTTGTGTGAAATACTTTTAAATGAACCCATCATATTTATAAATGTTTAATATTGATTTTATAATTTTGTGATATTTTGTTGCTTTCAAACCATTATTTACATATAGTTAACAAATTTCTACTGGTTTTCAAATTCATTTTTATACACTATCCATACTTCATTGATTTTTTTTGCTATATCACTTATGTTGTGTCTATCTCTGATAACTTTGTAGATCATAGCTGCTGGTATTAAATCGGTAAAGATTGTATGCTGTTATCATGTACAATGTGCTCTTTTGAATTGTGTAATCATTCTTGAATTGTCAAAAAGATCCAATTATCTAGGTATTAGTTCAAATATTTATCCTATTTTGTATTGAGAACACTTCTCAGCTCTTCCTTTGAAAATTTTCAAACGACTACCTACATATTGGGAAAGCATAGGATTACTTTTCAATATTGTTTTAAACTTGTTCTTCCAACCAAAAGGAAATCTATATCCTTTTGTTAGTGGCTCTCTAAAATCTTGAAAATACTGATCCTTGTAAACATGAACGACCTCTTCTATGAAACTGACTTTTGTACTTCACAGTTTCACTTATCCTACAGTTTCTGATGCAGATTCATTCTTTCCATAATGTATTTTGGAAGTAAATTTCTAGACAGTTTTCTTTATTTCTTCCTGCAGAATATATATGCATAGATTTGTAAAAATCATATACCATATTTTCCTATCTTGTTGTGACATAGTTATACTTCACTAAAATATTTTCATGAATGTATATTAAAATATAATATCATCTATTATAAATATTTTCAATATTTTAATGCCATGTTTATCTTCTGAGAAAATGCTAGTGTTAAAAATTTATTAGTAGAGAGTGGTACAAACTAACAAATTCAATAAAACTTCCACTATTGAAGCAATCACAATGACTTACTCCCCAGAAGGGGGAAAATATTTAAGACCTTACCCTTTTATCACTTATACTGAAACATTTCAATATCTGTTTGTTCAGTCCTGAATACTGAAAGTTTATTTTCTGTATAAAACTTGTCCAATTATCTTATGTACATAAATTTTCTTGTACATTTTTTTCTATTATTATTATAATTTATAATTAATTCATTTTTTATCTCAGTTGTAGCCCACTCTGTCATCTCCTTCAGATCCCATCCTCCCTCAACCTTCCTCATCTAACCCTGTTTCCTAGTCCACTGATAAGGGAAATCTTCTTGCCCTACTGTCTAATCCTAGCCTACCAGGTCCCCTCAGGACTGCCTGGATTCTTTTCTTATGTGAGCTGCCTAGGTTATCCAACCCAAAAGAAAGAAGCGATCAAGGGGCAAGCAACTGAGTTCATGTCAGAAGTCTGTCTCTTCTCCCTTAAAAGGGAAACAAAAACACAGAGCACACTATGAACAACATCTGACCTGGGAGTCTAGGTCCCCTCTATGTATATTATTTGTTTGATGCATCAGGCTCCACAGTGTCCCCTGGGTCCTGCATTGTTTTTTCTCTTTTTATATATTTTTTATTAATTACAGTTTATTCACTTCCTTTCACAGCTGTAGCTTCCTTCCTCACCACCTACCAATCCTTCCTTCCCTTCCTCTTCTCCTGCCATGCCCCTATCCCAGTCTACTGACAGGAGAGTTCCTCATCCCCTTCCATCTGATGCTAGCCTATCATATCTTATCAAGACTTTTTGCATTGTCTTCCTCTGTGTCCTGGTAAGGCTGTCCACCAATCATGGAGAGGTGATCAAAGAGCCATCCACTGAGTTCTTGTCAGAGACAGCCCCAGCCCACTTAATAGGGAACCCATTAGGAGACTGAGCTTCCATGGGATACATCTGTACAGGTTTGTAGGTTATCTCCATGCATGGTCCTTGGTGGGAGTATCAGTCCCACAAAAAAAGACATGTACCCAGATTTTTTGGTTTCTGTTGCTCTCATTGTGGAGCTCCTGTCCCCTCCAGGTCTTTCAATATCCCCCTTCTTTCATAAGATTCCCTGCACTCTGCCCAAAGTTTGGCTATGAGTCTCAGCATCTCCTTTAATACTGTGCAGGGAAGTGTCTTTCAGAGGCTCTCTAGATAGGCTCCTGTCTAGGTTCTTGTTTTCACCTCTTCCAATGTCTATTCCATTTGCCTTTCTGAATGAAGATTGAGTATTTTACCCAGGGTCCTCTTTCTTGCTTAGCTCCTTTAGGTGTAGATTTTAGTATGTTTATCCTATATTATATCTATAATAACCACTTTTAAGTGAGTATATACCATGTGAGTCTTTCTGCTTTATGGATACCTCAATCAGGATGATCTTTTCTAGTTCTCGCCATGTGCATGTAAATTTCCTGGTTTCCTTGTTTAAATTGCTGAGTAGTATTCCATTGTGTAAATGTACCACAATTTCTGTATCCGTTCCTCATCTGAGGGATGTATGGGTTGTTTCTAGATTCTGGATATTACAAAGAAAACTGCTACTAACATGATAGAGCAAATGGCCTTATTATATATTTTAGCATATTTTGTATATTTGCATAGGAGCTGTAGAGCTGCATCTTTTGAGGTAGCGCTACTCCTAATTTTCTGAGAAAGCACCTGATTGATTTTGAAAGTGGTTGTCCAAGTTTACATTCCCACGAGCAATGGAGGAGGGTTCCCATTTCTCCACATCCTCTCTAGCTGTGTTGTCACTTTAGATTTTGATCTTAGCCATTCTGGTGGGTTTAAGGTGAAATCTCATGTTCATTTTGATTTGCATCTCCCTGATGAGAAATGCTGAACATTTCTATAAGTGTTTCTCTGCCATTTTATATTTCTCTATTGAGGATTCTATTTTTAGCTCTGCATATATTCTGAATATTAGCCCTCTGTCAGAGATAGTATTGGTGAAGATCCTTTCCCAATCTGTAGGCCGTTGTTTTGTTTTTATGACAGTGTCCTTTGATTTACATGAAGTTTTTCAGTTTCATTCAGTCCCTTTTATTGATTGTTGATCTGAGAGTCTATGCTGTTGGCATTCTGTTCAGGAAGTTGCCTCCTAAGCCAATGAATTCAAAGCTCTTCCCCACTTTTTTTTCTAACCAATTTAGTGTATCTGGTTTTATGTTGAGGTCTTTGATCCGCTTGGACTTTAGTGTTGTGCAGTGTGATAATTATGGATCTATTTGTATTTTTCTACATATGGGTATCCAGTTGGACCAGCACCATTTGCTAAGGAAGTTATCTTTTTACCATTGTATGGTTTAGGTATCTTTGTTAAAAATCAGGTGCCCCTAAGTGTGTGGGTTTATTTCTGGGTTTTCTCTTTAATTCCATTAATCCACCAGTCTGTTTCTATGCCAGTACCATGAAGTTTTTATTACTGTTGCTCTATGGTACAACTTGAGTTCAGAGACAGATACCTCCAGAAGACATTTTCTCTCTCATTTATTTTAATTATTTTTAAATTTGTATATGAATTACAGTTTATCTGTTTTGTATCCCAGCTGTAGTCCCATCCCTCATTCCTTCCTAATCCCACCCTCCTGCCCTCATCTCAGCCAATGTCCCTCTCCAAGTCCACTGACAGGGGAGGTCCTCCTCCCCTTCCATCTAACCCTAGCTTATTAGGTCTCAATTTAGAAGATTGTTTTAGAGATTCTGGTTTCCTGTTATTCCATATGAAATTGAGAATTTTTCTTTCAAGGTCTATAAAGAATTGTCTAGGCATTTTCATGGCAATTTCATTGAATTTGTAGATTGCTTTTGGGAGGATGTCCATTTTCACCATTTGATTCATGATCTCTTTTAGAGTCATTGTTTGTTTAATTTTTTGACATGTCCTTTGTTGAGAGCTGGGTGTTGAAGTCTCCCATGTTAATGTGTGGGGTTCTACGTGTGGTTTAACTTTTATTAAAGTTTCTCTTATAAATGCAGGTGTCCCTGTATTTGGGGTACCTAAATTTGTACTGTGATGCCTTCTTGGTGGAATTTTCCTTTAATCAGTATGAACTGACCTTCCCATCTCTTTTGATTAATTTTGGTTGAAAGTCTCTTTTATTAGATGATAGAATGGTTTCTCCTGCCTGCTTCTCGGGTCCATTTGCTTGGAAGACCATCTTCTACCCCTTTACTCTCAGCATGTATGTTTGTGAGTTAGGTGAGTTTCTGGTATGCAACAGATTGTTGGATCTTGTTTACACATCCATTCTGTTAGTTTGTATTTTTTTTTTTTATTGGAGAGTTGCTTCCATTGATGTTGAGAGAGATTAATGACTCAGGGCTGCTAGATCCTTTGATTTTGAAGTTGGTTGTGGTAGTGGGTTTGTGTGCTTGGCTACTTTTATTTTTGTTGTAGTGAAGTTATTTATTTCCTATGTTTTCCTGATGTAGTTAGCTTTCTTGTGTTGTATTTTTCCTTCTGGTATCTTCTGGAATGCTGGATTTGTGTGGAGGTTTGGTTTATTTATTTATTTTTTCTTGTTGAATATCTTGTTTTATCCACTATGATGACTGTTTTTCTGGGTATAGTAGCCTGAGTTGATATTTGTGTTCTCTTAGAGTCTGCATGATATCTGTCCAGGCCTTTCTGGCTTTCATAGTCTCTGCTGAGATGAGAAGTCAGGTGTGATTTTGCCAGGTTTGCCATTATATGTAACCTGGCCTTTTACCCTTGCAGCTTTTATTATATTTTGTTTTGTTTTGTTCTGTATACTTACTGTTTTGATTATTATGTGGCCAGAGGACTTTCTTTTTTGGCCTAATGCATTAGGTGTTCTGTAGGCCTCTTTTATGCTTATAGGCCTCTCCTTTAAATTGTGAAAATTTTCTTCTATAATTTTGTCGAAAATATTTTGTGGGCCTTAGAGATGGGGATCTTCTTTTTCCACTATTCCTGTTGTTCTTTGGTTTTGTCTTTCCATGTTGTCTTGCATTTCTTGGATGGTTTTTTTTTTCAGGAATTTCTTAGATTTAACATTTTCTGTGACAGATACTTTGATTTCTTCCATTGTATCTTCCACACCTGAAATTCTTTCTTCCATCTCTTATAGTCTGTTGGTTATGCTTACCTCTGTAGTTCCTGTTTTCTTACCTAAGTTCTTCCTCTCCATGATTTCCTCCATTTTTGTTTTCTTTAATTTTTCCAAGTCTGTCTTCAGATCTTGAACTGTTTTGTTAAATTCCTTCACATTTCTGACTGTATTTTCCTGTGTTTCCTTCAATTCATTTACCTGTTTGTTTGAACATTCTTCTGTTTCTTTTATTTCTTCCAGGGATTTAATTATTTCCTCTCTGAAGGCCACAAACTGTTTGGCTACATCTTCCTGTGTTTATTTACAGATGGCCATACTCCATTTGACTTGATATTCCCCTACTTCTTTACACATTTTATTTGTTGCCTCCATTACCCTGTTCACAAACATAGATATAATGCTATATTCTTGAATTTCACTTATGATGGGGTATTCAGGGGTACTTGCTCCTGTATAAATGGGTTCTTGAGATGCCATAATGCTTTGACATTTTGGTTATGCTTTTATGCTGGCCTCTACCCATGTGGCTGTCTCAGGTGTTGGCTGTTAGTTTCTGGTTCCTGCTAGAATTCTGGGATGGGGAGAATCCCCTTGGCAGGAAGATGGTTGCTCCTGAAGGAGGCCTCCTCAGCTTTTTGGATATGATCCCAGAATGGCTGGTGCTTCTCAGGAATTGTCCTAGCTCACCCCAGGTGTATGGAACTGTGTGGTAACTGTGGTAGTTGGCAGTCAAGAGGACTGTCCTCTCATCAGGAGACAGGAGCTGTCCTGGAGACAGCTGCCCTGCCACTGAGTTTCTTGCTCTGAATTTAGTAAGCTGCTGCTACTGCTATTAAACTGTGTTTGCTGGTCACAGTCCTCTTGAAGAACCAGTGAGCCCTGAGGTTTGTTCAGATTGGCTAGGAAGACAGGTTTGGCCATGAAACTGTATGGGGGCTGATTTCATGGATTTCAGGCTTATGTAGTCCTGATTTTAGAGCTCTGTGCCCTAATAACCAAGTGATAATCAGTAGCAAGTGAACATAGCACTCATGCATGTTGTAGGAGGCTAGACACTGAAGTCTGCAAGAACCCCAATAACTTAACTGGAGCCCTATGTCTTGTGGTTGGACCTGATATTACCCCCACTGTGATGTTTCCTCCCAACAAGGAGACCCAGTCTCTGGTGTTTTGGGGTTCACAGTTCTGTCTGGGATGGTGAGTAAAAAATACAGTTGCAGGGGTATTGCTCCATGTAGGTGACTGGGTGTCTTCAGAAACCTGGGGACTTTTCCAGAGAATTTCTAGGGGGAGTAGGGGAGGGTTTCACTGAGTGTCCTGAGGTCAGATCTGATGTTATCTCACTTTGAGGTTTCCTCCCAACAGGGAAACCCAGTTTCTGGTGCTCTGGGCCAAACAGTTCTGTCTGGAATGGTTAGTCAGGAACCCAGGCAAGTTTCTGGGCTGGCAGCCAAGCACCTGCCTGATTCCTGGACCTTTTCCAAGGATTGTCTGGGTGACCTGAGGTCGGTCACAATGGCTTCCTTTACCATTGGGGTTTTCTCTGGACTGGAAATCCCAGTCTCTGGTGTTGTGGGGCCCACAGTTCAGTCTGGGATAGTGATCAGAGCTCTCAGTCTTGTGGCTCTGTGCTGGTGACTGAAGTCCTGCCAGGACCCAAGTTTAGCTGGGTGACCTGAGAATGGATCTGATTGCTTCCCATACTGTGGGGTTTCCTGTTACCTGGGAAAACAATAACTGATGTTTTAGGGCCCAGAGTTCCTTCTGTTGGTTGCTGTGCAGTCACTGATCTCCTACTCATCAGACACAGTGTCCTCTTGTGGCCTCCATCTTGGATTCCTACTGGCCCTGCATTTTTTTTTTTTTTTGGCATGGTTGGTCTTCTTATGTGGCTGCTGCCCAACCAGGTTCTTTTATATCCTGCTTCTCTCAGAAGACTCCCTGCTCTCTGTCCAAAATTTGGCAATGAGTCTCTTCATCTGCTTCTATGCCCTGTTGGTTGGAGTCTTTTAGAGGACATCTGTGTTAGGCTCCAGTCCTATTCCACTGCTTCTACTGCATTAGATATCTATCCTGTTTCCCTTATGAATGAAAATTAATCATCTTCCCTAGGGATCTCCTTGTAGTTTAGCTTCTTTTGGAAGATAGATGTTAGTATGTTTATACTATATAGTATTGCTAATAACCACTTATAAGTTAGTATATACCGTGTGTGTCTTTCTGATCCTGGGATACCTCACTCAGGATGATCTTTTCGAGTTCCATCCACTTGCCTGCAAAATTTCGTAATTTCTTTGTTCTTAATAGCTGAGTAGTATTCCACTGTGTAAATATACCACAATTTCTGTATCTATTCTTTGGTTGAGTGACATCTAGGTTGTCTCCCGATTCTGGCTATTGCAAATAAAGCTGCTAATTGAGCAAATGTCCTTGTTGTGCCATTAAATATCTTTCAGATATATGCTCAGGAATAGTAAAGTTGGATCCTGAGAAAAATGAGAATAACTAAAATCATACTGTATAATAAAAGAACATCTGAAAGCATCGCCATCCCTGATATCAAGTTGAACAATAGAGCATCATAATAGAAAACAACATGATACTGATATAGAAACAGACTGGAGGATAAATGGCATCAACAAAAAGACACAGAAATAAACCTACACGACTCCAAGATGGCTACAACCAGTGAAAAATGTTTTTGAAGGGCAGAAGATCTGAAACTACACAACTGGTGAGTGGATGGGCAGCTGAAGCAAGAGCATTGACTTTGATGTTTCCCAGGCTAGAGGAACAACACATGATCTGAGACAAATTGGATCCAGTTCCCCCAGTGGACTTCTCAAAAGTCTGAGAGTAGCAAACTATCAACACTCTGAAATCGCAGCTGCACATTCACTGGCTCCCACTGCAACAACAGGCAGTGCATAATGCAAGATATTGGACTTCCTTACACTAATTGCCAAAATGGGGACCTGAATCTGAGAGTAGAAAACTGTTCACTCTCTGAGCTTAACTGCACACACCTGCTAGTAAGTTGACAGGCTCTCTGTGCTTTCCAAACACACCTTTGATTGAGTTTGCTGGCCCTTTGCATTTCCCACACAGGCCTTCCACTGAGTGCCTTGGTGAGAGAGTACATACAGAGTTCCAGAACAGGGTCCCTACATGTGAGCAGGCAGATATCAGATCCCTCCCACCCACACTGTGCTGAGGGCAGCGAAAGGATCTCTGGGACTGAATTCTCAACATTGAAACCCCTGTTCAGTGGGTCTCCCATTGGGGTCCAGCACAACAATTCGTGGAGCCAAAATGGTGTTACCAAGACATATTTAAGCACTTGGAGCACAATACTGAAACAGGCCTGTGGGCCACTGAACCATTCAGGGAACCTGCACATGTGCAGTGCATCTGCAAACTCCACCTACACGACAACCTGTGCTTGTGTTTCTCCCTTTACATTCACCCTTCCAGGTAGTCACACCTTCATGCACACTCCTGCGGTTGCACACTTGCACCTGCAACATTCCTCATTTAGGTGCATCTGAAACACAACATCTTATCTCAAACCAGTGGACCTCTCTCATCTTCAGGCTCCAGAGATAGACAGACACAGTTTGTTCCGAGAAAAAACAGCAAAGGCTACTGACCATCAAAAGGCTAGATGCTGGTGTAAGAACATATCCAACAAAAATCAGGATATCATAGTTTCACCAGCAACCCCACAAATCAATGGATGTTGTAATTCATCGGAACCACAGGAAAATTATTCTAAAGCTATGTGTATTGAGTTATTAGAGGCACATAAAGAGGAGATGAACAAAACTCTCAAAGAAATACGGGCAAATATAGCCACACAAATAGGGAACTTTAAGAGGAAAGGAATAAAAAAATAGATGCCATCCTGGAAAGACTAGAAACCACATTCAAAGCACATTCAAACAGATAAAGGAAATGGTGCAAGACATGAAAACAGAATTAGAATCAATAATTAAAACACACACACACACACACACAGAGAGAGAGAGAGAGAGAGAGAGAGAGAGAGAGAGAGAGAGAGAGAGAGAGAGAGAGAGAGAGAACACACTGGAGCTAGAGAACATGGAGAAAAGATCAGGAACCACAATAGAATAGAAGAGATGGAAGAGAGAAAATTGATACTTCTCTCAAAGAAAAAATAAAATCGAAAAAGTCCCAAACACAAAACATCAAAAAATCAAAAAGGCTATGAATAGACAAAATCTAAGAATAACAGGAATAGATTAAAAAGAAGAATACATGCTCAAAGGTTCTGAAAATATTTTCAAGAAAGCCATAGAAGAAAATTTTCCCAACATAAAGAAAGAGATGTCCTTAAATATAAAAAGCTTACAAAACACCAAATAGACTAGACCAGAAGAGAACTCTTCATGTTACAAAATATTTAAAACACTAAATCTACAGAACAAAGAAAAATATTAAAATCAGCAAGGGAAAAAGACAAAATAATTTATAAAGGTAGACCTATCAGAATCATACCTGAGTTCTCAACAGAAACTATGAAAGTCAGAAGGGCCAGGATAGATGTCATGCAGAATCTAAGAGAACACAGATGACAACCTAAAAAAACTATACCCAGCAAAATGTTCTATCAATATAGATGGAGAAAATAAAATATTCAATGACAAAACTAAACTTAAACAATACTACACAGTAAACAAGCCCTAGAGAAGATACTAAAAGGAAAACTACAATCTAAAAAAAAATAGACTACACCCAATAAAAGGGGGCATAGATAACCTCAAAACAAACAAAAAAAATCAAAAGAAAAAAGCACACAAACACAATATCACCAACTCCACAATAAAAGGAACTAACATTGATGGGTCACTATTATTGATCAACATCAAAAGACTCAATTCTCCAATAAAAAGACACAGACTAAGAGAATAGTTGCAGAAACAAGATCCAAAATCATGCTGCATCCAAGAAACACACCATTGCAACACTAAAAGACACTACCTCAGAGTAAAGGACTTGAAAAAGGTTATTCAAGCAAACGAACTCAGAGAACAAGCTAGAGTAGCTATCCTACTAACTAACAAAATAGGCATTCAACCAAAATTAATAACAAAAAATATGAGGAAGGACATTTCATTAAATCACATATCCATCCCAAGGAAATTGAAGCAGTCAACAAAAGTTTCCCTTCCAAAAAAAAAAAAAAAAAAAAAAGCCCAGGGCCAGATGGTTCCAGCGCAGAATTCCACCAGATATTTAAAGAAATGCTAACTCCAATTCTCTTCAAACTATTCCACAAAATAGAAACAGGAGGAAAATTACCAAACTCATTCTAAGAAGCCACAGTCATCTTGGTATCTAAACCACACAAAGTCCCAACAAAAAAGAGAACTTCAGACCTATCTCTGTTATGAACATTGATGCAAAAAATATTCAATAAAATTCTTGCAAATCTAATCCAAGAATACATAAAATATATCACCCAACATGACAAGGTAGGATTTTTCCCAGTCATGTAGGGGGTTTCAATATATCGATATCCATCAATGTAGTCCACCATAGAAACAACCTGAATGAGAAAAAAAAACATGATCATTTCCTTAGATGCTGAAAAAACATTTTATAAAATACAATACTATTTCATGTTTAAATTCTTGGAGAGATTAGGGATACAGTGCACCTACTTAAACATAGGAAAGACAATATAGAGCAAGCCTATAGCCAACATCAAATTAAATGGAGAGAAACTGAAATCAGGCATAAGGCAAGGCTGCCAGTTCTCTTCTTATCTCTTCAACACAGTACTTAAAGTCCTAGAAAGAGCAATAAGATAACTAAAGAAGATCAAGGGTATAAAATGGGAAAGGAAGAAACCAAAGTATCACTATTTGTAGGTTATATGAAAGTATATATGAGTGACACCAAATATTCAAACAGAAAAATCCTTCAGCTGATAAACACCTTCAACAATGAGGCTGGATAAAAATTAATTCAAAAAAATCAGTAGCTCTCCTGTATATGAAAGGTAAAATGTCAAAGAGAGGGTATTTACACTCTTCACAACAGCCACTAATAATATTAAGTACATTGGTGTGACTCTAGCTAAGCAGGTGAAAGTCCTATTTGAAAACAAAATAAAACAAAAAATATATACTTCAAGTCTCTGAAGAGAGATACTGAAGAAGATGTCAGAATGGGAAATATCCCCCATGCTCATGGATTGGTAGAATTAATATAGTGAAAATGGCCATCCTGCTGAAAGCAATCTAGATTCAGTGCAATTCCCATCAAAATATGAACAAAATTCTTTATTTTTACTTTTATATTTTTTACAATTTATTCACTTTTTATGCCAGCTGTAACCCCCTCCCTCATCTTCTCCAAATCAAGCCTGTCCTCCCTCTTATCCATGCATGTCCCTTCAATAGTCCACTGTTGGAGGAGGTCCTCCTCCCCTTACATCTGACCTTGGCCTGCCAGGTATCATCAGAACCTTTGCATTGTCTTCCTCTGTGGCCTGTTAAGGGGGCCCCCACCTCAGAGGAAGGTGATCAAAGAGCCAGCCAATGAGATCATGTCAGAGACAGCCCCTGTTCCCATTACTAGGGAACCCACTTGGAGGTTGGGCTGCCATGGATACATCTGTCCTGGGGATGTAGGTTATTGCCATGCCTGGTCCTAGGTTGGAGTATCAGTCTCAGAAAGGACCCCTGTGCCCAGATTTTTTGGTTCTGCTGCTCTCTTTGTAGTGCCCCAATCCCTTCCAGATCTTGTTTCCTCCTCTTGTTTCATAAGATTCCTGGCATTCTGCCCAAAGTTTATCTATGATTCTCAGCATCTGCTTTAATACCTTGCTGGTTAGACTCTATCAGAGGCCCTCTGTGGGTAGACTCCTGTCTTCTTCCTTGTTTTGACCCTATTCCAATGTCTATCCCATTTGCCTGTATGAATAAGGATTGAATATCTTACCCAGGGTCCTCCTTCTTGCTTTGCTTCTTGAGGAGTACAGATTTTCTTATGATTATCCTATATTATATGTCTAATATCCACTTATAAGTGAGTTTATACCATGTGTGCCTTTCTGCTTCTGGGATAACTCTCTTAGAATGTTCTTTTCTAGTTCCCATCATTTGCATGTACATTTAATGATTTCCTTGCTTTTAATTGCTGAGCAGTGTTCCACTGTGTAAATGTACCACAGTTTTTTTATCCATTCCTCAATTGAGGGACATCTGCGTTGTTTCTCTGATCATAAGTACATTGAGCATTTCTTTAAGTGTTTCTCTGCCATTTGATATAACTCTATTGAGAATTCAGCTCTCTACCACTTTTTAAAAATTGGATAGCTTGATTTGTTAGTTTTTAACTTCTTGAGTTCTTTATATATTCTGGATATTAGTGCTCGGTTAGATACAAGGTTAGTGAAGATCTTTTACCAATTTGTAGGTTCTTGTTTTGTTCTGACAGTGACCTTTCCTTTACAGAAACTTTTCAGTTTCTTGAGGTCCCATTTTTGATCATTCTATGAAGCCACAGTCACCTTGATATCTAAAAGTCACAAAATCCAACAAAACCCAACAACAACAGAGAATTTCTGGCCAATCTCCCTTATGAACATTGTTGCAAAAATATTCAAAAACCAAAATAATCAAAAATAATCACAAAATCATCGAAATCTGAATCCAAGAACAAATCAAAGATATCATCCACTATGACAAAATAGTCTTCATCCCAAATATGCAGAGATGGTTTAATATATAGAAATCCATAAATATATTCCACCATATAAACAAACTGGAAGAGAAAATTCATGTGATAATCTCCTTAGATGCTGAAAAGGTACTTTATAAACTCCAAAATTCATTTATGATTAAAGTCCTGGAGAGATCAGGGATACAAGGCACCTATCTAAACAAATCTAAGAAGAAAGAAAGAAAAGGAGATATGAGTAGATGGAAATATCTCCCATGCTCATGGCTTGGCAAGATTAACATAGTAAGCGAAAAATGGCAATTTTACGAAAAGCAATATACAGATTCGATGTAATAACCCTTAAATGACCAACACAATTCTTTTTTATTGTTCTATTTTATTTACATTTTTATTAATTCTACATTATTCACTTTGTATCTCCCCATAAACCCCTCCCTCCTCGCCTCTCAATCCCACCTCCCATCCCTCTTCTCCACGCATGCCCCTCCCCAAGTCTACTGATAGGAGAGGTCTTCCTCTACTTCTTTCTAATTCTAGTTTATCAGCTCTCATCAGGAGTGGCTGCACTGTCTTCTTCTGAATAACCTGAAGTATTAGGGGAGTGGGTAGTTAAATAATTCTAGGAATATCTTTGTTATAAATTTACATTTGCCTCAGTGGCTAGACTTGAAATCTCTAGTCCATATTGAAAATTTTTTAATATATAACTTGGGGCCTGAACTTAAAAGAGACTTAAGGATGACTGCATATATGGAATTCAAAATCTATTCTAAGCTCTCTTTTCTTTTAGAATGAACTAGTGTTGGATACATGGTACTATTAAATATATATACATATAATAATATATATTATTATATAATATATAATATTATATATATATATATTTACTTAGCCGTTTAATTGTGTTTGCAATACTTAACCCCAGGAATGCATATTTACTCTAGAACAACTTTGTCTTAGCCTTTTGGAATAGTATTTCTGAGACAAGCTATGTTGTCTCAGGTCACAGTGATCACTGTCTATTGCAACCAACACAATTCTTTACAGAATTCAATAGGCAAATTCTCAAATTCATATGGAAAAAAAACAGAATTGCTAAAATAATCCTGTACAACAACAGGTAATCTAGAGGTATCTCAATGCCTGATCTCAAGCTGGAATAAAGAACAATAATAACTACATGGTACTGGCATAGAAACAGAATGGTGGATCAATGTTATCGAAATGAAGACCAGGAAATAACTCACATACCTATGGGTATTGGATTTAACTAAAGAAGCCAAAACCATGCAATGGAAAAAAGATAGCATCTTCAAAAAATGATGCTGAACTAACTGGATGTCTACATGTAGGAAAATGGAAATATATCCTTATTTATCACCCTTCACAATATTAAAGTCTAAGTGGATCAAAGCCCTCAATGTAAAGGCAGGCCCATTAAATCTGTTAGAAGAAATATGGGGAAGAGCATTGAACTCATTGGAACAGGAGACAACTTCCTTAACAGAATACCAACAGCACAGGCTCTAAGACCAACAATCAATAAAAGGGACTTCATGAAATCGAAAAGTTCTGTAAAGCGAAGAACACTCTTATCAGAATAAAATGATAGCCTATAGGCTGGGAAAGAATCTTCACCAACTCTATTTCTGACAAAGGGCTAACATCCAGAATATATAAAGAACTCAAGAAGTTAAAAAGTAACAAATGAAGAAATCCTACTTTAAAAAGATATACAGAGCTGAACAGAGAGTTCTCAATAGAAGAATACTGAATGGCAGAGAATACTTAAAGAAATGTTCAATGTCCTTAGTCATCAGGGAAATGTAAATCAAAACAACCCTGAGATTTCACCTCATGCTCATCAGAATGGCTAACATCAAAAACTCAAGTGAAAATATATGCTAGAGAGGATGGCAAGAAAGGAGAACCATCCATCATTGGTTGTGATGTAAAATTCTACAACCACTTTGAAAATCAATCTGGTGCTTTCTCAGACAATTAGGAATAGTGATTGTTCAAGATCCAGTTATACAACTCCTAAGCATAAATCCAAAAGAGGCTCAAGTACTCAATAAGGACATTTGCTCATCCATGTTTGTAGCAGCTTTATTTGTAATAGCCAGAATCTGGAATCAACCCAGATGTCCCTCAACTGAGGAATAGATACGAAAATTGTGGTACATTTACACAATGGAATACTACTCAGCAAGTAAAAATAAGGAAATCATGAAATTCACAGGCAAATGATAGGAAACCACACAAATCAGTGAAATAAAAAAGGAAAAGGACACATAACTACATACACTGAGGAAGTAAAAAAAAAAATCATTAGCTCTTACTTCAAAGCCTATGGGCCACAAAATTTGAAAATCTAAGTGAAATGGAATTGTTTTAATATTTTATTCCAAAGCTAAACCAAGATCACATAAATTGATTAAACAGTTCTATATCTAGCAAGGAAAGAGAAGCAGTCCTCAAAATCTCTCTGTCAAAAAAGACCAGGTCTGACAGGTTCAGTGCAGAATTCTACCAGAACTTCAAAGAAGAGCTGATTGATGCCAATTCTCCATAAAGTGTTCCACAAAATAGAAATGGAAGGAAAATTACCGAACTCTTTCTATGAAGCCACAGTCACCTTGATACCTAAACCAAACAAAGATCCAACAAAAAAAGAGAACTTCAGACCTATCGCTCTTATGAACACTGACGCAAAATTACTCAATAAAATACTTGCAAACCGAATCCAAGAACACATAAAAGATTTCATCCACCATGACCAAGTAGGCTTCATCCCATGCATGCAAGGGTGGTTCAATATACGCAAATCCATCAATGTGATAGACCATAAAAAACAAACTGAAGGAGAAAAACCACAAGATCGTCTCTCTAGATGTCGAAAAAGCATTTAACAAAATCCAACACCCATTCCTGTTTAAAGTCTTGGAGAGACTAGGGATACAAGGCACATACCTCAACATAGTAAAGGCAATATACAGTAAGCCTATAGTTAACATCAAACTCAATGGAGAGAAACTAAAATCAATCCCACTGAAATCAGGGACTAAGCAAGGCTGCCTCTTGTCTCCATATCTCTTCAA
>CM053742.1:87548582-87580925 GCA_028658305.1 Pachyuromys duprasi | reverse complement strand
CGGTGTCAGACTGAAGAGCCTAGTGAGGGAAACAGGGACTGTTTCAGTCATGAACTTGATGGCTGACTCTTTGACCCTCCCCCATACATGCCGGGGAGTGACAGAATGGCTAGATCCCAGGGGAGGACATTGCAGCCAGCCCTGAGGAGACAGAATGAGCTGGGGTAGGATGGAAGGGGAAGAGGTCCTCCCCTGTTGTTGGACTTGGAGGGGGCAGGGAGGAGGGAGATGAGGGAGGGAGGGGGAGGGTGGGAGGGAATGAAGGAGGGGGCCATGCTTGGGATGCAAAGTACCTAACCTGTGATTGATATAAAAATAAATAAATTTATAATAAAAATCAGTAGCCCTCCTGTATACAAAAGTGAAAAGGACTGAGAAAGAAATTAGGATAAAAAAAATACCCTTTAAAATAGCCACTAATAACATTAAGTATGTTGGTGTGATTCTAACCAAGCAAGTGAAAGACCTGTATGGAAAACAACAACCAAAACTTCAAGTCTCTGAATAAAGAAATTGAACAAGATATCAGAAGATGGAAAGATCTCCCATGCTCAGGGATCAGTAGTATTAAAATAGTGCATATAGCCACCCTACCAAAAGCAATCTACAGATTCAATGCAATTTCCATCAAATTACCAACAAAATTCTTTATAAGACTTGAAAAACAATTTTGAATTTCATATTGAAAACAAAACAAAACAAAACAAAACAAAAAACAGGATAGCAAAAACTATCCTGTACAGTAACAGATTTCTGGAGGTATCTCCATTCTTGAACTCAAGCTGTTCTATTGAGCAACAGTAATAAAAATTGTATGATACTTTCATAGAAACAGAATGGTTGACCAATGGAACTGAATAGAAGACCCAGAGATAAATCCACAAACCTTATGGATACTTGATTTTTCAGAAAGTCAAAACAATACAATTGAAATAAGATAGCATGTACAATTAATGGTGCTGTGCTAGCTGGATTTGCACATGTAGAAAAATGTGACTAGATCCATATTTATCTCCCTGCACAAAACTAAATCTAAGTGAATCAAAAAACCATAAACATAAAACCGGACACACTAAACTTGTTAGAAGAAAAAGTGAGGAAGAGCCTTGAACTCATTGGCATAGGAGGCAACTTCCTTAACAGAAAACCAACAGCACAGGCTCTAAGAGCCACAATCAATAAATGGAACCTTACGAAAATGAAAGGCAAAGTACACTGTCATTAGAACAAAATGACTGTCAACAGATTGGGAAAGGATCTTTACCAACCAATATCCAGAATATATAAAGGGCTAATATTCGGAATACACAAAGAAATTGAAAAAGTAAATACCAACCAACCAAGCAATCCAATTTTTAAAAGGAATACAGCACTATAAAGAGAATTCTCAATAGGGAAATACTGAATAGCAGAGAAACAATTAAAGAAATTTAAGTCATCAGGAAGACGCAAATCAAAACAACCTTGAGATTTCACCTTACACCCATCAGAATGGCTAAGATCAAAAACTTAAGTGACAATACATGCTGAAGAGGATGACAAGAAAAGGGAATACTTCTCCATTATTGATGGCAATGTAAATTTGTACAAGCACTTTGGAAATCAATCTGGCTTTTTCTCAGACAATTAGGAATAGTGCTTGCTCAAGATCTAGCTATACCACTCCTAGGCATATATTCAAAATGTGCTCAAGTACACAACAAGGACATTTCCTCAACCATGTTCTTAGCATCTTTATTTGTACTAGCCAGAATCTGGGAAAACTCAGATGTCCAGCAAATGATGACTGTATGCAGAAATTGTGGTACTTTTACACAATGGAATACTGCTCAGCAATTAAAAACAAGGAAATCATGAAATTTGCAAGCAAATGATTGGAACTAGAAAAGACCATTTTGAGTCACGTATCCAAGAATCAGAAAGTAACACATGGTATATACTCACTCATATGTGGTTATTAGATATATAATGTAGGATAAACATACTAAAATCTATACTCCTAAAGAAACTAAACAAATGGAAGACTCCAGGAAAGATGCTCAATTGTCATTCAGAAGGACAAGGCAATTGAAATTGGAAGCAAGAGAAGACAGAAAAGATCCACAGAGGGCCTCTGAAAGACTCTACTGATTGATGTATTGAAGCAGAAGCTGAGACTCATAGACAAATTTTGGAAAGAATGCACGGAATTCTTTGAAATAAGGGAGACATAGTAAGACCTGCAGGGGACTGGAGCTCCAAAGGGAGACTAACAAATCCCAAATACTGAGCCCTCGGGGCCCTGTAGATAATGATACCCGATCCAAGGACAATGCATGGAGAGCACCTAAAACCCTGCTCAGATGTAGCCCTTAGATTCTGTCTCCAAGTAGGTGTCCTAGTAAGGGGAGCAGGGTGTTTCTCTGGCATGAACTCATTGGCAGGGTCTCTGTTTACCTCACCCAAGGGGTGAAGCCTTGACAGGCCATAGAAGAAAACAATGCAACTAGTCATGATTGATATGATAGGCTAGGGCCAAATAAAAGTTGAGGAGGACCTCACCTATCAGTGGACTATGCGAAGGACATAGGAAGAGAAAAGGGAGAGAGGGAGGGATTGGGAGGAGTTGAGGGAAGGTGCCACAGCTGGAATACAAATTGAATAAATTGTAATAAATGATGATGATAATAATAATAATACTTTAATTAGTCAATATCAGGCCTGGGGATAGTGAGGTCAGGGACACAGAGGGCACGAAGTAAGAAGGGACAGCTTAGGTAGTGACTTCTCTGTGACAAGCTGGAGACCTACAACAGGGTAGATCTGGGAGCAATTCTTGTAGAGTCAGGGGAAGAATAGAAAAATCCTGAGAGGACAGGAGCATCACAGGAAGACCAATAGAGCCAACTAACCAGGGCTGGCCAGGCCTATGGGGACTGGTACACCAACAAACTGCCATGCACAAACTGGATCTATTTGGCCTATACAGATGCAGCTAAGGGCTAGCTCAGTCTTCTTATGGGTTCGCTAGTAAGGGGAAGGGAGGCAGACTCTGACATGGACTCGGATGCCAGTATTTTCATCACTTTCTATTGATGGGGCCACTTGACAGGCACAGGGAAAGATGTGCTTAGTCCCTATGCCACTCAATATGCTGGGGTGGGTGGGGTTCCTCTTTTCTGAGGAGTAGGGATGACCATAGTGGAAACATGCAGAGAAGGTGAGATTGAGAAGAAGGAGGGGCTTATGACCGAGATATAAAATGAATAAATAGAAATTATAATTAAAAAAGTGAAAAATAAATTAATATCATTTTATCAAAACACACCAAAAGTGATGGAAAATAGGATATCCATATGATTAACAAAAGAGTTGCATCTAGGAAAAATGCAATCACTCCAAAGAAAAAAAAGAGCAAAGGTCTTTTTCATATGCCTAATAAACCAATAAAATACGTTCAACTATAATAGGTACTAAAGAAATGTAGAAAAATGTTAAGTAGTTAAGTAATATCAGATGACATTGATGGAATTAGGAATATTTTACAAGTGTCAAAGTCATAGAATGATGGAAATAATTTACTTGCAGTACAAAGTTTGAAATAACATTCAACAATTTTTACGTTAGAAAAGGGGGAGAAAAGAGAAATAAAGGAAGAAACCGACACACCTATGGAGACCTGATTTTTGACAAAAAGCAGAGATCATAAAATGAAAAAAAAAGACAGCATGTTGAACAAATGGTGCTGGTATTACTGGATGGCTACTTGTAGAAAAATGCAAATTGATCCATATTTATCACCCTCCATAAAAGTAACGTCCCAGTGGATCAAAGACCTCAACATAAAACCAGACACAGTAAGTCAGATAGAGGAAAAATTGAGGAAGAGCCTTGAACTCATTGGCACAGGAGACGACTTCCTGGCTAGAACACCAAGATCTCAGGCTTTAAGATTAACAATCAATAAATGGGATCTCCTGAAACTGAAAATCATCTGTAAATGAAAAGATATGATCAATAGAACAAAATGACAACCTACAGACTGGGAAAGATCTTCATCATACGTATATCTAACAGAGGGCTAATGTTCAGAATATATAAATAATTAAAGAAATTAAACACCAACAAACCAAATAATTCAATTTAAAAAAATGGGATACAGAGCTAAACAGAAAATTGTAAACAGAGGAATATTTAATGATATTGAAACACTTAAAGAAATGCTCAATGTCCTTAGTCATCATGGAAATGCAAATCAAATCGACACTAAGATTTCACCTTACACCCATCAGAATGGCTAAGATGGAAAACTCAAGTAACAACACATACTGGAGAGGATGTGGAGAAAGGGGAACCCTCCTCCATTGCTGGTGGGAATGTAAACTTGTACAACCACTTAGGAAATCAATCTGGCACTTTGTCAGGAAACTGAGATCTAGGTTTTCTACCTGATAGTAACCATTTATTTCCCTATTTTATGTTATATCTACATCTTATGAAGTGATCACCACTGCATTTCTCTTTCTTAATTTTTAAATTTAGGACAGGGTCTTACTCTGCAGCCCTGACTCATGGCTATACTCTTACCTACCTAGGTTTTCAAGTTCTGAGATTCCTGCTATAAGACACCTTCTTGTTTTAACATATCTTTGCATTTTGGGTGGAATAGCTGTGAAATAAATTCTTTAGTCAAATTTCTTCGTCAAATTGCATCTTTATTTTTTCCTAGAGATAGCTAAATTATTCTACAGTTATACTGTCTTACACAGCACAAAGCAGCTTCTTTACTCTAAAAACGTTTATCCTACTGTCAACACCTCAAATTTTTCCTTTTATTAAATGTAGATATTTTCAAGAGAAAATATCATATTAAATTAATATAACCAAATAAATCAGATAAAATTTCCACAGCACTTTCTTTTCTATAAATTTTGGTAACATGGAATGGGGTTTATGAATAAAAATTGGAGTCTTTTCTCTCTGTTGCCCTCTGTATCTCTCAGTTTCTGTCTGTTTTTATGTGTGTGTCTATGTCTTTTTCTGTGTGTGTGTATTTTATTTTATTTTTTAATATTCCTAGAAAGTACATCTTTGGTTAGTGTCCACCATAAGATAATTTACCTTGTTCTTGGTTCTATAATCTGATTATTTGTGTACAATTACATCTACTTTAAAGAAGATATACATTCCCTAATAGCTCAGGTGAACACATTTCCTTCACATATGTTTACAAATTTACGGATCATCGCAGCTTGATAAAAAGTAACATAAAATTATTTTTCCATTTATATTTAACTATCCTTCATTTCCCAAAACTTAAGCACCAAAAGAACATTGACATTTTCTTTTTAAAAATGCAAACAATGGATTTTTGACCTGAAATGAAAGGTATCATTTACATGTGTAAATTTTTGTTGTACTTACTAATATGAAATCAGTGCCTGCATTTGAAGGTACAAATTTCAGGCAAATTATGCTTTAATCATTTACTTCATGGCATCTTAAGTTTGTAAAAGAAAAAAAATGAGCCTTTAGTTTTCATAATTCATTTTCTTAAGATTTTAAATAAACAATCTTTGCATTAGAATTTTTTCTTTTTCATTTTTTACTTTATTAAAATTTATTCACTTTGTATCACAGCTGTAGTCCCCTCCTTCTTCTCTTCCTAGTCCCACCCCCTAAATCTTCTCCTCCTATACCCCTCCCTTATTCCACTAATAGGGGAGGTCCTCCTCTCCTTCTATCTGACCTTAGCCTGTCAGGTCTCATCAGGACTGCCTGTATTGTTTTCCTTTTGGGCCCTAGTAAGGCTGTCCTCTCCCCAACCCCTGGGGGACATAATCAAAGAGCCTGCCACTGAGTTCTTGTCAGTGACAGCCCCTGTTCTCCTTACTAGGGAACTCACTTGGAAACTGAGCAGCCTATAGGATTCCTTTGAGCAGGGGGTCTAGGTCCTCTCCATGAATGGTCCTTGGTTCGGTCTCTGCAGATTGCCCTGTGCAAAAGTGTTTTTAGCTATGCTCCTGTCCTCTCAAGGTCTTTCTATCTCCCCCACCCCTGCCCCTTCCATTAAGATTTGGGTGCTTTACCTAAAGTAGAGTATGGGTAGGGTATTTCAGTGGATTTTTATGAAAGTAGAGTATGGGTAGAGTATGGATAGAGTAGAGTATGGGTAGAGTCTTTCAGAGTTTTTCTTTGTTTTAATGAAAGGCTCCTGTCCTGTTCCCTGTCTTCTGCTTCTGATTTCTATCCTTCTTGCTCTTCTGAGTGAGGTTTCAGCCTAGTCCCTAGGGTCCTATTTGTTTAACTTCATTAGTAATATAGATTTTGTTACATTTATCCTTTATGATATGGCTCATATCCACTTATAAGTGAGTGTATACCATGTGTGTCTTTCTACTTCTGGGTTATCTCACTCAGGGTGATCTTTTCTAGTGCCCACCATTTGCTGCAAATTTCATGATTTCCTTGTTTTAAAATGCTGAGTAGTATTCCATTGTGTAAATGTACCACAATTTCTGTATCTAGTTTCACTTTTAAGAGCAACAAAGAAATGGAGCTGTGACTGTGGGATGGATGGAAACGGAGTCAAGAGAAGATGTTTCTAAGAAGGGGAAATAATAGCATAAAATGCTCATGGGAGTAATGTAGAAGAGAGGAAGTGCTTGGTAATTCAGGAGTGAGTGAACCGGTCGCTGGAGTTTTGCCCTTGAGTAGGCAAGAGGGGTACCTATTACACACAGACAGACTCTAAAATTAATATAAGCTGGCAAGCCATGGTTTGGGTATTAGTGCAGCTGTGTGTGGGGAGAGCTTTTCATTTGACTGCTTCAAATTTATCAGACAAAAGAGAATTCATTTTGTTGATTGAAATTAGAAAATCTTTTAAGTTAGAGGAAAAGGAAGAGAATAAAATATTATTCTAGATAAGAATTCATAAATGTTTGCAAACATTGAAATGTTCTCACGTTTAGAATTGTAATGTCTAGTTTCTGACAAAGGCAACTTCACTCAGAATCATGAGACCACGTCATATTTTTAGTGCTTTAAAAACATGCCCTACTACACAGATAAATTTGATATTCATTATGATTGGAGGTTATGCTAAGTGTTAAATTGAAGTTGGTGGTGATGAATTTAAAGTGAGACCAATTAGAATAGTTATGTACTTTCCTCCAGAACTTCAAATAAAATAAGTGTGAACATATGTGCAAATGTATGTGTGGTCTGTTGGAATTAGCTGGTTAAACCTAATGAGCACCAGATCTTAAAGCAAACTAAGAGGATTGACAGTATGCAAAAAAGTTCTTACAACTCACTGTGAATTTAATCTTTATGAGAGAAGTATAGGTATAAAGGAAAGTATTAGGAAAGCGTGTTAGATAATTATACTGCAGTGCTTGGTGACACTAAAAAAAAATGTAATAGTTTCCAGAGTCAGCAGAATAAAATTGAATTTCAGAGTGTGATGCTTAAAATTGAACTTCTAGAGTATGACCTCAGGGTAAGGCAAAGTGGAAGACAAGATATCTTGAGTTAAGGAGCATAATGAACTACTGGGCCAAGGTGGTGAACATATTCTTTCATTGACTGTTTAAATGGGTAGAATTTCTGAGGTGCTATATATTGCAGAACAACAGAGAGGCAGGAATTAGTGCCTCCAGGAAATAAAAAGAAGCTGCCTACTCTCTGGTAGCTTCATTTTGATTTTAGAAAAAAATGTTTCTACATCACTATTTTTGTTTTGCAATGTATTGATCAAGATGCTTTTAGTACAATGAATATTAAAATAAATTTTAGGTAAAATTTTGTTACTGTGCTGGAGTTTTTGTTTCTTTTCTAATTTATAGAAACATAATTCTAAGGAATTCAGAGTGCTAATATAAGGCTGAATAAAGTATCCAATAGTAAAACTACAAAAACCTTCAATCTACCGTATGAAATGTAAATTATCACTAATGATTGACTTCTTCATATTGTAAGTTTATAGGATTTGATTGATGGATATTTTCACATCATTCCTGGAATCACATTTGCACAATGTGAACATTTGGTGTGTAGAGTAGAAATGTTCATCTTTCGGTGAGTAAGATCGCAGATACTTACAGCTAATATAATGTAATTTACTAACATTTTATACAACAGTCACCAAACATGTAAATCATCTTTACTTCCAGGAGAGCTGTGACAGAGTCATTGATTCCAAACAGTTCTCTGTCACTTAGAGGGAGTTCTCCTTTACCACTTGCAATGCTTTATGTGGGTTAATAAAACATTTCTCTGTTGTTCTCATTTTCCACCATTCAGAATTGGTGTTGTGGTTTTCAGCTTGAACGCTACTTAATTAGATTATTTTCCAATGTCATTAAATATTACATCTCAAAATTATATGCACATATTTATGTCAGGTCAACTGTGTGACAACATGTGTGAAAAGTATTTTATAGTTTAGCACCATGTTTATATGAAAATATACCAATATAATTTTCTGTTATTATGCATGTGTCTGATCAAATATGTTCAAATTAGAGTTGGGACTCACTAAAGTATATCAAGAACTTAAAGGTTGCTACTAAAATTTTTATCTGCTTTATAGAATTAATTATTGTATTTTAAATTTTATGGAAATTATCTATAGCAAAAGTATTCTGTCAAGATATCTGAATATTTATTTTCTTCTCTTTTGCAACACATTCGTTTTTTCTAGCATGCTCCCACCACCAAACATTTCTAAATCTCAAGGTTTTGGAATTTGGTAAAGCTTTACATTTAGCTACATGCTACATTTTATAAATGTTCCATATTTTATACACAATTAATTTAATAATGCTTCAGGGTCCTAAATCAGTAGATTTTCAAATTTTACAATATTGTTTAACCAATTGTTTGCTTATTGTGCATATCTTTTATCTAAATTTATTCATTATATATTACAATGTATTTACTTTGTAGTCTGGCTATAGCTCATCCTTCATCTATTCCCAGTCATACCTTCCCTTCGTCTTTTCCTCCTATGTCCTTCCCCTACTGCACTGATAAGGGAGGTCCTACTCCCCTGCCATCTGTCCCTAACTTAGCAGGTCTCATCAATACTGGATACATTGTCTTCCTCCACAGCCAGGCAAGGCTGACCCCCCACTCACCCAAAAGGGATGTGAACAAAGAGCCAGCCACTGAGTTCATGTCACAGACAGCCTCCTCTTCTCTTTCTAGGGAACCCACTTGGAGACTAAGATGCCTATTGTCTACTTCTGAGAAGTGGGTCTAAGTCCTCTACATGCATGGTCCTTAGATGGAGTATCAGTCTCTGAATACCCACCTGGGTGCAGATATTTTGGCTCTGTTCATCTCCTTATGGAGCACCTGTCCCCTCCAGGTCTTCTCTCTCCCTGCTCTTCAATAAAACTCCCTACAATCTGCCCAAAGTTTGGCTCTAAGTGTCAGCATCTGCTTCGATACCCTGTTGGGTAGAGTCTTTCCAAGGACTACTACGGTAGGCTCCTGTCCTGTTCCCTGTCTTATCCTGCTTTCAATGTGTATCCTGTCTGTCTCTGTGAATGAGTATTGAACATCTTCCCAGGGTTCTCTTTGTGGTTTAGTTTCTTTAGGTCTATGGATTTTAGTATGTTTATCCTACATTATATGTCTAATATCCTCTTATAAGTGAGTATATACCAAGTGTGTCTTTCTACTTCTGGGATACCTCACACAGGACGGTCTTTTCAAGTTCAATCCATTTGCCTGCAAATTTCATGATTGCCTTGTTTTAAATTGGTAGTAGTCTTCTATTGTGTGAATTCACCACAACATCTATATCCATTATTCAATTGAGGGCATCTAGGTTATTTCCATATTCTGGCTATTATGAAAAGAGCTTCTACGAACATAGTTGAGCAAAAGTCCTTGTTGTATACTTGGGCAAAATTTGGATATATGCCTAGGAGTGTTACCTTGAAGTAATACTATTACTAATTTTGTAAGAAACTGTCAGATTGATTTTCAAAGTGGTTGTACAAGTTTACATTCCCACCAGCAATGGTAGAGGATTCCCTTTTCTCCACATCCTCTCTAGCATGCATTTTCACTTGAGTTTTTGATATTAGCTATTCTGACGGTTGTAAGGTGAAATCTCTGTCATTTTGACTTGCATCTCCTTGATAACTAAGGACACTGAGCATTTTTTAAGCATTTCTCTGCCTTTATTCATTTTTCTGTTGAGAATTCTTTGTTTAGCTCTGTACTCCATTTTTTAGCTGTATTACTTGGTTTGTTGGCATTTAACATCTTGAGTTATTTATATATAATGGATATCAACCCTCTGACAGAAGTAGGGTTGGTGAAGATACTTTCCCAGTCTGTAGGCTGTTGTTTTGTTCTGATGACAGTGTCCTTTGCTTTACAGAAGTTTTTCAGTTTCATGAGGTCCCATTTATTGACTGCTGGTCTTTGAGTTTGTGCTGTTGGTGTTATGTTCAGGAAGTTGTCTCCTGTGGCAATGATGTCAAGGTCTTTCCTCCATTTTTTTTCTAACCGATATAATATGTTTGATTTTATGTTGAGGTCTTTGATCCACTTGAATTTGAGTTTTAGGCAGGTTGATAAGTATTTTTCTACATGTAGACAACCAGTTAGATCAGCACTATTTGTTGAAGATGCTATAATTTTTTTTCACTGTATGGTTTTTGCTTCGTTGTCAAAAATCAAGTATCCATATATGTGTGAGCTTCTTTCAGGATCCTTGATTTGATTTCATTGATTCACCAGTCTGTTCTATATCAATACCATGAGCTTTTATTTCTATTGCTCTGTAGTATAGCTTGAGGTTAGAGATGGGGTTGATTCTAAAAGATTGTATATTGTACAAGATTGTTTTAGCTATTCTGAGTTTTTGTTTTTCCATATGAAACTGAGAATTGTTCTTTGAAGATCTGTAAAGAATTGCGATGGTATTTTGATGGGAATTGCATTAAATCTGTAGATTGCTTTTGGTAAGATGGCTATTTTCACAATATTAATCCTACCGATCCATGAACATGGTAGATCTTTCCATCTTCTGATGCCTTCTTTAATTTCTTTCTTCAAAATCTTGAAGTTTTTTATATACTTTTTTTTTTTTGCTATTGTGAAGAATGTGTTTACCTAATTTCTTTCTCAGTCCTTTTGATTTTGTTGCAGGACAGGTTCTCTTTCTTTTTGTTGTTGTTGTTTTGTTTTATATTGTTTTTTTTTTGAGTTTATTTTGTATCTAGGCACTTCTTTGAAGGTGTTCATCTGCTGAAGCAATTCTCTTGTAGAATATATGCTCTGATATCATATACATCCTCATGAATGTATGCTCTCATGTCATCTTTGAATAGTGATGCTTTGAATTCCTCCTTTCCTATTTGTATCTTCTTGATCTCCTTTAGTTGTCTTATTGTTCTAGCTAGGATTCCAAGTACAATGTTCAAGAGATAAGAAAAGAGTGGGCAGCCTGATATCAGTGGGATTGAGTTAAGTTTCTCTCTGCTTAGTTTGATGTTGGCTATAGGCTTGCTGTATATTGCCTTTACTATATGTAGGAATGTGCATTTTATCCCTGGTTTCTCAGTACTTTAAAAATGAACGGAGCTTTCAGATTTTGCAAAATGCTTTTTGGCATCTAAGGAGACTATCGTGTTTTTCCCTTTAGTTTATTTATATTGTGGATTCGGTTGATGGATTTCCATATATTGAACCACCCCTGCATGCCTGGGATGAAGCCTACTTGGTTTGGTGGATGATATCTTTGATGGGTTCTTGGATTCTGTTTTCAAGTATTTTACTGAATATTTTTGCATCAATGTCCATAAGTTCTATCTTTTTTAGGGTCTTTCTGTGTTTTATGTATTGAGGTGACTCTTGTCTCATAACATGAGGTTGGCAATGTTCCTGGTTTTCCTATTTTGTGGTTTAATTTGAAGGACTGATAGAAATCTGCACTGAAATCATCTGGCCATTGGCTATATGGAAGGAAGAATTTTGATGACTGTTTCTGTTTCCTTGAGGGATATAGGAATATTTAATATGTTTACATGATCTTGATTCTACTTTGGTAAATGGAATCTATCAAGAAAAATATCCATTTCATTCATACTTTCATATTTTATAATTGTCATCATGTCCACCTTTTTGTTTCTTATTTGGCTGATTTGGATAGGTTCTCTCTGCCTTTTACTTAGGATGCCAAAGATTTTATTTATATTTATATATATAATATATTATATATAAACTATATATTATATATATATATATATATAATTTTCTCAAAGAAACAGCCTTAGTTTCATTGATTCTTTGAGTTGGTTTCTTTGTTTCTAATTTTTTATTTCAGCCTTGAATTTGATTATTTCCAATCTTCTACTCCTCTTGGTTGTGTTTGCTTAATTTTTTTCTAGGGATTTCAGGCATGCCATTAAAGTTCCTTGTATCAAACTTCTAAATGAAGGCACTTAGTGCTATTAACATTTCTCTTTGCACTGCTTTCATTCCATCCATTATGTTTTATTATGTTGTACCTTCATTTTCATTAAATTCTACGAAGTCTTTGATTTCTGTCTTCATTTCTTCCCTGACCCAGCTCTCTCTGAGTAGATACTTTTTTAGTTTCCATGTGTATGCTGGCTTTTTGTTCTTTTTGCTGTTGTTTAGGTCTAGTTTTAGACCATGATGGTCTGATAGAATACAAGGGATGATTTCAATCATCTTGTATCTATGGAGGCTTGCTTTGTGTCTGACTATATGTTCAGTTTTGGAAAAGGTTCCATAGGGTACTGAGAAGATGTACTCTTTTGAGTTTCAGTTAAAAGTTCTATAAACATCTATTAGTTCCATTTTATTTAGTATCTCTGTAAGAGTCATTATTTCTCTAGAGAGTTTCAGTCTAGGTAATCTGTCCCTTGATGAGAGTGGAATGTTGAAGTCTCTCACTATTAATGTATCGGGATTTGTGTGTGATTTAAGCATAAATAATGTTTCATTTAGGAATGCAGATACTCTTGTATTTGGGGCATAAATGCTCAGGATTGTTATGTCTTTGAGAATTTTTCCTTTGATGAAAATCAAGTGTTCCTCCTTATATTTCTTTATTCATTTTCATTGAAAGTCTACTTTATTATTCTAAAATTTGTACACCTAAAGAAGCTAAACAAGAAGGAGGACCCGGGGTAAGATGATAAATCCTTACTTTGAAAGACAAATGGGGTGGACCTTGGAAGTAGGAGAAAACGAGAAGCAGGATAGGAGACTACCATAGAGGGCCTCTCAAAGACTCTACCTAGCAGTGTATCAAAGCAGATGCTGAGACTCATGACAAAACTTTGGGCAGAGTGCAGGGAATCATATGAAAGAAGAGGGAGTTAGTAAGACCTGGAGCGGACAGGAGCTCCACAAGGACCAAATATATCTGGGCACAGGGACTTGTTTGAGATTGATTCTCCAACCAAGAACCATGCATGAATATAACCCAGAACCCTTGCTCAGATGTAGCCTATGGTAGCTCAGTATCCAAGTGGGTATGCTAGAAAAGGGAACAGGGACTGTCTCTGGTATGAATTAAGTGGCCAGATCTTTGACCTCTCCCACACCCCATGGGAGGAGCAGCCTAGATAGGCCAGAAAGGAGGACATTCCAGCCAGTCCTGGTGAACCTGATAAGCTAGGGACAGATGGAATGGGAGGAGGACCTCCCCTATCAGTGGATTTAGAGAGGGGCCTACAGCTGGGATACAAAGTAAATAAACTGTAATTATTATATAATTTTAATTAAAAATATATTAGGATAGCTACTCCAGCCTTTTTTCTGGGTTAATTTGCTTGAAAAACGTTTTTTTGTACAGCCCTTTATTCTGAGGTAGTATCTATTTTTGTTGCAGTGGTGTGTTTCTTGGATGCAGCAGATTGTTGGATCCTGTTTCCACAACCATTCTCTTACTCTGTGTCCTCTTTTTAGAGCGTTAAGTTCTTTCATGTTGATAGATATAGTGACCAATGAATGTTATTTATTTTTATTGTGGTGTTGTTGGTGATGATGTGATTGTGTGGTTGTTTTCTTTCAATTTTTTAATGTAGTTATCTATATTCTGTGTTTTCTTGGATGTAGTTGATTTCGTTACATTGGAGTTTTTCTTCTAGTATATTCCATAGGGCTGGGTTGCTGTGTAGATATTATTAGTTTTGTCATTGAATATTTTGTTTTCTTCATCTATGTTAATTGAAAATGTGGAGCATAAGCGCAGGTGGGGGTGCTGGTGCAGTTAGTGGGCACAGTGTGAATACACAAGTGTCCTGAATGGCTCGGTGGCTCACAAGCCTGTCTTACTGTGTTCCAGGAAGAGATCTCTGTCTTGGCTGTGCCATCTTGGTCTAGGAATTGTTTGCCTGTACTCCCTTGGGCGACCCCACAGATCAAGAGCTTCAATATTGACTACGCTGGCCCAATGAAGCTGATGTTGCCCACAGTGTATGTGTGAGAGAGAAGGATCTGATGTTTTACTGCTAGAGTAGAGAGAGGGGCTCAGGTTCTGAGATTCTGCAGGCACTCACTAGCAGGTAAACTCACTCAAAGATATATGGGGAAAATGCAGAGGTCTGGGTTCTCTACTGTCATATTTGGGCCTGTAGGTTATTAGGTGGGGTCTGGTGTTGGGCCACTCGAGCAGAGAGACCAGGCACCTGGGCTAAGTACTCACTGCTGCCAGGGCAAGCAAAAGTGCAGTTAGCCACTCTCAGACCCATGGAGACACCCATGGAGGGCCTCGATCCAATCTTTTCCAGCTCATGGGTTGTCCCCTCTGGCCCAGGAAGCATCAAATTTGATACTCTGACTTCAGCTCCTGGTCCACTCATCAGTTTCAGAGTTTTGGATCCTCTGCCCTCAGATACAGTGTGCACTGGCTGCTGCCATCTTGGAGCCCCATATATAATTCTCTTTTGTTTTTTTTTAAATCACTCACATATTAACTTGAATTTAATGTTTAGAGATATTTTCTTTTCTAGTCACTATATTTTGTAAGATAATGAATAATATTTACGAATGTTTCACTGCTTATCTAGATGTTTAATTTTTTGAGAGAGAAACCAGTGATTTTATTCAAATGCAGGGAGATTTCAGAGGAGGAGGAACACCTTAATAGAGTTGCCAAAGTGGAGGTGCTCAGATCAAGGCACCAGTGACAGATTGAGTAGTATATTAAGTTGAACAACAGGAACAAATGCCCAAAGAGGTTCATTTGGTTTAAGAGTCACTGTATAATCTTTTGAGCTCTTCCACTCTCAAGTTACAATTTTATTCTTTCAATACATAATTTTTGAATAAATAAAACAATTTTGGATGCTCATAAGATGCTTAGTGTATATATAAATTTTACAGTGTGGATGGTTAGTTTATTTTGAAAATGATAATATTAAAGTAAGGATTAAACATCCTATAACAAATGCAATGTCATCGTAAAACAGACAAATCTGTGGGATAGGGAGACAGCTTATGCTATAACGTGCCTATGGTTCAGGCATTCTGGAACCCTAGAAGTCAGGTAAACAGGCTGACATTGTAGCATATGCCTTTAATGCCAGTATATGGTTGGAAAAGGAGAAAGGAAGATCCCAGAAGCTCACTGGCAATCCACTTTGGATAAATTCATGACTTCAGGTTTAAATTTTATGATGGACTAGTTAGAGTTCTTTTCCTTTCTTGAAACATAGATATCCTGTTAACTATGTGTGACAGGAATGTATACTGTTTCCTCTGCTCAGGATCATTTTTCCCTGGAGTTATGGAACAACTCAAAAGAAATCTTGACATTCACCAATTTTTGCATGGTCTTCAGCATTGTATAACTATCCTAGCTGTTTGATTAACACTGATTCCCCAGCTCTTGAAACTCTATTTATTTGTTAAATAAATAGGTATGGTGTAAATACTTTCACCTTGTTCTTTCTACCGTGTTTGCCAATCTCACTACAGTGAGATTCTGTGGGCTGCTATTGAGTTTAAACCTACCTCATATAGTACCATATAATTTCCTACTTATGCTCATGCATTAAACATTTATTACAGTTTTATCATACACCATTCTTTTGAAGATAACTGAAGGATAAAATAGAAAGATTCTTGTTCTATATCCAAAAAGGTTAGTGCCAATAGTGTTAACCATTGCTGATGTAGATGAGTAGTTATTATGTAGTGTTTTTTTTTCTGGTTCTGTAACTATCTTTACTATATACAAAGTCCTTTATGTAGCTTACTATATACATTTGCAACAAAGTTCCTCAGAAAGTACTCCTCTTCCATCTTTTTGTTTTGTTTTGTTTTCCTTTCTTTTCTGCATTTACAAAATGATGATAAATGTAATATCTCACTGAAGGAGTTGTGATGATTAGTACAGTTATTACATTTTAAGTAGTTTGAGTTCAGGAAACCCTTCATAAATATATAATTCATATGATGCTCTTCAGCAATCCAAATGTAACACCATATTTATTTTTATGTTCAATGTACATCATTGTAAACACTTTTAAAATACACTTGTAAAAACTCATTTTATTTTAATAGTTTGATTTTTAGAGAGTTTGATCTATAGTTCAAACTTGCATAAAGGCCAAGAAAGGAACTAATAAATTTAATTAATTAACCTAGATCATAAGAGCATTTATGAAACACAAAGACCAAGGCAGGAGAGTTGACTCAGTGGTTAACAACACTGGTTACTCTTTAAGAGGATCCAGGTTTTATTCCCAGCACCCACATCTCAGCTCACAACTGTCTGTAACTCCAGGTCCAGAGGATTCAATACCACCATAGAGATAAAGAAGTCAAAATAAAACAATGAAGAAAAGATAGAATTTTTAACAAATGCTGGTGGTATAACTGGATGTCTATATGTAGAAAAATGCAAATAGAATATTATTGATCACCCTGCCCAAAAATGTAAGTCTTAGTGGATGAAAGACCTCAACATAAAAAAATGAGACACTGAATCTATTAGAAGAAAAAGTGAATAAGAACCTTGAACTCATTGGGACAGGAGACAACTTCCGAAACAGAACACCAGCAGCCCAGGCTCTAACAAGACCTCATGAAACTGAAAAGCTTCTGTAAAACAAAGGACACTGTCATCAGAACAAAACAATAGCCTACTGAGTGGGAAAGGATCTTCACCAACCCTATATGTGAGAGAGGACTAATATCCAGAATATATAAAGAAGTCAAAAAGTTAAACAGCAGCAGATCAAGTAATAAAATTTAATACTGTGGTATAAAACAAAACAAAATTCTCAATAGAGGAATATCGAATGACAGAGAAACACTTAAAAAAATGGTCAATGTCTTTAGTGCTCAGGGAAATGCAAATCAAAACGACCCTGAGATTTCAACTTACACTCATCAGAATGGCCAATATAAAAAACTAAAGTGACAACACATGCTGGGGAGGATGTGGAGAAAGGGGAACCCTCCTCCATTGCTGATGGGTATGTAAACTTCTAAAATCACTTTGGAAATCAATCTCAGAAAATTAGGAAGAGTGCAAGCTCAAGTTCTAGCTATACCACTCCTAGGCATATTTCCAAAATATACTCAAATATACAAGAACATTTGCTCAACAATGATCATAGCAACTTTATTAGGAATAGTCAGAATCTGGACACAAACCATATGTCTCTCAACTTAAAAATGGATACCAACTTGTGGTATATTTACACAATGGGAAACTACTCAGCAATTAAAAAGAAGAAAATCATGAAATTTGTAAGCATATGGTTGGAACAAAAAAAGATCATCCTGAGTGAGGTATCCCAGAAACAGAAAGACATACATGGTATATACTCACTAAAAAGTGATATTAGACACATAATATACGATAAACATACTAAAATCTGTACACCTAAAGAAGCTAAGCAAGAAGGAGGACCCTGTGTAAGATTCTCAATGCTCATTCAGAAAGGCAAATGGAATAGATATCAGAAGAGGGAGAAAACAGGGAAAAGACAGGATTCTACCACAGAGGTTCTCTGAAAGACTCTACCCAGCAGGATATTAAAGAAGACTCTAGACAGAGTCCAGGGAAATTTAGGAAAGAAGGGGGAAACAGAAAAACCTGGAGGGAATAGGAGCTTCCCAAGGAGAGCAACAGAACCAAAAATCTGGACCTATGGGCTTTTTCTGAGACTGATACTCCAACCAATGACTATGTATGTAGATTATCTAGAACCCTGCATAGATGTAGCTCATGGCAGCTCAGTCTCCAAATGGGTTCCCTAGTGAGGGGATAAGCGACTGTTGCTGACATGAACTCAGTATCTGGCCCTTGGACGACCTACCACTGAAGGGTGCAGCTTTTCCAGGTCACAGAGGAACACAATGTAGAATGTCCTGATAAGACCTGATAGGCTAAGGTCTGATGGAAGGGGAGGAGGACCTCGCCAATCAGTGGACTCAGTGAGGGCCATGGAAGGAGATGAGGGAGGGAAAGTGGGATTGGGAGGGCACTAGGGCTGGGGCTATAGCTGGTATACAAAGTGAATAAACTATAATAAAATAAATTAATACACACACACACACACACACACACACACACACACACACACACACATATATATATATATATATATATATATATATACAAAAAACCTAACACACCCACAAAGAACAGTAGCTTATTCTTCAAGAGAACCCAGGTTTAATTCCCACATGTCAGCTCACAAACTATCTGTAACTCCAGGTCCAAGGGATTCAATACCCCCACATAGACAAAAATTTCATGCAAAACACCAATGCAATTGAAATAAGAATAAATAATTAAAACAAACACACACACACAAAGACCTGGTCACAGGTCAGTAGTTCTTTGGGTATTCCTGAATGTCATCAACCTTATTGGCCCTTTAGTTATTCTCGTTCATATTTTCAAACCATATATATGTGAAAATTAGGACTTTAGGATTTATTCTTAAATAGAAGACAGTGCATAAAGTTGAATAGCATTCTCTATAGCATTCCCCAACTGTCTCAAATAATATATTCAAACATGATATTTCATATCCATTTTCATATCCATTTGTAAGTGTCACATATCTCTGTCTTTGTACTGCTAATTTTATTGTGTGGCTTTTTAGTATGTATTATACACACACCAGTCAGTACTTTTTTTTAGGTTATGAAAGACAGAAGTGATTTTTATTTTTATTTTCAAAATACAATTTCATGATTTTTATAATTTTTATTTTTTATATTAAATATAGTTTATTCACTTTTATCCCAGTTGTAGCCCCCGTCCTTCCTCCCCTCCCAGTCCCACCCTCCTTCCCTCACCTCCTCCCATGCCCCTCTCCAAGTCCATGGATAGGGGAGGTTATCCTCCACTTCCATCTGACCCTAGCTTATCAGTTATCATCAGGAATGGCTGCAATGTCCTCCTCTGTGGCCTGGCAAGGGTGCTCACCCCATCCAGGGGTAGCGGTCAACAAGCTAGACACTGAGTTCATGTCAGAGACAGTCCCTGTTCCCCTTACTAGGGTACCCACTTGGATACTGAGCTACCATTGGCTACATCTGAGCAGGGTACTAGGATATATCCATGAATGGTTCTTAGTTGGAGTATCAAGCTCAGAAAAGACCCCTTTGCCCAGATATTTTGGTTCTGTTGCTATCCTTGTGGAGTTCCTGTCCTCTCCAGGTATTGATATCTCCCCCTTCTTTCCTAAGATTAACTAAGCTCTGCCCAGAGTTTGTTTATGAGTCTCATTATCTGCTTTTATACAATGCTGGTTAGAGTCTTTTACTATGAAAAATCCATGGGAGTCTCATCCTTTTTCTTTCCTTAACCCTATTGATAATGCTATCCCACTTAAACTGAATTTGTATTAAATTTTCACAAGTTGAATATGGCCTCCCTCTATTTTCAAATGTGACTAACCTGTTTCACAAAGACGGGGAGTAAAGCACTTTTGCTTGTCCCTTTTTGATCTTTCCATTCATGCTGGCCTGATAATTTATCTCTAGTGGATTGTTTGTTTTGTACTTTATACAGAACATCATACAGCCCAGGCTCTTCTTGAACTCATCCTGAAGCTGAGGATTGCCTCAAATAAGGTCTTCCTTTTGCTGTTTTTAAAAATTTCAATAGTTCAATTATACCAATAAAGTCTCAAGAGCCAATATCCTAAAAGAGAGCTCTCAAGTGAATAAATAAAAAATAGATTAAAATGCTGGGTCTGAGGTACACACAAATAATTATTAGAGAGCCATCAAAGTCTAAGTATACCAGAAAGCAACTCTATTCACAATGGGGTAACATTTCTATCCAGCTAGGACCACGGACATACTCTGGAGAGTCTGCAGTCAACAAGGAAAGAGGTAGGTACTTTTTAAAGCAAAAAACATAATGAGGTATCCAGGAAAGGATGAAATAAGAATTCAATCACTATTTGAAGTGGCAGGCCCATCAATGAGTAAAGGGACTCTTCTAGGGAATGATAGTTTGTGATAGCAGGACATCTGCTCAGGCTCCAGTTGAAAAGGTAGTGTTATTTCTTTCTACTGACTAAGAAAGGCCCTTTGTTTTTTCCTGCAGTTTGGTAGAATCTGAAGACAAAGGGCTACAGAAAACTAGGGCTTTGGGCACTCAGCAGATGTTCCACGCTGTAATTATGGAGCCACTCAGGGCTCTTTAGGGGGAGAGAGAGACAGAGACAGAGACAGAGACAGAGAGACAGAGAGGGAGAGAGGGAGAGAGAGAGAGATCTCCTCCCTGCTCTCTCAAATAATTTCACAATGAATGTCCCTTCCATCTACTCTTCCTGTTTGTCTTTCTATTTGTCCTCTTGAGTTCTTATTCTCTATGTTTTCTTCCTATGTTAACTCTCTGCCAACTGTTTGCTTGGTCCTCCTCTTTTTTTCCTTTTTATTATTACTATTATTATTTATGTTTATTATTATTAAATTTATTCACTTTGTATCACTTTGTAGCCCCCTCCCTCATCTCCTCCAATTCCTAACATCCCTCACTAATTCTCCTTCTTTTCTAATCCACTGATCAGGGAAATCTCCCTCCCCTATTGTCTGACCATAGCTTATCAGGTCCCATCAGGACTGCCTGGATGCTCTTCCTTTTGAGGCTGGCTAGGTAGCCTCACTGGGGAGATGTGATCAAGGAGCAGCCATCTGAGTTCATGTTGTGGACTGTCTCTTCTCCTCTTACTAGGGAAACCATATAGATACTGAGCTGTTCATGGGCTTGATCTTAGCAAAGGCTCCCTGCTCTCTGTCCAAAGTTTTGACATGAATGTCTGCATATGCTTCTATATCCTGTTTGTTGGAGTCTTTTAGAGTACATCTGTGGTAGGCTCCAGTGTTGTACCCTCTCTTATACCGCTTCCAGTGTTTATCCTCTTTGCCCTCTTGAGTGAGGATTAAGCCTCTTACCTAGGGTTCTCCTTGTTATTTAGCTTCTTTAAGACTTTTGCTTTTAGTATGTTTACTTTATATTATATGGCTAATAACCCCTTATAAGTGTGTCTTTCTGCTTCTGGGTTATATCACTCAGGATGATCTTTTCTAGTTCTCACGATTTGCTTGCAAATTTTATGATTTCCTTGTTTTTAATTGCTGAGTAATATTCCATTGTGTAAATGTACCACAATTTCTGTATCCATTCCTCAGTTGAAGGACATTTAGGTTGTTTCCAGATTCTGGCTGTTAGGAATAAAGCTACTATGAACATAGTTGAGCAAATTTCCTTCTTTTATGGTTGAGTGTATTTCAAATATATGTCCAGGAAGTATAGGTATAGGTAGCACCTATTCTTAATTTTCTGATAAAGCACAAGATTGATTGCCAAAGTGGTTGCACAAGTTTACATTCTCACCAGCATTCCCTTTCAACACAACCTCTCCAACATGCATCATCCCTTGAGTTTTTGATCTTAGCCATTCTGATGGGTGTAAGGTAGATTCTCAGGGTCCTTTTGATTTGCATTTCCCAGATGACTAAGGACATTGAAATGTATCCTTCACAGTTTTAGAGGCTAAGTGGTACAAGATCAAGGTAATAACATATGAAGAAAGCCATCTTCTTTCAAGATAACATCTAAGAGGATCTAACATTGTGACAGAGCAAGAGACCAGGATTATGAGTTCGGTTTCATAACTAATTATTATCATTAATGCATTCATGAGAGTTGATCCCTCCTAACATAGTCCCTATATAAAAAGTCATAATTTTGTCAGGAATTTTTCTTGGCTTTTAAAAATATTTTAAATAATTAATTAATACAATATATTAATTAATTAATATATTACAATTTATTCACTTTGTATCCCCACTACAACTCCCTCCCTCATCTCCTCCCAGTTCCACCCACTCTTCCTCTTTTCTCCCTATTCTCTTTCCCTAGTCCTCTGATAGAGGAGGACCTCTTTGCCATCTATCTGATCCTAGCCTATCAGATCTCATCAAGGCTGCCTGCATCATCTTAAATTTTTTCTTTATTATTTACTACAATTTATTCACTTTGTATTCCAGCCCCCTCCCTCATCTCTTCCTGGCCCTACCCTTCCTCCCTCTTCCCCCACTTTGTTCTTCCCTTCTGTTACTGACAGGGAAGGTCCTCCTCCCTTACTATCTGATTCAGCCTCATCAGGTCTCATCAGGGCTGTCTGGATTTTCTTTCTCTCTTGCCTAATAAGGCTGCCCTGTCTGGGAGAGGTGATTAAAGTTCAGGCAACTGAGTTTATGCCAGTGATGATCTCTACTCCTCTTACTATGGAACCCTCATGGAGGCTGTGATGCCCATGGGCTACATCTAAGCAGGGGGTCTAGGTCCTTTCCATGCATGGTCCTTGGTTGATACATCAGTCTATGCAGGACTCCTGGACACAGGTTTTTTGGCTCTGTTGGTCTTCTTGTGGAGCTCCTGTCTCCTCAAGGTCTTTCTCTCTCTTGCTTCTTCCATAAGATTCCCTCCACTCTACCCAAAATTTGACTATAAGTCAAAACACCTACTACAATACACTGATGGATTGAATCTTTCAGATGCCCCTTGTATAAGGCTCCTGTCCTGTTCCCTGTCCTCTTCCCCTTCTGATGTCTATCCTGTTTGCCCTTCTGAATGAGTATTAAGCCTCTTCCATAGGGTCCTCTTTGTTGTTTAGCTTCTTTAAGACTATAGATTTTAATATGTTTATCCTATTATTATATGGCTAATATCCACTTATAAGTGAGTACATACCATGTGTTTCTTTATGCCCCTGGGATACCTCACTCAGGATGATCCTTTCTGGTCCCATCTATTTGCCTGCAAATGTCATGATTTCCTTTTTTTTTATGGCTGAGTAGTATTCCATAGTGTAAATGTACCACAATTTGTTTATCTATTCTTCAGTTAAGGGACATCTAAGCTGTTTCCAGGTCTTGGCTATTATGAATAAAGCTGAGAATGTTGGTGGACACTTACACATACTGTTATATCATTTGCAAATAGTGATACTTTGATGTCTTCCTTTCCTATTTGTATCTCTTTGATCTCCTTTAGTTGTCTTACTGCTCTAACTAGGGCTTCAAGTACTATGTTGAAGATATATGGAAAAAGTAGGAAGTCTTGCCTTGTCGCTGATTTCAGTGGGATGATTTAAGTTTCTCTCTATTTAGTCTGTTGTTGGCTATAGGCTTGCTCTACACTTTTTTTTAACTTGTTTCAGTATGTGCCTTGTATTCCTGATTTCTCTAAGACTTTAAAAATGAATGTGTGTTTGATTTTTTTCAGATGATTTTTCAGCATCTAAGGATATGATCCAAAAAGCCTAGGGCCAGAAGGTATCAGAGCATAATTCTACCAACCTTCAAAGTTGAGCTAATACTAATATTCTTTAAACTCTTCCACAGAATAGAAACTGAAGGACCATTACCAATCTCATTCTATGAGTCCACAATCATATCAATCTTGCTTATGAACACTGACATAAAAATACTCAATAAAATACTTGCAAACTGAATCCAAGAACACATTAAATATATCACCCACCAAGTCCAACTTGGTTTCATCCCAGGCATGTAAGGTTCAATGTATGGAAATCCATCAGTGTTAACCACTGTATATACAAACTTTGCTAGGAATTTTAATGGTGCCAGGGGTCAAACAGAAGGTCTTAAGCATTCTACCCAATAGTAGGTCATTCTACTATTGGGCTGCATCTTACACCTTCTACCCATTCATGTTTTATAATAAATGTACAAGGCAATCAAATTTAAACATGAATTTTGGAGAGTATTTAAAATGCAATATATAAGTTGATGTTACCTCCTATTAAGTAAGTGACTACATAGAACATCCCATTGAATCTGTAAGTAAATTTATGTGTGTAATCAGGAATGATGCTTGTTAAAAGAGTACTATATGTAATATTCTCTATATTGCTTTTGGTAAACTTAAATTTGGGTTTATTAGGGTATTCCATGGAAGTACTGAACATCAGTTGACAGCTCAATTTGATTAATGTCTCTTATTGCCTAATTAAATATTTTTATAACTTGTCTGCTTATGGAAATGGTGGCAAATTAAAAAAATCAAAGCTATTATGAATAAAATAATCCAGTAAGGATTACCATGCATGCAATAGTAACAGGTGAATCTAAACACATTAAATGCAACATAAACAAGTAGACAAGGGCTACATTAGGAAAAAAAATTACAAATCTGATGACCCATACTAAAAAACATTATTGCAACATATTTAAAGATGTGTTTACAAGCTCAAATTCAATTGAGTATTTTAATTTTTATTTATTAAAATATAAGTAAGTTTTATTTGTCTCATACACACTATTAATCATCTAGAAAACAATTCGTGTTTTTTTTTATGGAAACAACTGCCAGGCACTTTGGCAGATAACTTAACCATAATATTCAAGACATAAAGGCAGGTAGATCTTTATGCGTTTGAGGTCTGTCTGATCTGTATAAAAAGTTCCAGGTAACTTAGGGCTACAAAGTGTGACCCTCTGTCTCTCTCTCAAAATAAAAAAAAGAAAAAAAAGAAACAACTTAATATTCATAAATTATAACACATTAAAATTTTGCCACAGATCCTTAACCATATAAAAGATATAAAAGGGGATACTTGAAAATTAAGTATAAGTTGCTTTTATTTCCTATTGTATAAATGGTTACATAGAAGACCTCAGTGAATATATAAGTAAATTTATGTGCGAAATCAGGACAGATGTTTGTTATAAAATTAGCATATAACACACTCCACAGGGAAATTAGGTAATGGCTCAGGAGTTAAGAGGCCTGGTTGCTCTTTCAGAGGACCCAGTTTTGATTCCTAGTACCTATATATCAGTTCAAAAACAATAACTTTAGTCTCAGAAAATCTGCAATCCTCTTCTAGCCTCTGCAGACAACAAGCACACACATGTTACACAGACATTCATGCACTCTAATTATCCATGCACATAAAATAAAACAAATTAATATGCAAGATTGTTCTTATATACAAGATAGAATAATACAAAGTTGAAAAAAACACATGTATATAAATAGATGCATCTTTATATTATTATGTACATTGTTTTGAGATTATATAAATTCTTTTAATATCAGACTCTGAGCACATTCTAAAAAGATGCTGAAGAGGATGGACTAGAAACATTTTATCACCAGTCTATTAAAACTGCAATAAAATATTAAGTTTTATGCAATGAATTTTATACAAATTGTGTGCAATATTATTATCCATTATCTTTCCACCAAGGTGTCAACCGTTCACATTCTATACCTGATAAAATTGTGGTTCGGTAGCTGGCAGAAAATAACATGGTTAGAAAAATGCATAGGTAGGATTCTGAATGATCAGAGTCCACGACCCATATCTTTGCCAGTTAATGGCTTATGAAAAGATAAATCAACCAACAAAACAAACAAAAAAGCCCACATGCACAAGGTATTTTATTTGGATCATCACAGAAGGGTTTTTTTTTTTCTGTTTACTCATGTAGATAAGAATGAAAAGTGGAGTCATGATACATAGACGGATGGTCAGACTGTGCTATTTTCCAGTAAGAATGAAACTTTCCCTTGTTCCCTGTTTTCCACTTCTTCTGATGTTCATCCTCTTTGCCTTTCTAGATGGGGATTGAGCATTTTAGCCAGAGTCCTGCCTCTTGATTAGTTTCTTTAGGTGTACAGATTTTAGTAGGTTTATCCTATATTATATTTCTATATGAATGAGTATATACCGTGTGTGTCTTTCTGCTTCTGAGACACCTCACTCAGGATGATCTTTTCCAGTTCCCACCATTTAACAGAAAATTTCATGATTTCCTTGTTTTTTAATTCTTAGTAATATTCCGTTGTGTAGATGTACCACAGTTTCTGTATCCATTCCTCAGTTGAGGGGCATCTGGTTTGTTTCCAGGTTCTGGCTATTACGAATAAAGCAGGTATGAACATAGTTGACCAAATGTCCTTGTTGTGTACTTGAACATCTTTTGGATATATGCCTAGGAGTGGTATAGCTGGATCTTGAGGAAGCACTATTCCTAATTGTCTGAGAAAGCACCAGATTGATTTCCAAAGTGGTTAAAAGGCTCTGCTCTGCAGACTATCAAAGCAGATGCTGAGACTTATGGCCAAGACTTGGGGCAGAGTGCAGGGAATCTTATGAAAGAAGTGGGAAATTGTAAGATCTGGAGAGGATAGGAGCTCTACAAGGAGAGCAACCGAACCAAAAATCTGAGCACAGGGGTCTTTCCTGAGACTGATACTCTCACTAAGTACCATCCATGGATTATCACGTATGGAGATAACCTAGAACCCCTGCACAGATGTAGCCCATGGCAGTTCAGTGACCAAGTGTGTTCCATAGTAATGGGAACCCGGACTGCCTCTGACATGAACTGATTGGCCTGCTCTTTGATCATGTCCCCCTGAGGGATGAGCCGCCTTACCAGGCCACAGAAGAAGACAATGCAGCCACTCCTGATGAGACCTAAAAGACTAGGATCATAAGGAAGGAAAAGAAGGCCTCCCCTATAAGTGGACTTTGGGAGGGGCATGCCTGGAGAAGCTGGATAAAGGGAAGGTTTAGGAGGGGAAGAGGGAGGGAGCTACAGGTGAGATACAAAGTGAATAAAGTATAATTAATAAAAAATTTTAAAAACGGGAAAAAAGGATGAAACTTTATATCATAATTTTAAAATCAACAACAAACAACAAGAAAGTCCCTCGCTATTAGCTTTGCTGCACAGAAAGTACATCACTTTATATTTTTTTTATCTTTAATGGTCCTGAGGGGAGGATTATTTTCTTAGGATTACAAGTATTCAATTGGTATTAGCCTGTTTGAAGTCAAGTACAAAATCCTATTAAGGGGCTTACTGATATAGATTATCAAAAAAGAGATGCTCAAATATATAACAAAGACATTTGCTCAACCATGTACATAGCAGCTTTATTGATAATAGCTAGAATCTGGAAAAAACCAAGATGTCACCCAACTGGGGAATGGATACAGAAATTGTGGTACATTTACATAATGGAATACTACTCAGCAATTTAAAACAAGGAAATCATGAAATTTGCAAGCAAATGGTGGGATCTAGAAAACATCATCCTGAGTGAGGTATCCCATAAGCAGAAAGACACAAAGGTTACTTACTCACTGATAAGTGGCTATTAGACATATAGGATAAACATACTAAAATCTATACACCTAAAGAATCTAAGCAAAAAGGAGAACACTGGGAAAGATGCTCAATCCTCACTCAGAAAGACAGACTGGATGGATATTGAAAGAGAGAGAAAACAGGAAACAGGGCAGGAGCTTACCATGGTGGGTCTCTGAAGAACTCTATCCAGTAGGGTATCAAAGCAGATGCTGAGACTCATAACCAAGTTTGGGCAGAGTGCCAAACTTGAAGGGGGAGATATAAAGATCTGCAGGGGACAAGGAACTTCACAAGGAGAGCAACAGAACCAAAAATCTGGGCACAGGGGCCTTTGCTAAGAGTGATACTCTAACCAATAGACGATGCATGGAGATAACATAAAACCCATGCACAGTGTAGACCATAGCATCACAGTGTCCAAGTCAGTTCCCTAGTAAGGGGAGCAGGGACTGTCTCTAACATGAACTCGGTGGCTGGATCTTTGATCACCACCCCCTGAGGGAGGAGCAGCTTTGCATGGACAGAGGAAGACAATGCAGCTAGTCCTGATGAGACCTGATAAGCTAGGTTCAGATGGAAGAGGAGGTGGACCTCCCCTATCAGTGGACTTGGAAAGGAGCATAGGAGAAGAAGAGGGATCGAGGGTGGGAGAAGAAGGGGATGAGGGAGGGGGATTCAGCTGTGATACAAAGTGAATAAATCGAAATAAATAAATACAAAGAGACACCAATTTCTAATGTTTGCTCAACCTAGCCTATATAAAAAGTTCAGTTACAATTTGAACACCATATCTTTTAAATTTACTGAGAAAATATTTCATTAAGTAATATTGTATTGTGCATATCTTAGGGTCTTTTTATCAGCCATCTTGGACACTCACATAAATAATAATACATCATTAACACAAGGTCATTTTTTAAAGGTAGCTTGCTCTCTTTAGGGAAACTTTTTTGATGTTTTATTTTTTTTCATTTATTTACTTATTTTTTGTAAGTTTCTAAGCGGGTCTTCCAGAAGTTTCTCCTGTACCAGTTTGACAGCCAACTCAATTAATTTAATGCTAGATTTCTTTACAGAAACCAAGATGTGTCAGAGACGCTGCGCTATGAGGGAAAATTGCATAGGCTTATTGTAGAAATTACTGTGAGAACACATTTTGGCCCAGTTATGCTGAAACAACAAATTTATATGTTGTGATCTTTCTAAAATAAACAAAAATTCATGAAATTCCAACATATGACTATTCTCTTATCTCATTAACATTTTGGGATAAATTAATCTTTGAATATAGAAAGACTTGAAAAGACATTCAAGACACTGACAAACACACATATTCTCACATAATTTCCAACATGCACAAGATACTTGTAACACACACATACATACACACAACTTTACATGAATCATCCTTCAGAAGAATCTTAGTTAATGAACTCATATGTTGCTTTTTTCAAGGCAATAAAAATATGACTGCTATCAAGTTATTATGCCACACACTTCCCTTTTCAGCCTTCTTCCTTGGGTTATTAAATTAAAATAAGAAACCAGAATTCTCATGTAGGAGGAATATGTTGACAAGCAGTAATTTTATCTTTATAATTCCAAGAAATATATGAATTGACTGTGCCAGTTATTAAAATAAGGGAGCTGAATGCCCTCTGTGTGTGGATCGGGACAAGTGGTCTAATCAAGTTCAACTGTTCTGTGTCTGTTTGGCTCAGCTTAATTAAAATTCAGCCCTGCTTTTGGGCAAGCCACAGTGGTTTGGCAGACCTTCAAAAGGCTATACTGTAGCAAACAATAAAAGTGATAAAATCACACAATAACAATCAATACAATGCAAATGACCCTCTTGCTCACAAATCAAGTAAAAAGTTCTTTCTTGATATTTTCTCATTTGTTTCTGATTATAAAAATTTCCCATCACTTCATCTGTAAATTTGCATACATTCCTGTTATCAATGGGCTGCTGCTTTTGACATTTAATGAAACATAAAACAAAAAGCACTTATATAAATATATGCAATACAAGTCTTTTAACATATTTATAATATCGTTTTTCGGGTTGTACATGTGGCTAAAAGCCTGTATGGAAGATTTTTACTTGTTTGAGGAAGAGACCCCTTAATTCATCTCCCATTCCCTTACGTGGGGCAGATGCATTCTTGATGATCATTCTTTCTTTCCTTTTTTTTCCAGTTCATTTGGCTGACTGCCTTGGTCCCAGATTTTCTCACAAACCACCATCTGGCATTCTCACTGTCCCTCACATATAGCTCCATCAGGATCTCCTCCAAGCAGGCTGGAGAATTTCATGTCTTCAGGGCATAGGAGTATACATGAAGTTGCAACCACTTCAGTGAAAATGTTTCACTTGCCACCCACATTTCTTTTAGTACTAGATGTTTAGGGATAAGAAAGGTTTGAGCACTAGGGATCGGGAGTCCTGAGAGAAAATATTAATTGAATTCTAATCAGATATACGTTTAGTCAGTGTTCATTTGAAGAAGAGAGATATAAATTTCAATATGTTAAGCTTGGAGAATTACTGCACCCAAATTTATATAGAGGAGATATCTAAAATTTCAAGATGAATATGTTGAATATCATTATTACAACACTAGTGATCTCGTCTCTAAATTATCAATGAAGGTTTTTATCAGAAAAGAAAATGTCATTTCACTGAGCTGTAAGAAAGGAAAGATTCAGACAACAGAAATGTTTATATTAGAGAAGTAACTGTTAGAAATAACTGGGATTTGTTGCAGTTTTTAAATACTGGTCAAATACTGTTCTCTTGTGTGTACTTTTTGTTTGAGTCTAGTTCTGGGTCTTTCTTCAAGCACTCGTATAATTCTTATAAAGGCATATTCATCATTGTATTAGCTTAGTCACAAACTTCTGTAGTTGAAAGAGATTCCCTGGGATAGAGCCATCACAACTGTTCACAGAATTCTGGCCAACAGAATAGCTAGTTGCAAGTCCAAGGTTTTTTGAACTGTTGCTATGGCACTATCTCAGTGCATCTTTTATCAGCTGCAATGAAAGCATGTCTTTTTCAGGTGTCTTTATTTTTCTGTGTCCATTACCAACCAATTAATTTTAAAACTGTGTAACTTCTTTTTTATTTGTTTTCTTTTTACCTTCTAAGATCATGAAAGGCAAAGAGTAAATTTGAAAGCATCTTTAATAGATATATGATTCTTACTGCAGATTACTGATTGTGGCTTTTGAAATTATCAAACAACTATACAGGCTATAAATATTTAGGCAAAATTGTAAAAACAAAATAATTTATTAGTGTCCATGTGAAATGAATTTATACCCTAACCAAAGATTAGTGTTTCCAAAAATTCTCTTTTCTTTGGGCAGTAAATATTTGAAGAAAACACAAAATTTTTCTAAAAAATTAAACATATTTCAATTATGACATGAATATTTCATTCAACTTTATTATAGTACAGCTTACAACTCTAATCATTTCCATTGATTTTTGCTAAGCAATTATAAAGGATATTCAATAATTTGATACATTCTTATATTTTCAAAGTACACATATTTGTTTGTATTGTTCTTTATGTTCTGAAATATAATGAGCATAACGTGGGTGAATAAGCAGTCTCAGAGTGGCAACACTGTTCTACAAATTGTTAGGCATTTGATTCCTTTGCAGATACAATATTAATCTACTTTAGGCACTATTTTCACATTTCATCAATCTTTGTTTCAGTCTGTTTAATTTCTCAGCCAGATTCTCTAGCTACTCTTTGTGATCATATCTATATGATTGCCTCATTGTAAGATATGAGAAATTCCTTTAATCTAAATCTAGAATCCTATCACTGATAAGTAAAGCTTACTTTATCTGGACTGGAAAGTTCTACCTCAAATGTGAATTAATCTAAAACCTGTTGAAGTTTTAAATAATTTTCTACTTCAGTGCAGAAGAAAGGGGTTTATTATTTCAGCTCAGCTAATTTTCTGGAGTGTATGTTTCTTACTTCTTGTCCTGTTGCTACTTTTGGAGCAATATGTAGCAGTGAGGCTGTAAATAGTAGCACAAGATAGGTAGAATCAGACACCAGCCATATTGGCCTTGAACATCCATTGAGGACTTTCTATTTGCAAAGTTTACCCACTGGAAAGATACATGATACCAGGAGGTCCTCAAGTATAGACTCAACTGATTGTCAAGTATAGACTCATATGATTGTTTTTAAAATGACAATAGTGAGTATATTCATTTATAAAACAGCTCCACTTTATTTTCTTACATAAATGCAATAGCTAAAATATTAAGTGTTTATTTCATGTGTATGCCTGTGTGTGTGTCTCAGGGCATATCTGCACCACAAGTATGTACAACATTGTGAAGGTTGAAAAAGGCTGTCAGATCCCTTAGAATTGCAGTTATAAGAAATTGTGAGCTTCCATATGGGTTTTGGTAATGATGTTCTCTGCAAAAGCAACAAGTACTCTCAACTGCTAAACCATCTTTCCAGCCACTAATATGTTTCTATTAACTGATTAAAAATTTCATGTGATGGTCTCAGGTATGGAGCTAAAAAGAGAACTGACCGTAGAGGATTATAGAATGGCAGAAAAACACTTAAAGAAATGCTCAACGTCCTTAGCCATCAGAGAGATGCAAATCAAAACGACTCTGAGATTTCACCTTACACC
>CM053742.1:87529518-87548082 GCA_028658305.1 Pachyuromys duprasi | reverse complement strand
GATACCTCACTCAGGATGATAGTTTCAAGGTCCCGCCATTTGCCTGCGAACTTCATGATTTCCTCCTTTGCTCAAGTACACAACAAGGACATTTGCTCAACTATATTCGTAGCTGCTTTATTTGTAATAGCCAGAACCTGGAAACAACCCAGATGTCCCTCAGTTGAGGAATGGATACAGAAATTGTGGTACTTTTACACAATGGAATACTACTCAGCAATTAAAAAGGAGGAAATCCTTGTCAAATCTTACTAACTCCCCCTTTTTCCATATGATTCCCATACATGAGTATTTTTAATGTGCCTGATAATTTGTTAATCCAACAGACCAACTGTTGCTTGTATAAACAGTGATAAAGTAGTCATAAGACATACTGTATTATTTAAACCACTTAGAGTCTATAATTAAGTGGAATTTCATGCATTCACAACGGTGTGTAACTATTACCTCTGTTTAGTTTACTTTCAGTACATTTTCATTATCTGACTGGTCATTATGAATAGGATGGAGTGGTATCTCACATTAATTTACATTTGAATTTCATATTGCTAATGATTTTTCAGCTTTCTTAAAGTGATTATTAAACCTCTGTTTGTATCTGAACAGGGATTTATTCAAACAGCCTGCCAAGTTTAAATTAGGTCATTATATTGTTAATTCACCATGGGAAAACTCACTCTTACGTTAACAATGAATGTCATACATGAAAACTCAACTCTGCAATACTTTCAGTTTAATATAGTGAATATTTATCCTGGGTTTCCCAATCTATGTACAGAGGGAATTTTTATAACCTCAGAACACTTTTTTTCAAATACCCATTTGGTGAAGAGAGTGTGGGTAAAGTTCAATAAAACAATCATGTGTGGAATGCACACAGGAATAAACAAGCTAATAAAAATCAGAAACATTGTGGCATAATTCTAATTATACCTTGTTAACATATTTAGTCAGAAACTGCAACATAATATTTTGAAGAAAAAATACTCTTAAATCATAAACTTGTGGAAATCAATAAATTCAACTTATTATTCTGCATCTTCTCTCACCTGTTTGTTGCTTAACAGAGGACTGTTACATGGGTATATGATCTGTATGAAACTATCTGTTCCACTCTTTAGGTGGTATATATTTTATTATGACAATTAACATATCTGATGAAACTTTTATACCATGTCATACTTAATATCAATTATTGTGTGGTTTCATAGTGAGGAAAGCATTTTTTCGGTGTATGGTTGTACTCTAATTATGTAGAATATTATACAAGTAATAATGGTAGGAGTAAGCCAATAATAATGCATAGCAGTTTACTTTATTTGTCAAAGTATTAATTAGCAATTTCCCATTTCAGTGTGCTGTACTGTGAAGAAAGTTGTTCTTAATAAGAAAATGAAATGATGGTAAAATTGATATTTTGTTTAACTAACAATTTTAAGTTTCTCAATCTTTTTCTGAAAATAACAAATATCTTTTAAAATCCCACATTTCTCCCTATGCCTTCCAACCAGATTTAGTTTAAGCTACAATAAATACACATTGTTGTATGGTAAAATACTGTTTCAAAGTCAATTTTAAAGAAGTCTCTAAGACATTAAAGGGATGCAAATGGTGTACACCATTCTACTACAAAATTTATGGTTACTTTGGGTAGAGCAAGCAGCCTCTACAACCATCAAGATATCATGACAAAAATGCCTCCCTTTCCCTCATTTTTCTTACATTTGTCAAGGGAAGACTTTCCCAGGTGAGGGTAATTTCTCCATTGGCTATCTACAAAGTGTGTTGTATTTAGTGAAGTAAAAACATTTCTGTGGAAATAAACTGACAGAAAACAAATGAACCAATGCTATTTTTCTCCACTCAGGATGACTTAATTTCCTTTAAAAATTCACCTCTGAGGAGGCCTTTCTTTTTGTGCAGCCTCGGAGATAATAACTGAAGCTTTTCAGAGGGAAAATGAACTCCAACACAATCCAAAAGAAAGCGAATTCCAACACAATTCCTAGATTGGAAAGACGGCGAAGGAGGATTATTCCTGCCAGATTTGGCCATCTGACAGGTATAATTCTCCTTGTCTAATAAGGCACTTCAAATGTCCTCCTACTTTCTAATGAGAAGTCTACATTTTAATTCTTTAAAGCTTATTCATGAAAGAAGAGGGAATGATTGAACTTTCATTTTATTTATGAGGTAGTTTGGTTTAATAGAGTTGACTCTGCTTTCTCTGTAGAGAGTTGTTTGTGCATTACCTTCATACTGATTTACAATGAATATTTATTGCTTTTCAAAGACAGACTGGATCTTGTAAAACAGTAGGGTTTCTTTTTGTAGTGGGAGAGACAGGTGTTTATCTGAATAAATACATGAGTGTTTCTGCAAAAAAACTGGCCTATTTTACTTTATCCACAACCAAAGGGAAGGTATATGGCTAAGACATATCTTTTCTGTTACATGTGAAACATGCACTGTTCTGTGCTATTGAGATTGATGGTATTGAAGACAAAACGTGTCTTCTGTACCTTAATTTTACAGCAAAGAAGAAATTTATTTCTGAAATTATCTGTCAAATAGTAACTTAAAATGACCTTAGGGAAAGCATAGAATTTTACACAATTTTCATAGCTTTTTGACACTATTAGCCAGAATGATTAATGACCAGTGTTATCAGTGAGCTTTCCAAGCCCCAATAGACATAATGAACTTGACCCTTTAGCTACATAGAAGGAAACAGGCTGTTAGATCCTTACAACATGACATGCTCATAATTCTGAACATTTTGCGGTTGAGATGAAAGACACTTTCCTTTCTAGCTACACAGTTCCCTTTCTATAAGGTCTCTTTGTGCTGTATTTTCTCTTTTAAATTCTGCTCTGAAATCTAGTATCAAAGCTCGAAGCTACTCAATCTTAGTTTGTATCCAAATCAAATAATCAAATATACCTACTGATTCTATTCTTTTTCCATGTTTTATAGGTTTGTCTATTTTTTCCACTTTTCCTGCCATTGCATATTTAGAACAGTTTAATCTTAGAACTGATGGAAGCTGTTCTTTTCCCGGTTCATTTAAAATTAAACGGAAATGGATTCTTATCTCTTTATTTTGAACACATTGTGAAACTTGTATTATTTATTATTGTATTATTTATGCATCTATTAATAATGGGCACATTTCACTATAGTGTTCCACCATATGTATTGAGACAGGTCTCTTCACTAAATCTGAAGTTCACTGATTGCCTGGACTCCATAAAGAATTAAGAACATGTCTATCTCTGCTCCTCCTGCACTGGCATGACAGATTTGTGCCACCAAACTGTATTTTGTATATGGGTGCTAGGGATTGAACTCAGGTTGTCATAAGTTTATAGCAAGCATTTTATGCATGAGGCAGTATTCTCAGGCCCATTCTCACTACTTCTCTTTATTTCTATTTTATGTCCAAGTTCAATGTCTATTTCTTTCAACAAAAGAAATATGTTCAAAAAACATGGTTGAACAAATGTCCTTGCTGTATACTTGAGCCTATTTTGGATATATGCCTAGGTGTGGTATAGCTGGATCTTGAGGAAGCACTATTCCTAATTGTCTGAGAAAGCACCATTTGATTTCCAAAGTGGTTGTACAAGTTTACATTCCCACCAGCAACGGAGGAGGTTCCCTGTTCTCCACATCCTCTCTAGCATGTATTGTCAACTGAGTTTTTTTAATTAAAAATTTCTTTTTTATATTAATTATAGTTTATTTACTTTATATCCCACCTGTAGACCCCTCCTTCCTCCTCTTGCATTCCCACCTTCCCTCCCTCTTCTCTTCCTATGCCCCTCTCCAAGTCCATGGATATGGGAGATCCACTTTTCTTCCTTCTGACCTTAGCTTATCCTGTCTCATCAGAACTGGTTGCATTCTCCTCCTTTGTGGTCTGGAAAGGCTGCACCCTCATTCGGGGGAGGCAGTCAAAGAGATAGACACTGAGTTCATGTCAGAGACAGTCCCTGTTCCCCTTCTTAGGGTTGGAGAATCAATCTCAGAAAAGAGGCCTGTGCCCAGATATTTTGGTTCTATTGCTATCCTTTTGGATCTCCTGTCCTCTCTAGGTCTTACTGTAACGCCCGTCTATCCTAAGATTCCCTGAACTCTGCCCGAAGTTTGTTTATGAGTCTCAGGTAACTGCTTTGATGCACTGCTGGGGAGAGTCTTTCAGAGGCCTTCTGTGGTAGGCTCCTGTCCTGTTTCCTGTTTTCTCCTTCTTCCAATGTCCATCATGTTTGCCTTTCTGAGTGAGGATTTGTCATCTTAGCCCGAGTACTCCTTCTACCTCACCTTTTATATGTGTACAAATTTTTGTATGTTTATTTTATATTATATGTCTAGTATCCACTTATAAGTGAGTACTGAGTTTTTTCTCTTAGCCCTTCTGATGGGTACAAGGTGAAATCTCAGGGTCGTTTTAATTTGCACCTCCCTGATGGCTAAGGATGTTGGGCATTTCTTTAAGTGTTTCTCTGCCATTCCATATTCGTCTACAGAGAATTCTCTGTTTAACTCCGTACCCCACTTTTTAATTGGATTGCATTACTTGTTGCTGTTTAACTTATTTAGTTCTTTATTTATTCTGGATATTAACCCTCTGTCAGATATAGGGCTGTTGTTTTGTTCTGATGACAGTGTCCTTTGCTTTATAGAAGCTTTTCACTTCCATTAGGTCACATTTATTGATTGTTGATTTTAGAGTCTGTATTATTGGTGTTCTGTTCAAGAAGTTGTCTCCTGTACTAATGAGTTCTAGGCTCTTTCCCACTTTTTCTAACTGACTTAGTGTATCTGGTTTTATGTTGAGGTCTTTAATCCACTTGGACTTTAGTTTTGTGCAGGGGGATAAATATGGATCGATTTTCATTTTTATGCATGTAGACATCCGGAAGGACTAACACCATTTGTTGAAGATGTTGTCTTTATTCCATTGAATAGTTTTGGATTCTTTGCCAAAAATCAAGTATCCGTCGTTAGTTTGAGTTTACTTCTGGGTCTTCCAGTCAGTTCCATTGATCAACCATTCTGTTTTTTTATGCTAATACCATGCAGTTTTTATTTTTATTGCTCTGTAGTCCAGCTTGAGATCAGGGATGGATATACATCCAGATGATCTGTTATTGTATTGTATCAAATCTGAAGATTGCTTTTGGCAGGATGGTCATTTTTACTATGAGCTTGGGAGAGATTTTTACATATTCTGATAGCTTCTTCATTTTCTTTCTTCGGAGACTTGATTTCTTAAAAAAACAGGTCTTTAACTCGATTGGTTAGAGTCACATTAAGGTACTTTATGCTATTATTGGCTATTGTGAAGGGTGTTGTTTCCTTAATTTCTTTCTCAGCCTTTTTGTCTTTGGTATACAGGAAGGTTTCTAATTTTTTTGAGTTAATTTTGTATCCAGCCACTTTGCTGAAGGTGTTTATCAGCCAAGGACTAGTGTGGTTGAATTTTGATGGTCATTCATCTGTACTATCATATCATCTGCACATAGTGATATTTTGACTTCTTACATTCCGATTTTTATTCACTTGATCTCCTTTATTTGTCTTATTGCTCTAGCTAGGACTTCAGGTACTGTGTTGAAGAGATTTGGAAAGAATGTGCAGCCTTGCCTTGTCCCTGATTTCAGGGGGAATGATATAAGTTTCTCTCCATTTAGTTTGATGTTACCCATAGGCTTGCTGCATATTGTTTTGCTACTATGTTTTGATATGTACTTTGTATCCCTGATCTCTTCAAGACTTTAAACATGAATGGGTCTTAGATTTTGTCAAATGCTTTTTTGGCATCTAAGGAGATGATCATGTGGGTTTCTTTTTCCTTCAGTTTATTTGTATGGAGTATTACATTGAATGATTTCCATATATTGAACAACCCCTGCATGCCTGGGATAAGGCCTACTTGGTCATGGTGGATGATATTTTTTATGTGTTCTTGGATTGGGTTTGCAAATATTTTATTGAGTATTTTTGCATCAATCTTCATAAGAGATATAGGTCTGTAGTTCTCTCTCTCTCTCTCTCTCTCTCTCTCTCTCTCTCTCTCTCTCTCTCTCTCTCTCTCTCTCTCTCTCTCTCCTTTTTGTTGGGACTTTGTGTTTAGGTATCAAGGTGAATGTGGCTTCATAGAATGAGTTTGGTAATGTCCATTCTGTTTCTATTTTGTGGAATAGTTTGAAGGGAATTGGAGTAAGCTCTCCTCTGAAGGTCTGCTAGAATTCTCTACTGAGCTGGCCCTGGGCTTTCTTTTGGAAGGGAGAGTTTTGATTACGGCTTCTGTTTCCTTGGCAGATATAGGACTTTTCAATCTATTTACCTGATCTTGATTTAATTTTCTTAAATGGAATCTAACAAGAAAATTGTCCATTTCCTTTAGATTTTCACATTTGTATCATATAGGCTTTTGTAGTAAGACCTAATGATTGTTTAGATTTCCTCAGTGTCTGTTCTTATGTCATCCTTTTCGTTTCTGATTGTGCTGATTTGGGTAGTTTCTCTCTGCCTTTTAGTTAGTTTGGCTAAGGGTTTGTCTATCTGGTTGATTTTTTCAAAGAACCAGCTCTTGGTATCATTGATTTTTTGAATTGTTTTATTTGTTTCTAATTTATTGATTTCAAATGTGAGCTTGAATCTTTCCACCTCTTGGGTGTGTCTGCTTCTTTTCTTTTTAGGGATAACAGGTGAGCTATTAAGTTGCTTTTATGAAATATTTCAAATTTCTTCTTGAAGGCACTTTTTGCTATGAACTTCCCTCTTAGCAATGCTTTCATTGTGTACCATAAGTTTGGGTATGTTGTGCCTTCATTTTCATTGAATTCTAGCAAGTCTTTCATTTCGTTCCTTATTTCTTTCATAACCCATGTGTCCCTGAGTAGCTAGTTGTTTCATTTCCATGAATGTGTAGGCTTCTTGCTATTTCTGTTGTTGTTGAAGTCCAGCTTTAGTCCATGGTGGTTAGATAGGATAAAAAGGATTATTTCAATCTTCATGTATCTGTTGAGTCTTGCTTTGTGACCAACTGTATACTCTATTTTGGAAGAGGTTCCATGAGGTGCTGAGAAGAAAGTAAGAAAGTATACTGTTTTGAATTTGGGTGAAAAGGTCTGTAAATATCTGTTTTGTTTATTTGATTTACGACCTCTGTTATTGATATTATATCCTTTTTTAGCTTCTCTATGGATGATCTTTCCCTTGGTGAAGGTGGAAAGATCAAGTGTCCTACTATCAAAGTGTTGGGATTGATATGTGATTTCAGCTTTAGTAATGTTTCTTTTACAAATGTAGGTGGTCTTGTATTTGGGGCATAGATGTTCAGAATTGTGATGTCCTCCTGAAGGATTTTTCCTTTGGTGAAAATGAAGATCCCCTCTCATCTTTTTTTGATTAAATTTGGTTGAAAGTCTATTTTATAAGATATTATCACAGCTACTTCAGCTTGTTTTCTGGGTCTATTTGGTTGAGAAAACATTTTTCCAGTCCTTTATTCTGAGGTATTTTTTTATCGTTGTTGCAAGTTGTTTTTCTTGGATGCTGTAGAATGCTGGATCTTGTTTCCACAAACATTCTCTTAGTCTGTATCTTTTTACTGGAGGGTTGAGTCCAGTGATGTTGATAGATAATAGTGGCCAAAGAATGTTAGTGCCTTTAATTGTGGAGTTGTTGGTGTTACTGTGATTCATTGTTTATTTTTTTTTTAATTTTTGTTGTGAAGTTTTCTGTATCCTGTGTTTTCTTGGGTGTAGTTGTTTTCTTTAAATTGGAGTTTCCCTTTTAGTATCTTCCTTAAGGCTGGTTTGCTGTGTAGATATTGCTTAAATTTAGTTTTGTCATGGGATATTTTGTTTTCTCCATCTATGTTGATTGAAAGCTTTGCTGGTTATAGTATTCTGGGTTGGTATCTGTGGTCCCTTAACATCTGCATGGCATCTTCCCAGGCCCCTCTGGCTTTCATAGTTACTTTTGAGAAGTCTGTGGTGAATACGATATGTCTACCTTTATATGTTACTTAGCCTTTACTCTTTGCTGCTTTTAATATATTTTCTTTGTTCTGTAGATTTAGTGTTTTGACTATGATGTGACTTGAGAAGTTTCTTTTCTGATCTAGTCTACTTGGTTTTCCATAGGACTCCTGTATGTTTATGGGCATCTCTTTCTTTAGGTTGGGAAATTTTTCTTCTATGATTTTGAAAATATTTTCTGGAACTTGGAGCCTGGAATTTTATTTTTCATCTCTTTCTATTATCTTTCGATTTTGCCTTTTTCATGGTGTCCTTGGTTTCATTGATGTTTTGCATTTGGGACTTTCCTGATTTTACTTTTTCTTTGAGAGAAGTATTAATATCTGCAAGTGTATCTTCAACACCAGGGATTCTCTCTTCCATCTCTTGTATTCTATTGATGATGCTTACTTTTGTGGTTCCTGATCTTTTCTCTAAGACCTTCAGCTTCAGGGTTTTTCTCAGTTTGTGTTTTCTTTATTGATTCTAATTCTGTTTTCATACCTTGCACCATTTCCTTCATCTATTTAAATGTGGATTTATGTCTCTCTATGATGGTCTTATTTTTTTTTGTTCATTTCCTCTCTATATACCACAATTGTGGCTTTACTTGTGTCTCTATTTATTTAGCTGTATATACCTGCATTTCTTTGAGAGCTTTGTTAATTTTCTTTTTATTTGCCTCTATTTATGTCTATTTCTTTGAGATCTTTGTTCATTTCCTCTTTATGTTCCTCTAATAACTAGATAAACATAGCTTTAAAGTCATTTTCCTGTGGTTTGGATAAATTGAAATATCCATTGATTTTTGGGGTTGCTGGTGGAGCCATGATGTTCTGATTTTTTGGGGGGTGTTTTTATGCTGAACTCTGGCCATCTGCTTATCAGTAACATTGACTGTTCCTGGAGTCTGTACTTCAGACTGGGTCTGTCTTTCTCTAGGGTCTGGAGCATTCTTCAGGAAGATCAGAGAGGTCTACTGGTTTGAGAGTGTGTGTTGGTGTTTCAGCTGTGCAGGTGCAGGAGGGAATAAGGATGTTAGTGCTGTACATGGGCACAGTTTGCAGGTGCTGTTCCTGGGTGCAAAGCCACTGCACAGATTTCCTGAATGCCTTAGTGGTCTATAGTCCTGTCATACTGTAGTCTGGTATTCAGTTCTATCTGGGCTCCAGGAGTTGTTTGCCTGGACTTCCCTGGTAAACCTGCCAAGCAGGGGCTTCAATGTTGGTAATGCGGTCCACTGGGAGTACAGCCACCATGACAGAACTACGAGGCTGCTGGAACAGATGCCTTCTGGAAGGCGCTGGGGAGCTGTGGACCTGGTTGGCCCTGTGGAGCTACTGGAACTGTGCTCTTTGCTCAGACCTGAGGACACTGTGTGCTGGGCACTGTGCCCTGTGTCTAGCGCTGTGGGCCTCTACTGCAGCCTCCACCACTGCCTCCGCCTTTGAGTAAGAAAGTTTGTCAAGAGAAAGTGCCTGGGATTGAGTATTCTCTGTCTCAAATCTCAAGCAGCGGGTTCTGTTCTAGGAGCAGACAGCACTGTGCTCTGTGCTAGGAGCTACGGGCACTGCGGACTACCTCTGCTGCCTCCACAGCTGCCTCTGCCTTTAAGTAGGGAAGCCAGTCAAGGTAAAGTGCTTGGGAACTGAGTCCCCAGGAGAAGTCTGCAAAGAAGTGTGCAGTTGACATAAATCCTAATGGTCTCAGTTCAGGGTTTGACCTCTTTCTCACAGGAAGCCTCAGTGTCGATGTTCTGGGTTCAGCTGCTCCTCCATTCACCAGTTTCAGATATTCTGGCCTTCAGATACTATGCATGCTGGTCATTGCCATCATGGATCTACATCTCATGATGCGATATGTACTGTAAAATATATTATGGAAAATATTATCATCCATTTTATTGCTTTCTATTGTTTTATTTACAACAATTTATCCACTTTGTTTCCCAGTTGTAGCCCCTTGCATTGTCCCTTCCAAATCCTGCTCTCCCTCGTTCTTCTTCTGCCCTGCCCCTCCCCAAGTCTGCTGATGGCAGGTCCTCCTCCCTTTCCATCTGACCCTAGTCTATCAGTTCTCATCAGGACTGGCTACATTGTCTTCCTCTGTGGCCTGGTAAAGCTGCCCCCTCTCAGGGGGAGTTGATCAAAGAGCCAGTCACTGAGTTCATGTCAAGGACAGCTCCTATTCCCCTTACTAGGAAACCTATATTGAGACTGAGCTGCTACGGGCCATATCTGTGCAGGGGTTCTAGGTTATCTCCCTGTGGTCCTTGGTTGGAGTATCAGACTCAGCAAAGACCCCAGGGCCCAGACTTTTTTGGTTCTGTTGTTCTCCTTATGGAGCTCCTGTCTCCTCCAGGTCTTTCTATCTCTCCTTTCTTTCATAAGATTCCTTGTACTCTGCCCAAAGTTTTTATATGCTATTGGAAATACCTTATTGGAATCCTTTTTTAATGTATTTTTTCTCAGATTCCAAACATACCCCACTTAATGAAGAAAATAATTGATTTTTAGGAACAAAGGGATGTAAATTGGTCTTAGGGGAAATGACTGAGCAAATAGATAAGATCCACAAAATTTACAAAGTCACTTCATAGATACAGAAGTAACAAACTGTAGTGTGTATGTATCCTATATATTCTTATAAAATTATAAAGCCATATGCATTAGTCAGAGTGATTCAGGTAATCATTCCCATTATCACTTAGTTGTGTGAAATAACTGCAAAATGAAAATTTATATATATATAATTGGTAAACATATTATAGCAAATGTACTTATTCCTCACATTTTAAATTTTAATTACTTTTTAATTATATATTAATTACAGTTAATTTACTTTGTATCCCAGCTCTAGCCCCCTTCCTCATAACATCCCAATCCCAAACTCCCTCCTTCATTTCTTTCTACGCCTCTCTCTAAGTCCACTGATAAGAGAGGTCCTCCTCCCCTTCCATCTGACCCAAGCTTGTCAAGTCTCCTCAGGGCTTGCTGCATATTTAAATGTGACTCTAGTGGACTTTATTTTGTGCTTACTACATACAAAATGATTAAATGAATATACTTATAAATATTTGATCTTTTAGAAGTTCATCCAAACACGATATATTTTTGTATGATTTAGTGGACACTGAAAAAAATTAAAGCGGCATTAATCACAATTATTTGAAATAATTAGATATTATGATGAATTTGATTGCACTGTTCTTCACATTAAAATACTGAAACAATTTAAATGTCTGTCAATGTCAGTGAATAAAAGTTGTAATTAAGTCATACAATGGGAAATATTTAAGAAGTAATATGTAAAAACCAACCTAAAAGTATCAGCTCATCAGAAGCACTATCAAAATAAGCAAGATTTAAAGAAGTATTTATTGTATTAATTCACTTATATAAATCTACAAAAGTCAAATAGTCAATATTATAAACCAAGACAATAACTACTGGAAAGAAGGATGCATAATGATTAGGAAAGTCCTGAGGTAGGCTGAATATTCTATTTCTTGACTTAATTTCCAGTTTTTGTTGACTGAATGTGACAGTCATTAAGCTTAGGTTACATGTACTAACAAACATAGACACACACACAGAAACATACAAACACACACACTTACTTAAAAGGAAAATATTGGGGAAGATTGTTGAATTCCGTTAGCTATTTAAAACATTTCTTTGATGTTTAAAATATTTTAAGTACTTACCTATTTTTTAGTATTGCTGAAATATTCTGTAGAAGATATGATCAGAAGAGCTGATTCAGTGTAAATGTCTAGAGAAAATTGTGTTAGTAGAAGATAGGATGGGAAAGTGGGAAACTGTTCAAAATAACAATGATTTTGATTATGCATTTTATTTCACTTTGGAGGACCTACTACTATTAAAATTATCTCTTAAGATCTGCATTTATGAGCATCTTCTGACCTTGAAGAGGCCCTGGGAGAGGTTATAGGTGCCCATATCAGGCAACTCACACCTGCTTGTAATTCTAGATATAGGGTATCTGCCACTTCTGGCCTCATCAGTCAACCGAATGCAAATAGTACACATAAACTCAACAGCCTTACAAAATACACATAAAGCAAGCTAATAATGCCTAATAATCATAAGTAATGTTTTCACATCACCAAACTGGTAAAATAAAGGAATCTGTAGAATAATGTTCTATACATGAATTCATATACACACATACACAAACCTACACATGCAGAGACAAAAATAATTTATGTTCAATATTTAACATGTGGTAAAATGTGTGATTATTTGGAAAATTGATTGAATATGTTCAATGTGCAAAAATATTATTATTCCTGGAGACAAAAAGGAGAAAGATATTGAGTCTTTCCTTGAAGGAGTCTGATAACTTAAATATTATTAAATATAATTCAAAAAGAAAAGAGAAATATACCCTGTGATATTACTATTATGCAAGAACTGTAATCTATAAATTATATTTTTATAAATTACATTTTTCTAAGAAATAAGTGAGGGAAGATATTACAAGCATGAAATTCAGTTTGTATAAAAAAGCCTAGGTTTGGTAGACTCTTTCAAAGGTCCTCTGTGGAAGGCGCCTTCCCTGTTCCTGGTCTTCTACTTTTAATGTCTATCCATCCTGTTTGCCCCTCCAAATGAGGATGAAGCATCTTTCTTATGGTCCTCCTTGTTGTTTAGCTTCCTTAGGAGTATAGATTTTAGTATGTGTATCCTGCATTATATGCCTAATATACACTTATAAGAGAGTACATACTATATGTATCTTTCTGCATCAGGGTTACCTCATTCAAGATTATTGTTTCTAGTTCCTACAGTTTGCCTGCAGTTTTCATGATTTCCCTCTTTTAATTGCAGAGTCGTATTCCATTGTGTAAATGTGCCATATTTTCTATACCCATTCCTCCCACTGAGGGACATCTAAGTTGTTTCCATTCTCTGGCTATTACAAATAAAGCTGCTTTGAACATAGTTGAGCAAATGTACTTATTGAATTCATGGGGCATCTTTTGGGTATAGGCGTAGGAGTGGTATAGCTGGACCTTGAGGAAACACTATTCCTAATTTTCTGAGAAATCATCAGATTGATTTCCAAAGTGGTTGTACAAGGTTACATTCCCAGCTGCAATGGAATAGGGTTCCCCTTTCTCCACAACCTCTCCAGAATGCATCATCCCTTGAGTTTTTTATCTTAGCCATTCTGATGGGTGAGAGGTGAAATCTCAGGGTCATTTTGATTTTCATTTCCCCAGTGACTGAGGACTTTGAGCATTTAGGAGATTCTAAGAATCACAGCCAAACTTTGGGCAGAGTGCAGGGAATCTTATGAAAGAAAGGGGAGACAATAAGAACTGTAGGGGACAGGAGCTCCACTGGAGACAATCAGAGCCAACAAATCTGGGCCCAGTGTGGATCTGCTGAGAATGATACTCCAACCAAAGACCATGCATGGAGAGGACCTAGACCCCCTGTTCAGAAGAAGCACATAAGCTGCTAATTTGCCAAGGGGCACCCTAGTAAGTGGTACTTGGGCTGTCTCTGACATGAACTCAGTGGCGGCACTTTGGTCACCTCCCCCTAGGGGGTGCAGCCTTGCCAGGCCACAGAGGAAGATGATGCAACTAGTCCTGATGAGACATGATAGGCTAAGGTCAGATGGAAGGGGAGGACATGCCCTATCAGTGGACTAGGGAAGACATATAGGGGGAGAAGAAGGAGGGTGGGTGAGAATGGGAGGAGATGAGGGGGCATGTGCTAGTGGGGATATAAAGTGAATAAATTGTAATAAATAAAATAAAAAGCATAGATTGCAAACACAATGAGCTCTTTCTCAAATCATAAGTTGTGATGAAGCTATAGACAGAAAAGAGCTTATTTACTGAAGAGTTAGGACTGATCTTTATGCATCAAAAGGTACAAATATGTTTTAATAAGAAGGAAAGTATATAACAAATATTCACAAATAGCTTGTCCTTTAATGTAGATATAAAGTGAGTTTTGTATTGTTACATAATTCTTTTGGTAAATATTTAGAGAATGATAGTGAGGAAACTTTATATTTAGATAGAATAAAAATGAAGAAATACACTGAGAAAAATTTCTGAGATTTTATTCTCTACATCTGTGATGTAATGTACCTCATGCAAGATTAGAAAATAATTTTAAGGAAAGTTTAGGTTCTCCTTGAATTTTTCTCTATGTGCTTGCACGAGGTCAAATATAGATTGGAACTATAGCTATTTTATTTAGTTCTACAATCTCAGCACATGTTTGCTGGTTCAGTTAATTGAAAATGAAAATAAACGTGACAGAAAGCTTATTGCTTATATGTTAATGTGGCATTATCATAAATCATAATATTCATAACACCTACTAATTCAGTAAATGAGAAAAATCAAATTGTGTACTCTATGAGAAGTTCTAACATAAAAGTTGAAGTTGGATTAAAACGATTAAGATCAGTGCATATTGCTGTATTGGAAAATAAATACTTCTATATTAACTCAATATTTTGAAAAAAATTTAAAATTTTAGAAGCATATCTTAGAAATTAAAAGGTTGCATTTTAGAAAATATATTTGCATGTATAATCTAACAAAGGCAAAAGAGAAAAGCAAGTTTTTTTAATTTTGAGATTATAATATAATCATATTATTTCCTCTTCTCTTTTCCCATTCTAAACTCTCCAATGTACTCCCTTATTCTCTTTAAAATGGTGGGATGTCATTACTCCTTAATTTTTGTTATATGAATATATGTCTATGAATACATAAATGTAACTTGTTCAGTTTGTTTATTACTTGCATCCATATGTTTTTAGGACTGGCCATATGCTATTGTATACATTTTTGGTGTGGTCTTCACTGGAGAAATCTGGTTCTTCCATATTAAGAGTCCTTAGTTGCTGTAGTTCTTTATATAGGGTTGACAGCACAGGAGCTTATCCCTTTCTATATTAGCAAGTAAATTAGTGTTGTCTCAATTCAGGTCATGTTTTGGCAGCCATGTTGGTGAAATTTTGTGGGTGTAGTTTCTGACATTTCTTGAAGATACAATCTCACACCACACTTGCTGTTCCTCTGGTTCTTATTATCTTTCTGCCCAATCTTCTTCAATGGTTCATGAGCCTTGGTTGCAGGAATTGTACTATAGAAATAGCAGTTGAAACTGTGCTCCACAACATGGAATTGAACATGAAAAAATATATGTTAAGAACATAAATATGTTTATATAAAAACAATACAAGTAAAATAACATTGCAAATTTAAAAACAGAAAAGTATTTTTTTTAATTACAAAACTAGGTAAAAAACACAGCATGGGAAATACATTATTTGTTATACTCAAATTAGCCTAAGGAATGTACAATTTATAGGCAACAAACACAAAATGAAAATGACAGCAGTTTTTCACTGTAAAAACATAAATATAAATTAATTTGAATATTTGAGAGAAAGACCAAAAAGAAGGTATCCACAGGAGGCCTCTGAAGGCTCTACCCATCAGGGTATCTAAGCACATACTGAAACTCATAGCCAAACTTTGGGCAGAGTGTTGGGAATTTTAGGGAATAAGGGAGAGATAGAAAGAGTTGCAGGGGACAGGAGCTCCACAAGGAGACTGACCGAACCAAAAAATCTGGGCTCAGGCTGTCGGACAGAGGCTGATGAATCAACTAAAGACCATGCATGCAGAGGACTTAGACCCCCTGCTCATAACTAGTCCAGGGGCAGTGCAGTCTTTGTGTGGATTCACTAGTATGGAGAAGAGGGGAAAACTCTTACATGGACTCAGTGGCCAGCTCTTAAAACAATGCCTCTGGTGAGGTAGCCTAACTAGGATGCAGAAAAAGAGGATCCAGGCAGTCCATATGAGACTGGATAGGCTAGGGTAAGGTAGTAGGGGAGGAGGACCTTCCTTATCAGCAAATTAGGGGAGTGACACGGGAGAATATGAATGAAGAGTAGGACCAGGAGGAGAGGAGGGAGGGGCTATGGCAGGGAAACAAAGTGAATAAATTGTAATAAATAATAATAATAAAGAAAATTTAAAAAATATATCTAAAAGTCATAACCTATTAGGACAGTTATCAAATACAACTTCATTTTTCTTAAAAATTATTGGAGCGTCCTTGTTAAAACTTATTGTGAGTTCTTCTCATGTGTAAGAATGTTACATACACTCTATACATGTTAGAACATAGAAATGAGCCCAATCATGGGTAATGGGTCCCATTTGACATTTTGAACTTTAGAACACATGAAGTAGAGTCATGAACAGTGTATCTGTATCTGTTTTCATCAGTTGGTGGATAGAACTTCTTTGTTCATTATTATCCTTGGCTACCATCTACAAATATTGCAGAGTAACATTGGAATTCATTTCATTTACTACCCCATCCCCCACTGTTTCTATCTTAGGTCTTGAGGTATCCAGACACTGGATCTTGACCCTCAAGGCAGTGTCAGTGATGGGCTCCTTTTCATTTTATGAATCTCAAGCTGGAGCAGTCATTTGCTGGCCGTTCCCACAATTTCTGCCCCATCTTTACCCCCATGCATCTTGCAAGCAGGAAAAATTGTAGGTTGAGGGTTCTGTGCAGAGTTATTTTCCCAGTCCTCCACTGGAAGTCTTGCCTGGTTACAAGAGACAGCTAGTTCAGGCTCTATGTCCCCCATTAATAAGAGCCTTGACTGGGGTCACCTTAGTTGAATCCTAGGGAGTTTCCTTTGCAATAGGTTTCTATCACACTTTCAAATTGTACCCTAAATCCAGTAACCTCACTCATTATTCCCTCCCTCCCTCCTCCCCAACCTCATACCTTCTGTTAAAGTTCCCACCCTCCCCTAGTCCATCTGCAATACCTATTCTATAGATTTCTGTGTATCCCTTTCAGCCATCCTTCTTACTTAGTCTCTCAGGACACTCAGCTAATCCTCCCACCCCTGAAAAGTTATCTGGAAAAATTCCTGGGTTCCAGCAGGTGCCCAGCCATCAGCACTGTGGCAATTACCTGGGAAGATCCAGTCATTTGGTGACCATACCTAAAAAGCTGAGGAAAGCTCCTTCAGGAATAACCATCTTCCTGCCAATGGGATTTCTCCTACCCCAGAGTTCCACCAGGCACCAGAAAATAACAGCCAACACCTGAGACAGCCAGATTTGTAGAGGCCAGAATAAAAGCATAACCAAAAAAGCCAAAGCAAATATGGCATCTCCAGAACCCAGTTATCCAGAGGCAGGTAGGCATGGACACCCTAATATAAGTGATTCAAGAAGATTATCTTACATCTATGGTTATGAAGAGGATAATGGAGGAAACAAATGAAATGCATAAAGAAATAGACAAAGCTAAAATCAAACAGAGTATGACCATCTGAAAAGAAATACAGGGAATTCAGCCAAACAGTATGTGGCATTCAGAGAGGAAGCAATTAAATCACTGAAAGAAATAAAAGAAACAGATCAAACAAACAGCTAACGGAATTGAAGGCAAAGCAGGAAAATACATTCAGACAGGTGAAGAAAATCAATAAAATGGGTCAAGATCTGAAGATGGAATTGGAAAAATTAAAGAAAACACAAATGGGGGAAATCATGGAGAGGAAGAACACAAGGAAGAAAACAGGAACTACAGAGGTAAGGATAACAAACCGACTACAAGAGATGGAAGAAAGAATCTCAGGTGTGGAAGATACAATATTTTTTTCTTTGTTTCATTGTTTTGTAGGTTTAGTATTTTGACTATGATGTGACGAGAGGTATTTCTTTTCTGGTCTAGTCTATTTGGTGTTCTGTAGGCTTCTTGTATGTTGATGGACATTTCTTTTTTTAAGTTGGTAAAATTTTCTTCTATGATTTTCTTAAAAGTATTTTCCGGTCCTTGGAGCCTGGAGTCTTCTTTTTCATCTATTCCAATTATTCTTAGGTTTTGTCTTTTGATGGCATCCTTAATTTCTTGGTTGTTTTGTGCTTGGGACTTTTCCGATTTTCTTTTTTCCTTGAATGAGGAGTCCATTACAGCCAGCATATCCTCAGCTCCCGAGATTCTCGCTTCCATCTCTTGTATTCTATTGTTGATACTTACCTTTGTGGTTCCTGATCTTTTCTCTAAGTTCTCCAGTTCCAGGTTCTTCTCCCTTTGTGTCTTCTTTATAGTTTCTAATTCCGTTTTCAAGCTTTGTACCATTTCCTTCAACTGATTGACTGTATCTCCTATACTGGTTGTTTCCTCTCTGTTTATCTTTAATTGTTCCTCTATGTGGGCAGTTAAATTCTTCTCCATTTCTTTGAGGGCCTTGTTCATTTCCTCTTTTTGTCTCTCTTTTTGTACCTCCAATATCTGCATAATCATAGCTTTAATATAATTTTCCTGTGTCTCCACTGAATTAAAATCTCCACTGCTTATGGGTGTTTCTGGTGGGGCCATGGTGTCCTGATTTTTGTTGGGTGAGTTCTTTTGCCGATTTCTGGGCATTTGTTTATATATAATCAAGGAGCTGTTTGTGCTTTAAGGCTGAACTTCAGACTGGGACT
>CM053742.1:87489559-87523727 GCA_028658305.1 Pachyuromys duprasi | reverse complement strand
CCTCCCAATCCCACCCTTCCTTCCTCATCTCCTCCCTGCCCCTTTCCAAGTCCACTAGTAGGGGAGGATCTCATCCCCTTTCATCTGACCCTGTTTTTATCAGGTAACATCAGGACTGGCTGTTTTTATCAGGTAACTTCTGCGGCCAAGCAGGGCTGCTCCTCCCTTGCAGGGTGGGGAGGTCAAAGAGGCCGCCATTGAGTTCATGTCAGAAATAGTCCCTGTTCTTCTTACTAGGGTACCCAGTTGGATACTGAGCTACCATGGGCTACATGTGAGCAGGGGTTCTAGGTTATATCCATACATGGTCTTTGGTTGGAGAAACAGTCTCATAACCTATCACAGAGGGTGTCTGAAAGACTCTACCTAGAAGCATATCAAAGCAGATGCTGAGACTTATAACCAAACCTTCAGTAGAGTGCAGGGAATCAGGAGTTAGTATGACTGGGAGAGGACAGGAACTCAACAAGGACAAAAACTTTTAAAGTTTTAGCAGTATTATTCCTCAACAAAATTTTAGAAGATTTTATAGATGAAACCTATTTAACTGAGTTTTTAATTTTGCAATGGCACCAGAATGAAACTGAACCCAATTTCTGATTATCTTGTGTCTTAATTTACTTAAAATAAGATTTGGGGTCAATATTCCAAATTGTCTTATCATTTTCTATGTTTCATAGTGCCTTTTTGTAAAAGGTGAAAGTCACAAATTAATAGTTTTGTAGAATTTGCTGATAAAAAACTGGCCATCTGAAGAGAGATTTGACAAAATATGTCAGAATTTGATGACCTTTTCTTTAAAATTAATTCTTAGCTCATTCACAATATTTCTTATTCTTAGTAAAGCATTGCTTTAAAGAATAGATATAAATGTTCCACACATTTTCTGCTAAGAGCCATACATAAAGATACCTAAAAAACTTTATTATGAGTTATATAAGTACAATCATTCTTGCATGCATATTTGTTATAGAAAGATAAACCTTTACCCTTTTATACATTGTGCTTTCATCTCATTTCTTCCTTCAAACTCCTTCTTTTCTTCATGTCAAATTTGTAGTCTGTTTTTCCATTTCATTCCTTATTTATGCCTACACTCAGGAACTATTCAATGTTTTTCTTCAGGACAAGCCATGGATTTCTCCAAGAACTATTCAGAAACAGAATTAAATAGAGTAAGACATAAAAAAACAGAATATCTAGATATATAATTATTTTAAGTTCTAAATATATTTGATTTAGAATGGAAATGTGAATGTGCCACAAGAATAAAAGTTTATTTATTAAGAGTTATTAAAGGATGAGACAGTGGGGGATCTGTATAGAAATATTGTTTCAATTAGCAAAAATACTTAAAGCTTCCATCATTCTTTATCAGGAAGCAAATAAAACTCTACCACATTTTATAACGCATTTTCTTATTGAGGAAATGTTTAATGCAACATTCTTAAACAATTATTAGAAGACACGGTGTTTTATATTAAACTCTTTATTAGAAAACTTTTGACATTGCAGAAATAATAAGCAACTATTGATTTTAATGTATAATAGTGTCATCATTCTTGATGATAAAAGCAAGATATTATCTCCAGTAAACTACCCATTGCAGCTCAAACCTGTTATAGTAATTAATTTATCATTATTGCTATATAAATGTATAAGAGAATCTCATAAAAGGGTGTTTCTAAAAATTACAGCTGATGGTCCTCTGTGGAAGGCTCCTGTCCAGGACAGACTGTACCCACCAGGTTATCAAAGGAGATACTGAGATTCACAGTTAAAATTTGGGCAGAGTGCAGGAAACCTTATTGAAGAAGAAGAAGAAGGTGATAGAAAGACATGGAGGGGACAGCATCTCCACAAGAACAAAAGACCCCAAAAACCTGGGCCCAGGGTGTCCAGCAGAGACCTATACTTCAACCAAGGACTATGCATGGAGAGGACCTAGACCTCTGCTCAGAAGAAGCCCATAGGCTGCTCAATTTCTAAGTGGGTTCCCTAGTATGGAGTTCATGGGCTGTCTCTGACGTGAACTCAGTGGCAGGTTCTTCCTTTGGCCACAGAGGCAGATGATGCAGTCATTCATGATGAGAAGTGATAAGCTAGGGTCAGATAAAAGGGGAGGAGGACCAACCCTATCAGGAGACTAGAGAAAGGGCATAGGAGGAGAAGACAAAGGAACCTGGAGGAGACTAGGGAGAGGTCTGCTGGGAGGTTACCTAGTGAATAAATTGAAATAGATAAACAAACAAATAAATACATAGATAGATAAGAAAAAATAGACAAGGAAAAAATCTAAACTGATGGAAGCTTTCCACTCCATGCCAAAAAAATTACCAAGAAAAAATTGCTACTGCAACCTCTTTGATCATTTGCCAAGATATATTATCTCCTTGTCAGTACCCTGGGGTAAAGACTGTCATTAATTTGCAAGTGAGGAAATAAGTAACCATGTCAAAGATCAGGTGACTGAATGTTAATGCAAATTAATTTTATTGCTTCTTTCTGCCCTTTTAATTTTCTCCTGGTTTTATTTTTGCATAAATTGTGCACTTGAATTTTCTGAGTGTGCTCAGATAAACAGGCACAACAATGTAGCAGTTCAGTGAAGTAGCATAGATTGGTGTGAATGGAAGCACATCAGGTATAAATTTAATAAAGTGTTCGTTTTCTACACTGAGTGCTTCATGCATCTGCAAATAGAAACAACTAAGCTTTTAGCTTCTTTTTCCAAGACAAATAAAAATGGAAACCTTCAAAAGTTTTCTCTAAAAATACCAGTCATTTTAATTTTATATGCTGTCATTTGATTTTGCAAAAGAGAAAAACTTAGAGTGGATGGGAAATGCAACTTCATTTATACTACATATCATATAGACAATTCTCTGGATTGTCTATTATAAAAGAAGATAGGTATTCTAATTAGAGCTGGTGAGAACAATTTTTTTTCTCTCAAAGTTCAGATTAGATTTCTAAACATAGTGACATTAGTTATTCTCCTTATTTAGCATCTCAAACAACTAGCAATTTTGAGAATTTACCAAGAAAATAATTAAATACTAGGAGCTGCAAACACTGATTTTCCAAATATTTTTAAAAACCTAATTCATGAGTTTGTCCATGTCAGATACTATTAGTTCTTTCCTTTTGTTTGGCAAAGATCATATGAATTATGTACTGTCACGCAGGTACATTTCATTAGTTTCCCATGTATACTTAGACAGTAAATAATGGGAAAGGTTAGCTTTGAACACAAATATGACTTATTCTGAAATTAGTGCTTTTATGTCATAAGTTGAATTGCCTGCAAGAGCAATTTTTTGAAGTAAAACTTAGTTTTTACATTGAAAATTATCAGCTTTGTTTAGTTAAAATATTAGATTACCTAAATCAACAATAAGCTATCTGATTACCTGAAATATATTTATTTCTTAGAAATCAGGTGAGAAAACTTTTAAAACCAATATTTATTCATGTTTTCATCACTCAAGTTTTATAAATGTGATTATTATTGAAGCCTTAAACTTCATGAAATATCTTACTTGTATACATATTGAGTAGCATAGTTATTTGTTTATCTTTAGGTGGGCTACTATTTTTTAAATGTACTTTAATTCTAAGTCTATAAATTTTTAAAATTTTTGGATAAGTGATGTGTGATTTATATAAAAATCATATGATTGTAATAATAATTATATAGAGGTCTAGAAACAACCCTACTGAAAGAATTAAAAAGTGCTAGGAAGTGTTCAGGAAAAAGGGAACCTTAGGAGAAGACCAAAGACAAGGTGAATATTAATTTAAAGTTTTAATGAGAATCAATCTCAGAGCCTGCTTTCGACTAAGTTATCCACTTTCGTAAAGTTTCAATTATACAATCAAAAATTCAAGTCCATTCTTGGTATTAAATTGTTTTCTGTTCAGTTGTAGCCTGTTAAACAACTTGTTATTTTTAATTTTGGTCTTGTTAGAAAATTATTAAGTTCTTTTGAAGTGAAATGCTTAAAGCAAGTAATCAGTTTTAATTTTATGTTTCAAGCACAATAAATTCTGATATGTTCCCTTTATTTACATTTCTGTCTTGTATTTCCAAATTTTGTATTTTGAGTTCTTTACACATTTGGTTTTTTAAATTTATTATTATTATTCATTAAAATGTATTCATTGTGTATCCCATCTGTAGGGTCCCTCCTCTCCTGGTTCCACCCACTCTGCATCTTCTCCCTCTATGCCCCTCCACTAGTCTACTGATAGAGGAGTATCTCCTCCCTTTCTATCTGACCCTAGCCTATCAGGTCTCATTAGGACTGGTTGTACCATCTTCTTCTATGGCATAGTAAGGCTGCACCCTAAAGGGAGAGGTGAACAAAGAGCTAGTCACTGAGTTCATGTCAGAGAGACCCCTGCTCCCCTTACTAGGAAACCCACTTGGAAACTGAGCAGCCTATGGGCTCTCTCTGAGGAGGTGGTCTAGGTACTCTGCATGTATGATCCTTAGTTGGAGTATCAGTCTCTTGACACCCCTATGGGCCAAAGTATTTTTTTGGCACAGTGTGCAGCTCCTATCCACTCCAGGTCTTTCTATCTCCTCTTTTTCTGTAAGGTTTATATCACTCTGCCCAACGTTTGGCTATGAGTCTCAGCATCACCTTTGATACCCTGATGGGTAAAGTCTTTCAGAGGCTTCCTGTGGGAGGTTCATGACCTGTCTTTCCGTACTTCTGATGTCTATCCTGTTTGCCCTTCTGAATGAAGTTCCAGCCTCTTCCCTAGGTTCCCCTTGTAGTTTAGCTTCTTTTAAACTACAGATTTTAGTATATTATATGGCCATCGTATACTATATTATGTGGTTAATACCCACTTATTAGTGTGTGTACACTGTGTGTGTGTTTCTGCTTCTGGGTTACCTCACTCAGGATGATCTTTTCTAATTCCATCCATTTGTCTGCAAATTTCATGGTTTCCTTGTTTTTAAATGCTGAGGAGAATTTCATGTGTAAATAAATCATAATGTTTGTATCCAGTCCTTGGTTAAGGGACATGTAGGTGATTTCCAGATTCTGGCTGTTATGAAAAAGCTGCTATGAACATAGTTGAGAAAATGCCCCTGTTGTATGGTTAAACATCTTTCAGATATAAGCCCAGGAGTGGTATAGCTGGTAGCACTATTTAAGTGATACTATTTCTAATTTTCTGAGATATAACCAGTTGGATTTCCAAAGTGGTTGTACAAGTTTACATTCCCACCAGAATGGAAGAGGGTTCCACTTTCTCCACAACCTCTCTAGCATGTGTCATTCCTTGCATTTTGGTCTTAGTTATTCTCATGGTTTAGCTCTCTAAAACATTTTAACTGGATTACTTAGTTGTTGGTGTTTAACTTCTTGAATTATTTATATATTCTGGATATTGGCCCTCTGTCAAATGAAGGGTAGGTGAAGATCTCTATAGGCTGTCCCATTGTTCTGATGACAGTGTCTTTTGCTTTACAAAAGTTTTTCAGTTTCAAGAGTACCATTTATTGATTGTTGAACTTAGAGCCTGTGCTATTAGTGTTCTGTTCAGGAAGTTGTCTCTTGTGCCAATGAAGTCAATGCTCTTCTCCACTTTAACTTCTAACTGATTTATTGTTCCTGGTTTTATGTTGAGGTCTTTGAACCACTTGGACTTTAGAGCAAGGTGATAAATATGGGTCTATTTGCACTTTTCTACATGTAGACATCCTGATAGTCGAGCACTATTAGTTGAAGATGCTATAGTTTCTCCATTGTATAGTTTTGGATACTTTGTCAAAAATCAAGTATCTGTAGATGTGTGGGTTTATTTATGGGTCTTCTGTTCAATTCCATTCATACCCCAGACTGTTTCTCTGTCACTATCTTGAAGTTTTTATTACTGTTGCCCTATAGTACAGCTTTAGATCAGAGAAGGAGTTACTTTTAGAAGATCTTATATTGTACATGATTGTTTTAGCTGTTCTGTTGTTGTTGTTGTTTTTCTTATGAAATTTAGAATTGTTCTTTCAAGTTCTGGAAAAACATGTTGGTATATTGATAGGAATTGCATTAATCTATAGAGTGCTTTTTGTATGATGACCATTTTCACTATGTTAATGCTACAGATCTATGAGCATGGGAAATTTTTCTGTCTTCTGATATCTTCTTCAATTTCTTTCTACAGAGACTTTAACTTTTTTCCATACAGGTTTTTCACTTGCTTGGTTAGAGTCATACCAAAGTACTTTATGTTTGTTATTTGTGGCTATTGTAAAATTCCTTTTTTGCATTAATTTTATATCAACCCACTTTGCTGAAGGTGTTTATCAGCTCAAGGAGCTCTCTGGTAGAATTTTTATGGTTATTCATGCATACTATCATGTCATCTGCAAATAGTGATACATTGACTTCTTCCTTTCCAATTATCCCTTGATCTCCTTTAGTTGCCTTATTGCTCTAGATATGACTTCTTGTACTATATTGAAGCGATAGGGAAATAGTTGGCAGCCTTACCTTTTCCCTGATTTCAGTGGGATTGACTTAAGTTTCTCTCCGTTAAGTTTGATGTTGGTTATAAGCTTGCTTTATATTGTTTTTACTATGTTTTGGTATGTTTCTTATATCCCTGATCTCTCCAAACATTACATATAAATGGGTGTTGAATTTTGTCAAATGCTTTTTCGGCATCCAAGGACATGATCATGTGTTTTTTTTTTTTATTCTCTTTCAGTTTGTTTACATAATGGATTATACTGATGAACTTTCATATGTTGAACCACCCCTGCATACCTAGGATGAAGCTTACTTGGCCATGGTGGATGATATCTTTAATGTGTTTTTGGATTCTGTTTGCAAATATTTTATTGAGTATATTTGTATACATAACTGAGATTGGTCTGAAGTTCTCTTTCTTTGTGGGTCTTTGTGTAGTATGGGTATCAAGGTGCCTGTGACTTTTTAGAATGCAGTTGTTAATGTTCCTTCTGTTTATGTTTTGTGGAATAATTTGAAGAGTATTGATGTTAGCTCTTTTTTGATAGTCTGTAGAATTCTGCACTGGAACCATCTGACCCTGAACTTTTTTTGAATGGGAGATTTTGACTAATGTGTCTATTCCCTTAGGGGATATAGGACTATTTGATTTATTCACCTGATCTTGTTTAGGCTTTGGTAAATGGAATCTATCAAGAAAATTGTCCATTTCATTTATATTTTCTAATTCTGTTGCATGTAGGCTTTTGAAATAGGACCTAATGATTCTCTGTATTTCCTCAGTGTCTGTCCTTATGTCCCCCTTTTCATTTCTGATTTTGTTGATGTGAATACTGTTCCTCTGCCTTTTAGTTAGGTTTGTTACTGGTTTGTCTATCTTGTTGTTTTCCCCAAAGAATCAACTCTTGGTTTCATTGATTCTTTGAATTATCCCCCCCCCCTTTTTACTAAGTTCTTGATATCAGCTCTGAATTAGATCATTTCCAGCTGTTATTTCTCTTGGGTGTCTCCTCCTCCTCCCCCTTCTCCTTCCTCTTCTTTTTTTTTTTTATTTTACTTTCAGGTGTGCCATTAAGTTGCTTGTATGAAGCCACTTAGTGTTCTAAACTTTCCTCTTAGCACTGCTTTCATTGTGTCCCATAAGTTAGGGTAAATTGTGCCTTCATTTTCATTGAATTCTAGGTAGACTTACTTCCACCTTGACCCAGCTGTCACTGAGTAGAGAGATATTCAGTTTCCATGAATGTGTAGGCTTTTTGCTATTTCTGCTTTGTTAAAGTCTAGTTTTAGACCATGCTAGTTTTATATGGTACACTGTATTATTTCAGCCTTCTAATATCTGTTGAGGCTTGCTTTGTGCCTGACTATATGATCACTTTTAGAGAAGGTTCCATGTGTTCCTTATTCAAATGATTACTTGTTTATTTTGTTTGAGAAGCTGATGCAGAAATTCTTAGATACACAAGTTAAGTAACTTATTTTTCTTTTTGAATTGTCACTACACATTTGAGATAATAGTTATGCACACTAATTGCCAATTTACTTCAAATTAAGACGTCTTTACGCATTCTTAGAAAGCTAGCCCGAAAGCCCAACACAGTATGAGTTTTTAGAGCTATTTTCTTTCTACTCTACTTTATATTTTCATTACCAATGAGTAGACAAGAAGGTAAAATGTACTACAAAGATGGAGAAGGAATGCTATTGTAGATTAATTAAGTTTTTATTGAAATAATGAACATTTATATGTTCTTATGATTTTCATTAGCAAACTTCTAAGACTATAGTGATATATAAACAGGCTCTTGTGAAGTGGCATCAAAACAAGGACATCATACCCAGTATTTACACAGTGATAGCTTCTTGACTTAAAACTGTGAATGACTGTTGGTAACCATGTTATTCACTCATAGAAGATAAAGAAGAGAATTTTTAGTAAGAATATACTGTCACATTTTACAAGATCATCTATGCATTGCTTGTTTGTTATATCAATAAAGTTTTCATTTTACACAAAGTGACTTCTTCATAGTTTTTCAGACTAAACTTCTCATTTTTTTTCCTTTAAAAGTGTTTCCTCAATTGTTTTAGTTTGAGTGATTGGAAATTACATACATTAACTGCTACTCATATTTTGAATGAGGGAATATATTAATTTGAGCTGTGCAGCATGAAAAATGTTATAGAAATCCTCTACAGTGACGTTTCTTTATATGTACCAACACGTGCAATATATACGTACTGCCTAACAACCCATATGTGCCCCTATCTGTCTGTCAGTGGTGATCATGTCTAATACAGTATGTGAAAAAGTTTAGGGATATAAGAAATGTTAGTTATTGGAGGGGAAATAGGGAAAAGATTAAATGATATAAATACAGTCACTTATGTGTGAAGTTTAAAAATAAATAGGAAACAATAGTTTAAGAGGAGACATTAGTTATCTCTTTTTCTATATTTTATACTTTTAGAAATATATTGCTAATATTTATAGTGGATGTGCTTTGCAAAATATAAATGGTGATATGTTGTATAACATACAACATAAGTAACACAACTAGTAATGCATCATGAGACCTGTAAAACTATTTAATGACTGTCTTCAGCTCTATGGCAGACAGTATTTTTTAAATTGAAGCATTTAAAATTCTACATGTCAAGCCACAGAGCAAGATGATGCAGCCAGATTTGATAAGACATGATAGGCTAGGATCAGAAAGAAGGAGAAGAGGTCCTTCCTTATCAGTGGACTAGGGAAAGGACATAGGGGGAGAAGACAGAGGGTGGGTGGGACTAGGAGGAGATGAAGAAGAGTGCTGCCATGAGGGTACCAAGTGAATAAATTGTAATAAATAAATAAATAAATAAACAAATAAATAAATAAATAAATAAATTTAAATTAAATTAAAAAATTATTCATGGTAAGTAACTCACATTGTTTTTAAAAAATATTTTCTTTTTAATTCTTTTTAGATTATAATTGTCATTTTCCTCATTAAATTTCCTCAGTGTGCACCCTCTCATATACCTCCTCCTCTGTAAATTCATGTATCCCTCACTATCTTATCCTAAAGAAGACTCCATTGTGATGGAACACATTAATGTGCTTTTAAGATACTGAAGGCTTTATTTTAGTAGTTTTGCAGTCATATTTATTTATTTTTCTACAGTAATTGTCAAGCAAGCTGAATCATTGCTTTTTTTAAAAAATCTATTTTAGTGCCTCCTTCCCCCTCCCCCCAAAAAAGGAAAAAGAAAAGAAAAAAACAAAAGCACTTGTGGTCTTCTTTCACTCTGGAAATCTTTATAAGTCTATAGTTAAAATTTATATATTTTATTTACTGACTTCTTTTGTAAGTTCCATCAGTCCATATATCTACATTTAATGTTTTTAATCTCTACCTTTTCTTCTACCAGTATATAAAAATATATGTCCACACACACAATTGGAATCAAACTGAGTGTGTTTCCAATTATGTGTGAACCATTATTTTTGTTTTGTTTTGTTTTAATCACAGGTCATTCAGTTGTATCCCAGCCTTAGCCCTTCTCTCTTTCCCTCCCAATCCCACCCTCCCTCCCTCATCTCCTCCCTGCCCCCTTCTGAGTCCACTGATTAGGGAGGTCCTTATCATCTGACCCTAGCTTATCAAGTATCTTCAGGACTGGCTGCCATGTCTTTATGTGTGGCCTAATAAAGCTGTTCCTCCTTTGGGGGGTGGGGGAGGAGGAGCTCAAAGAGCCAGTCATTGAGTTTATGTCAGAAATAATTCTTGTCCCTCTTACTAGAGAACCCACTTGGTTACTGAGCTAACATGGGATATGTCTGAGCAGGGGGAATAGGTTATTTCCATACATGGTCCTTGGTTGAAAAACAGTCTCATAGAAGACACTTGTGCCCTGACATATTTAGACCTTGTGGTTCTACTTTCCCTTCTAGGTCATACTAAATCACTGTTCATCCTGAATGAGCTATCCCAGAAGCAGAAAGACACACATGGTATATACTCACTTATAAGTGGATATTAGATGTATAATATAGGATAAACATACTAAAATCTGTACACCTAAAGAAGCTAAGCAAGAAGGAGGACCCTAGGAAATATGCCCAATCCTCACTCAGAAAGGCAAATGGGATAGACATTGGAAGAGGGTGAAAACAGGGAACAGAACAGGAGGCTACCACAGAGGGCCTCTGAATGACTCTAGTCAGCAGAGTATCAAAGCAGATGCTGAGACTCATAGCCAAAATTTGCAAAGAGTGCAGGGAATCTTATGAAAGAAGGGGGAGATAGAAGGATATGGATGAGACGGTTGCTCCACAAGAAGAGCAACAGTACCAAAACCTTGGCCCAGATGTCTTTTCTGAGGCTGACACTGAAGCCAAGGATCATGCATGGAAATAACCTAGAACCCCTGCTCAGATGTAGCCCGTGGCAGCTTAGTATCCAAGTGGGTTCCCTATTAAGGGAAACAGAGACTGTCTCTGACATGAACTCAGTGGTTGACTCTTTGATCACCTGCCCCTGAGGGGGGTAGAGGCATCCTTACCAAGCCACAGAGGAAGACAATGAAGCCACTCCTGATGAGACCTGATAATCTAGGTTCAGATAGAAGGTCAGGAGGGCCTCCCCTATCAGTAAACTGCGGATGGGTCATGTGAGGAGAAGGGAGAGGATAGGCAAGATTGGGTGGGTGCCTGGGAGGAGCCTATAGCTGGGATTCAAAGGGAATAAAATGTAAAGAATAAAAAAATATTTTTGAAAATAAAACTATATTCCTCTTCAGAGAATTCTGTTTAGCTCCAAACCCCATTTTTTTAAATTGGATTACTTGCTTTGTTGCTTTTTAACTTATTTGGTTCTTTACATATTCTGGATATTAGCCCTCTGTCAGATATACTGTTGGTGAAGATCCTTTCCCAGTCTGTAGTCTGTTGTTTTGTTCTGACGACAGTTTCCTTTCCTTTACAGAAGCTTTTCAGTTTCATGAGGTTCCATTTATTGAAAGTTTATCTTTGATCCTGTGATGTTGGTGTTCTGTTCAGGAAGTTGTCTCCTGTGCCAAATGTTCTAGGCCCTTCCCCACTTTTTCTTCTAACTGATTTAGTGTGTCTGGTTTTATGTTGAGGTCTTTGATCCACTTGGACTTTAGTTTTGTGCAGGGTGATGAATATGAATCCATTTGCATTTTTCTGCATGTAGACATCCAGTTAGACCAGCACTATTTGTTGAAGATGCTATCTCTTCTTTTTCATTGTATGGTTTTGCTTCTTTGTCAAAAATCAAGTTTCCATAGATGTGTGGGTTTATTTCTGGGTCTTCTATTTGGTTCCATTGATCCACTATTCTGTTTTTATGCCAGTACTGTGCAGTTTTGTAGTACAGCTTAAGATCAGGGATAGTGAAGTCTCCAGAAGATCTAATGTTGTACAGGATGGTTTTGGCAATTCTGGGTTTGTTGCTTTTCCATGTGTCCTTGAGACTTATTCTTTCAAGGTCTGTAAAGAATTGTGTTGGTGTTTTGATGGGAATTGCATTGAATCTGTAGATTGCTATTGGCAATTTGGCCATTTTCACTATGTTAATTCTCCCAATACATGAGCACGGGAGATCTTTCCACCTTCCGATATCTTCTGCAATTTCTTTCTTCAGAGATTTGAATTTTTTTTTTATTCATACCGGTCTTTAACGTGCTTGGTTAGAATCACACCAAGGTACTGTATGTTATTAGTTACTCTTGTGAAGGGTTTTGTTTCCCTTATTTCTTTCTCGGCCCTTTTGTCCTTGGTATACAGGAGGGCTTATAATTTTTTGAGTTAATTTTCTATCCAGCCACTTTGCTGGAGGTGTTTATCATCTGAATGAGTTCTCTGGTTGAATTTTGGGGGTCGCTCATATATACAATCATATCATCTGCAAATAATGATAGTTTGACTTCTTTTCCGATTTGTATCCCCTTGATCTCCATTCGTTGTCTTATTGCTCTAGCTAGAAATTTAAGTAGTATGTTGAAAAGTTATAGAGAAACTGGGCAGCCTTGCCTTGTCACTGATTTAAGTGGGACTGATTTAAGTTTCTTTCCATTGAGTTTGATGTTTGCTAGAGGATTGATGTATATTGTCTTTACTATGCTTATGTATGTGCTTTGTATGCCTGATCTCTCCAAGAATTTAAAGATAAACGGGTGTTGGAGTTTGTCAAATGCTTTTTTGGCATCTAAGGAGATGATCATGTGATTTTTCTCCTTCAGTTTGTTTACATGATGGATTACCTTGATGGATTTCCATATATTAAACCACCCCTGCATGCTTGGGATGTGGTGGATGATATCTTTTATGAGTTCTTGGATTCGGTTTGCAAGTATTTTACTCAGTATTTTTGCATCAATATTCATGTGAGAGATAGGGCTGATGCTCTTTTTTTTTGTTGGGACTTTGTCTGGTTTAGGTTTCAAGGTGACTGTGGCCTCATTGAATGAGTTTGGTATTGTTCCTTCTAATTCTGTTTTGTGGAATGTTTTGAAGAGAATTGTAGTTAGCAGTTCTTTGATGGTCTGGTAGAATTCTGTGCTGCAACCATCTCGGCCAGGGCTTTTTTTTTTTTTTTTGAAGGGAGACTGTTGATTACTGCTTCAATTTCCTTGGGGAGTATAGAATGGCAGAGAAACACAGAAACACTTAAATGCTCAACATCCTCAATCATCAGGGAGATGCAAATCAAAACGGCCTTGAGATTTCACCTCATACCCATCAGAATGGCTAAGATCAAAACTAAAGTGACAATACATTCTGGAGAGGATGTGGAGAAAAGGGAACTTTCCTGCATTGCTGGTGGAAATGTAAATGTGTACAACTACTTTGGAAATCAATCTGGTACTTTCTCAGAAAATTCGGAATAGTGCTACCTCAAGATTCAACTATATCACCCCTAGGCATATATCTAAAAGATACTCAAGTACACAATAAGGACATTTGTTCAACCATGTTCATAGCAGCTTTATTCATAATAGCCAGAAGCTGGAAACAACCCAGATGGCCCTCAGTGGAGGAATGGATACAGAAATCATGGTACATTTACAGAGTGGAATACCACTCAGCAATTAAAAACAAGGAAAGCATGAAATGTGCAGGGTAATGGTGGAATCTAGAAAAGATTATCTTGAGTGAGGTATCCCAAAAGCAGAAAGACACACATGGTATATACTCACTTATAAGTGGATAATTTGATATATAATATATGATAAACCATCACAAATCTGTATACCTAAAGAAACCAAGCAAGAATAAGGACCCTGGGTAAGATGATCAATCCTCACTCAGAAAGACAAACAGGATGAACTTTGGAAGAAGGAGGAAACAGGGAACAGGACAGGAGCCTACTACAGAGGGACTCTGAAAGACTCTATCCAGTAGGGTATCAGAGCAGATGCTGAGTCTCATAGCCAAACTCTGGGCAGAGCACAGGAAATCATATGAAAGAAGGGGAAAATAGTTAGACCTGGAAAGGACAGGAGCTCCACAAGGAGAGCAACAGAACCAAAAAATCTGGGCCCAAGGGTCTTTTCTGAGACTGATACTCCAACCAAGGACCATGCATCGATAACCCCTACTCAGATATACCATTGTAGCTCAGTTTCCAAGTGGATTCCCTATTAAGGGGAACAGGGACTGTCTGTGACATGAACTCAGTGTCAGGATCTTTGATCACCCTCCCTAAGAGGGAGCAGCCTTGCCAGGCCACAGAGGTAGACAATGAAGCCAGTCCTGATGAGACCAGATAGGCTAGGGTCAGATGGAATGAGAGGAAGGCCTCTCCTATCAGTGTATTTGGAAAGGGGAATGGGAGGAGATTAGAGAGTATGGGTGGGGTTGGAAGGGAATGAGGGAGGGCCTACAGCTGGGATACAAAGTGAATAAACTGTAATTAATATAAAAAATAATTTAAAAATTTAAAAAAATTAAAAAGAAATATATTTTGGTGTATTTCTTTTGTCTCTCTGTCATAGTTAGCTTTAACTATCAACTTGATTTAGCCTATAGTGATCTAAGAAGGAAGTCTCATGTAAGGATTTCCCTTCTCATACTCTCTTATAGGCGTATATATGGGGAATGTCTTTATTGGTTATTAACGTAGATGGGCCCAGCCCTCTGTGGGTGACACCATTCTGTAGACAGGTGATCCTTGGTTCCAAAGGAAAGCTAGCTGATCATGGGCCTCTGAATGAGTCAGCAGGTACTCTTCTTGGATGAATTCTGCTGTAAGATTCTCCTTAAATTTTTGTGTTGACTTCTTAGAGTGATGGCCAGTGATCTCTCAGTTGAAGTAAAATCATTCTTTCTCTTAAAAATTTATGTAAGAAATGTATGCTCTAATAAGCCTAATGTATATAACTATTTCATATTCTTTAACGAATGATTTAAATATTGAAATTACTAACATTAACCCTCATATTTCAACCATAGTGTAAATTCTAATTCATTCTGTCATTTACATGTCATATATAAATGATACATTTTGTTTTAACAATTTGAAATATAGCTTCTTTTTCTGTCTTTGACTGCCTTCTGTAGAAATTTCCCCAGCTGCCAGTCCAAATTTCTCACCCAGACTCAGAGACTCTCATCACCTATCCAACAGGGTATTGAGGCTGCCAAGTTGGCATCAATTCTCTTATTAGCTTCAAGAAGACTTGAGACAGAAGCTGTCAACACTTCCTATTTGGCGTCTATGTGACTGTGAAGAATGATCACATTCTAGTCAAAAGAATCTTGTCCACTTATAGTCGAAGAAAAGCATGTTTTGTTAAGGAATATTTATTCTTTTACAATGTTCACAAATATAAAATTCTCAGTTACTTGTGTTCTCTTTTTGTTGCAAATTAAAGAAGTTATTATGAAGCAACTGAGAAAGACAAAAAAAAAATCATTGATTTTCCTGAGATGATTTAAATCAGTAAGAAATACACAGACTATAAACCCGAAACCATACAAGGAAAGCATTCACCACCATCATTTGTGACAATTGTTTCACAAACAGCAATAAAAATTTTACACATTTTTTTTCTTTTTCTATGTGAAAAATAAATTTGTCTCAATTTTGTATTGTCTTACAAATCTTATACACTGTTCCAGAGTACAACCAAAATCGAAAAAAAATTAGTCAAATTATAGATCATTAAATCTGGAGACTTTACAGAGTGAGAATAATAATTTATTTATTATTATTTATCAGTAAGCATTTGTAACTACTACACCATTTATGGTATGACCAAGAAAATACTCAATTTTCTCATCTTTTTCAGTGATATCTGATTTAAGAGAAGTACTTGAATGACAGTGAATCAAATATTATTTTTGAAGAATGACAATTTTCTACAATTATTAAAAGGATCCCTTAGTAAATGGTTCTGGGATCACACAATGTTGAAATGTAAAAAAGTTAGTTCTGATAAATTTAATTCATTCCTGAAAGACTTGGAACCTTAATCTTTTTCATTGTATACCCTGAGGCTTCTATGGAGATTCAACAGTCACTTGTCTTACAGGTGTTTAAACAGAAAACTCCACCTGCATATTATATCTATAAATATTTATTCTATCACATTTCATTAAATAGAACTATAAAACCAGTACCATATAAATGTACTGACATATCAATGTTTGTGTTATAGTGTCTGCTGCTCATACACATAACAATAACACTTACTTTAAATTTTTATTGTGAATTATATATTGTTCTTTCTTATCTATCTATTAATTAATTATTACAATTTATTCAATTTGTATCCCTGCTGTGTCACACCCACAATCCTCCCATTCCCTCTCCCTCCCTCTCCCTCCCCTAGTCCTCTGAAAGAGAAGGACCTCCTCCTCTTCTATCTGACCCTAGCTTATCAGGTCTCATCAGGGCTGGCTGCATCATCTTCCTCTGTGGCCTGGTAAGGCTGCACCAACCAGGGAGAAGTGATAAAAGAGCCAGCCGTTGAGCTCATGTCAGAGATAGCTCCTGATACCCTTGCTTGGGAACCCACTTTGTTACTGAGCTGCCATGTGCTACATCAGTGCTTGGATTCTAGATTATTTCCATGAATGATCATGGGTTGGGTCTTTGCAGGCCTCTGTGGGCCTATGATATTTGGCTCAGATGATCTCCTTGTAGAGTTCCTGTCCCCTCCAGGGCTTTTTTTGTTGTTGTTTAATCACAGGTCATTCATTTGTATCCCAGCCATAGCCCCCTCCTTTATTCCCTCCCAACCCCTCCCTCCCTCATCTCCTCCCTGCCCATCTCTAAGTCCACTGATAGGGGAGGTCCTCTTCCTCTTCCATATGACCCCAGCTTATCAGGTATCTTCAGGAATGGCTGCAATGTCCTTATCTGTGGCCTAGCAAGGCTACTCCTCCCTCAGGTGGGAGGGGGAGGAGGGGAAACTCAATGAACCAGTCATTGAGTTCATGTCAGAAATAATTATTGTCCCCCTTACAAGGGAACCTACTTGGATACTGAGCTACCATGGGCTACATCTGAGCAGGGGTTATAAGTTATATCCATGCATGGTCTTTGGTAGGAGAAACAGTCTCATAAAAATATATCAGGGCACAGGTATTCCTATCTAACTCTTTTTTTCCCAAAGATTCCCTGCACTCTGCCCAAAGATTGACTATGAGTCTGAGTCTCAGCAACTTTGATACCCTGCTGGGTAGAGTCTTTCAGAGGCTCTCTGTTGTAGGCCCTTGTCCTTTTCCCTGCTTGCTCTTATGAGTGAGGTTTCAGCCTCTTCACTACAGTGCTATTTGTTTAGCTTCTTCATTACTATAGAGTTTAGTATGTTTATCCTATATTGTTTGGATAATATTCACTTATAAGTGAGTGTAGAAAGAAAAACACATGGTATACAAGTCATTGGTAGGAATATCAGTCTCAGAAAAGACCCCTGTGCCCATATTTCTTGGTTCTGTTCCTCTCCTTGTGGAGCTACTATCCACTTGATTCTTTCTCTCTCTCCCTTCTTGCATAAGATTCCCTGCACTCGGCCCCAAAATTGGCTATGAATCTCAGCATCTGTTTTGATACCTTGCTGGATAGAGTCTTTCAAACGACCTCTGTGGTAGGCTCCTGTACAGTTTCCTGTTTTTTTCTCTCTTCTGATGTCAGTCCCTTATGCCTTTTAAGTGAGGACTGATCATCTTAATCAGGGTCCTCCTTCTTGCTTAGCTTCTTTAGGTGTACAGATTTTAGTATGTTTATCCTATATTATACATCTAATATCCACTTATAAGTGAGTGTGTCTTTCTGCTTCTGGGATACCTCACTAAGGATGATCTTTTCTAGTTCCCGCCATTTGCCTGCAAATTTCATAATATCCTTGTTTGTAATTGCTGAGTATTGTTTCATCGTGTAAATACACCAAAATTTCTTTATATATTCCTCATTTGAGGGACATCTGTGTTTCCTCCATATTCTACCTGTTACAAATAAAGGTGCTTTGAACACGGTTGAGCAATTGTCCTTGTTGTATTCTTGAGCATATTTTGGATTTATGCCTAGGAGTGCTGCACCTGGATCTTTATTAAATATTTATTTTTCATATTAAAAAAGTTTATTCAGTTTGTATCCCAGGTGGAGTCCCCTCCATCATTCCCTCCTAATTTGACCTTCCATTCCTCCTCTCCTCCCAATTGCCTCTCCAAGTTCGATCTATAGCTGGATCTTGAAGAATCACTGTTCCTAACAGTCTGAAAAAGTGCCAGATTGAATTCCAACCACTGTTGCCTCAGCCATAGCAGGGAGTCCTGTGCTTGGGACAAGGGGAAGTGCTGGGGGGTTGAATGTTCACCAATCTCAGTCCCTGGACACCTCCAAGGGTGACCTGGATCCAAACTGTCCCAGCTCACAGGTTCTCCTCTTTCCCCCAGGAAGCCTCAATGTGGATATTTTGCTTCAATTGCCCCTCCACGCACCAATTTTGGAGTTTTGGATCCTGTGCCACAAAGATATGATGTGGGCTGATCTGCCACCTTGAAACACGTCCTTTAATCATTTTAAATATTTATAGAATACAATGTTTTATTTTCAGAATGGTGTATTTACAGAAAATGGCTGAAAAAAAGGATGGAAGGCACTCAATGAACAACACAATTTTGTAGGTAAAAATTATCAAATCTTAAAGAAGCCTAGACCCTTACATACAAGCAGAGAACTGCTAAAATAATAAATTATGTTGCCTGAGTCAAATATACCAGTAATCTTTTTCTCAAACTTCAGTTCCAGAGTTGATTTGTGTCATCCTTAGTGAAAGATGTCAGTTAGAAATGATAGGTAATTTGTTGCAGTATCAGTCTCAGAAAAGACCCCTGTGCCCAGATTTTTTGGTTCTGTTGCTCTCCTTGTGGAGCTCCTGTCCAGATGTAACTCAGCGTCCAAGTGGATTCCCTACTAAGGGAAGCAGGGGCTTTCTCTGACATGAACTCTGTGGCTGGCTCATTGATCACCTCCCTCTGATAGGGGAGTAGCTTTACCAGGCCCCAGAGGAAGACATTGCAGCCAGTCCCGATGAGACCTGGAAGAATAGAGTCAGATGGAAGGGGAGGAAGACCTCCACTATCAGTGCACAAGGGGAGGGTCATGGGAGGAGAAGAGGGAGGAAGTGTAGGATTAGAAGGGGACGAGAAAAAAAAAGACTACTCTGTCCTCCATTTTTAGAGCTTGGCAAACTTTAGCATCTTTGATTCTGATTATCTGAATATAGAAGAAGGCTTGTTGTTGACAAAAGAAAACTTTCTTTTCTTTGACAGGGTACACAAGAATGAATGGGTTACATGATAATTAACATTGTTCTGGCTTACCAATCGCTATCTCTTAAAGAGAGATGGTAAAACTGCATTTGACTTGAGAGGACAGTATATGGTAGAGACACACTGAGAATTGTATAGGAATACAAACTTTTGGATGGCTGGGAATGGGCATACACTTGACAGTCTGTAAGCTGTCTTCATCTATTCATATAGTCTGGTCTGAGTCCCTTGTAATTACTCTTTGGAAGGTAATACAAATGAATAGAAAATAAAAATCTGCTTATTGATTTTTCAGAATGTCTTTTATTTCAGATGCATTCTTAGTCAAAAGTTATATGTTCCACACAAAACCTTATTTTTATAGGATGTGTTAATGAAGAATGGCTGTTAATAAACAACAAAAGTGAGTTACAGAGTGAAATTCTTTCAAGTCAAACCACAGCTGTTTGAAGAGTGACAATATGATACTATAGAATTTCCATTATTCCTAACTAATTGACTTTACAAGTTTGGTTTTTTTGTTTTTTTTGTTTGTTTGTTTGTTTGTTTGTTTTAGAAATTCACTAGTATGTCTTGTACTTAGGGCTAAAAGAAACAGTAACAGTCGATGGCAGTGATAAAACACAAATCTCACCTTGTCAAGAGCTGAAATGGATAAAAAGTTTTCATCTGCTCTGGATCCATTAAGATAAACAACCTGAGAATTAAAGATGCATTTATTATAGATATTTTAAGATTGCAAGAATATTTAGTAATAAAAGTATCTGACAGAATACAAAATTTCAAGATAAAGAATAAGTGTAGATAATATGTTGCAAACTAAATCAGAATAGTAAATAGTGAAAACTTAATTCTGCCTGTGGCCATAAAGCTTTAATGTAAGGAGACCCTTTAAACTTTTCAACACAAACCAAATTTCTTTTATTATTTATTTATTATTAATTACAATTTATTCACTTTGTATCTCTGCTCAAGCACCCTCCTTTATCTCCTCCCAGTCCCACCCTAACTCCATTCCCGCCCCCATGTCCTTCCCCAAGTCCACTGATAGGAAAGATTCTCCTCCCCTTCTATCTGACCCTAGCCTATCAGGTCAAATCACGACTGGCTGCAATATCTTTCTCTGTGGCCTTGCAAGGCTGCAACCCCCAGGGGGAGGTGATCAAAGAGCCTGCCACTGAGTCTATGTCCCAGATAGACCCTTCTCATCTTACTAGGGAACCCATTTGGAAACTGAGCTGCCTATGGGTTACATCTGGCCAGGAGGTATAGGTCCTGTGTATGAATGATCCTTGGTTGGAGTTCTGCAGGCCTCCATGGGCCCAAAATTTTTGGCTCTGATGTTCTCCATGTGGAGTTCCTGTCTCCTCCACGTCTTTCTATCTCCCTCTTCTTCTTTAAGATTCCCTGCATGCTGCCCAGAGTTTGGCTATGAGTCTCAGCATCTGTTCCGATATGCTGATAGGTAGTGTCTTTAAGAGGACCTCTGTGGAAGGTTCCTGACTTGTTCCCTGTCTTCTCCTACTTCTGATGTCTATTCTGTTTGTCCTTCTGAATGAGGATTAAGCATCTTCCCTATGGTTCTCATTGTTGTTTGGCTTCTTTCGGACTATACATTTTAGTATGGTTATCATATATTACATGGCTAATATCAACTTATAAATGAGCATATACAATATGTCTCTTTGTGTTTCTGGGTTACCTCACTCAGATGATCTTTCTATTTCTATTATTGTGCCTGCAAAATTCATGATTGTTTTGTTTTTAATTGCTGGATAGTATACTATTGTGTAAATGTCTCATAACTTCTGTATCAGTTCTTCAGTTGAGGGATATCTAGGTTGTTTCCAGATTCTGGATATTATAAATAAAGTTGGTATGAACATAGTTGAGCAAATGTCCTTTTTTATGGTTGATCATCTTTCATATATACGCCCAGGAGTTGTATAGGTAGATTTTTTAAATTAATTTTTTATTTTTTTATATTAATTACAGTTTATTTACACTTTGTATCCCAGCTGTAGTCCCCTCCCTTACTCCCTCCCAACCCCACCCTACCTCCTTTCCTTCCATCTGATCCTAGCTTATCAGGTCTCATCAGGACTGGCTGCATTGTCCTCCTCTGTGGGTGGACAAAATGCCAGTCCCCGAGTTCATGTCAGAGACAGTCTGTTTCCCTTACTTAGGGAACTCACTTGGATACTAAGCTGCCAGGGGCTACATTTGAGCAGGGGTTCTAGGTTATATCCAGAAATGGTCCTTGATTGAAGTATCAGTCTCAGAAAAGGCCCCTCTATCGAGATATTTTGGTTCTCTTGCTCTCTTTGTATATCTCCTGTCCTCTTCAGGTCTTACTATCTTAAGGGAGCATTATTCCTATCTTTGTGAGAAAGTGTCAGACTAATTTCTGAAGTGGTTATACAGGTTTACATTCCCACCAGCAATGGAGGAGGGTTGCTGTTTCTCAACACCCTCTCCAGCATGTGTCATTCCTCGAGATTTTTACCTTAGCCTTTCTGATGGGTGTGTGGTGGAATATCAGGGTCATTTTGATTTGCCTTTCCCAGATGAGTAAGGACACTGAGCATTTCTTTAATTGTTTCTCTGCCATTCTATATTCCTCTGCTGAGAATTCTCTGTTTAGCTCAGGTACTGACATAAAAACAGACCTCTGGATCAATGGAATAGAATCGAAGATATAGAAATAAACCCATTCACCTATGAAGTCTTAATTTTTGACAAAGAAGCCAAAACTATATAATGGAAAAAGTTATCATCTTCAACAAACGGTGCTCGTTTAACTGGATGTCTTCATGAAGAAAAAGGCAAATAGATCCATGTTTATCACCCTGCACAAAACTAAAGTCCAGGTAGACCAAAGACCTCAACATAAAACCATACACATTAAATCTGTTAGAAGAAAATGGGAAGAAGAGTCTTGACCACATTGGCACAGGAGACAACTTCCTGAACAGAACAACAATAGCATAGGCTCTAGGATCAGCAACCAACAAATGTGATTTCATAAAATTAAAAAGCTTCTGTAAAGCGAATGAGCAAGGAAAGAAATAAAATGAAGCATAAGGGGGGGGGGTCCATATTGTTTGTCCTTGATTCCAGAAAAACATGTCTATTAATAAATTTAAGTTTGAAATGCCTGACTAATTCTTTCAGAAAACAGTTACATTTTCCCTTCCTGGAAGGTCAAAGCTTATCATCAGTACTTATTTCATAGTTAATTCTATGTAAAAAAGTATACAAATTTTATGTGCTTTTGACTAGAAATTTGTTAATAATATACATTGAATGAAATTTGAAACATGGACATAAAAGTAAAATGGAAAATACCTACAAAGAGAAAATCCTCCATCGCTAACATCAAAGATTGTTTCATCTTAAAATAGATTTCTGCTCTGTTGTCAATCCATAGATACTTGTAGATATCTTGTAACTTTAATTAATTCAATATTACTAATCTAGAGTTATAAGGTCATGCCTTAGGTTTAGACATGTCCTGATTTTTCTAGTACCGAAATATAGAAATGATTCCTGAAAGTAAAGTCTTCATGCCCTGATTTTTTTTAATTTATTTTTTTATATATTAAACTTATTCACTTTGTATCCCCACTGTAGCCCCCTCCTTCATCCCCTCCCTCTCTCACCCTTCCTTCCTTGTTTCCTCCTATGCCCCTCCCTACATCCACTGATAGGGAAGGTCCTCCTCCCCTTCCCTCTGACCCTGGTCTGTCCTGTCTCATCAGGACTGGCTGCATTATTTTTCTCTGTGGCCTGGTAAGGTTGTTCGCCCCTCAGGGTTTGGTGATCAGAGACCCAGCCACTGAGTTCATATCAGAGACAATAACCTAGAACCCCTGAACAGATGTAGCCCATGGCAGCTCAGTCTCATGTCCTGATTTTTAAGATGTGTTGTCCAGTTTGGTCCCAAACTTTAAGATTTAAGTAGCCTCCCTACTTCATCCTCCCTTGTAAGTATCCTGTGATACCTGTGATTTCATTTATTTGAGGTCCAATATAACAAGTAATTTAAAAAATGAGTATGGTTGTAAACATGTTCAAGATAGAGATCCCCTTTGGCTAGCATATCCACACTGCTTGCACTACTTATCTGTCAGTCCCATAATGGCTGTCAAATTCAAAAACGTGATATTGTCATGTTACATTGACTGAGTGTAAGTCATCGTTATTTGGTATATGTCATGAAATGAAAGTCAGGTATTACAACTTAGAGAATTTATAAATCCTGGAAGGTCAGAGTGACTCTGATGCTACTAGCAACAGTGAAGGGAATATATGAAAATAAAACAAAATCGTTTATACAGGCTTTGGTAATATCCTTGGCCATAGGCATTGACTATAGTAGGGAAAATATCTCTATGGACAGACAGGTGTTGAGGGTAATGTCTAAATCTCTCCTTTATTTTATTATTTACAATAAAGTCCACATGTTGAGCAGCACCCACCTTGTTTCTGAATAATAAACATTTAAAAATGAATTAGAAAAAAAAAAACTTCTGTAAAGCAAAGGATACCCTCATCAGAAAAAAACTGACTCCTTTTAACCTTAAAGCTTTATCAGTTTACTCAAATGGACATTCCCTTTGATTTTTCCCTCTTATAAATGCTTACACAATAAACTCTCATTTTGCATATTTATTATATTCCACTCATACTATATTTATGAATGGATATTTCTCATTTCTCTTTATTTCTTTGAACCTATCTAATAGGAAACCCCCATTTCCCATGAGATAAGTAATCCTGTACTTTTAGTTTCATGTGTGTTTGTCCCCAGTCTCTAGTATATATGAGTATTACAATATTAATGTACCAGCCTCCTTTCTATATCTTATTATAGAAAAGAACTGATGATGAATAATTAAATAGATAATAGAATTTCATGTAATGCTTACTGCACAGCAAACTATACTAGATACGGTGTTTTGCTATTTGAATTAAAAGTACTATCCAACTACTTTTTTTCATAAAGATGCTAGAATTCCTAGTCAAACATTTTGCTAGTATCTCTTCCCAAAGCTTCCATTTGTTAATGATTTATTCAGTGATAATTACCTAAAATCTTTCATTGTATCTTTCAGGTGTTGAATATAGTGTCTTGGTGCTTAGGGAGACATTCCCAGCCTTTACATATGCTACTCAATATGATTCCAATTTTCGCAAAAAATCTTTTATGTACTATCAACCTACTTGATGTTTTCGTTAAGAAAATACAGCATTCTTTGTATGTCTTGAATATTCTTCATAATATCCTACCAGTAGAATCTTGCTGATATTTAAATCACTCAGGAAAAATTATGGAATCTTGTATATAAGAAAGCAGGTAGGAGTCATTAACAAGTATAATATTCATGAATCATTTTTCGTAAGTGGCTCTCTAGTGGTGCTAAATATAATGGCATTAACATACATATACTAAAGTAAATAATTAGCCATTGGTTCTCATCAAATATAGGATGTCATAATAATAAAATTAATTTTATGAGTATATAAAAGCAAATAAAACTATTATCAAATTTGCCAAGTTTTAGGATGTTAGCCACATTAACTTTGATAGCTGCATAGCAACAATTTCACTAACCACAAGGATACAGGAATGATCAGAATTTGCTCAGTCTACCTTTTCTTCAATTTTCAGCAAAGACATTCTGCAACTCTAAATGAGTGCTTGTTTGGTATGAGAACATGTTTCATGAATGCCTTAAAATACTCAGTATACTGAGGAATAAATCAATGCACACCACAATAAATTTACCAAGTGTGGCAATCAAAGAATAAATACAATACCATTGTCCAAAAATATACCCTGAATTTTTTTGAATAGATGACATGTGGAATAAAACTATAGGAAAATGAAAATAACGCCAAACAAGAATACTCCCACATTCCTCCCAAAGCAGAGTCTTAGCCTCTGCTTTGATACCCTGCAGGGTAGTTTTTCAGAGTCCCTCTGTGATAGGCTCCTGTCCTGTTCCCTGTTTTCTCCCTCTTCTGATGTCCATCCTATTTGCCTTTCTGAATAAAGATTGAGCATCTTACCCAGGTCCTCCTTTTTTTTTTTTTTAGCATTTTTAGGTGTACATATTTTAGTATGTTTATCCTATATCATATGTCTAATATCCACTTATAAGTGAGTATATATCATGTGTGTCTTTCTGTTTCTGGGATACCTCACTCAGGATGATCTTTTCTAGTTCCACCATTTGCATGCAGATTTCATGATTTCCTTGTTTTTAATTGCTGAGACGTATTCCACTTTAAATGTATCACAAGTGCAGGGAATCTTATGAAAGAAGGGGAAGATAGAAAGACCTGCAGGGGACAGGAGCTCCACATGAAAAGAAAAAAAATCTGGGCACAGGAATCTTATCTGAGACTGATACTCCCACCTAGGACCATTCATGGAGATAATCTAGAACCCCTGCTCAGATGTAGCCAGTGGCAGCTCAGTGTCCAAGTGGGTTCCCTAGTAATGGGAACAGAAACTGTCTCTGACATGAACTCAGTGGCCTGCTCTTTGATCACCTCCCCCTAAAGCGTGTGGAGCCTTCCCAGGCCACAGAGGAAGACAATGCAGCCACTCTTGATGGGATCTGAAAGACTAGGTTCAGATGGAAGAAGAGGAGGACCTCCCCTATCAGTGGACTGGGGAAAGGACTGAGTGAATAAGAGGAAGTGACAGTGGAATTGGGAGGAGAAGAGGGAGGGAGCTACAGTTGGGATACAAAGTGAAGAAACTGTAATTAATAATAAATAAATTAGAAAAAAAAGGATACTCCTAAACTTGGTAGCTTAGTAAATATTGTCTGTGGAGATACTTATTTTTGTTCTTAGAAGTTAATAATAAAGTTAATAGTAATGCTGCTTTTTTAAATAAAATTTTTATTTTTTACGGGGCTTCTAGGTAATGTTTTATCTCCTGATAATTTTAAATAATAGTTCACCCCCAAACAGTTATTAAACTATAAATACTTGGTTGTATCAGAGAATTCTGTCAATAGTATTAACTCATAAATATTTTAAAAATATGCAGTGAGGATGCTTAATCCTCATTGAGAAGGGCAAATAGAGGAGACACTGGAAGCTACTGAAGAGAGGGAACAGTACAGGAACCTACCATAGATGACCTCTGAAAGACTCCACCCAACAGGGGATTGAAGCAGCTGCTGAGAATCACAGCCAAACTTTGGGCAGAGCTCAGGGAGTCTTATGGAAAAGTAGGGGGACAAAAGAACAGGGAGGGGACAGGAGCTTCAGAAGGAGATCAATAAAGCCAACAAATCTGGTACTGGTAAGGGGGGCGGGGATGCAGAGACTGATGCACCTACCAAAGGCCAGGCATGGAGAAGACTTAGGTCTCCTACTCAGATATAGTCTATAGGCAGCTCAATCTCCAAGTAGCTTCTCATTATGGGGAATAGGTGATGTTGCTGACATGGACTCTATTTCTTGCTCTTTGATCACTTTACCCTGGAAGGGCCTTACCAGGGCACAGAAGAGTAGGATGCAGGAAGTCCTGATAAGACTTGATAGGCTGGGGTTTGTTGATTGGGGAGGGGAATTCCCCCTTTCAGTGGTCTAGGGGAAGGGATTAGGGGAAGGGAGAGGGAGGGCTGACCTGGGAAGACAGAAGGGAGGAAGATAAGATCAATACATCAATACGTAAAGTGAATCAATTAAAAATAAATTTAAGAAATAAAATTAAGAAATGAAATTAAGAAAATTGAAAATATACACAGAATTCATTATTCATTTATCATTAAAATATGTGTATTTCTGTTTTCATTGATAAGCTGCTTTAATGAATTTAAATTGTATTTTTAATTTATTTCATTTAGTTAAAATGAATAAAATAGTGTTGGGGATACATGTGACAGACTGCATATGAGTCAGAATAAACCTTGCAGGAGAGGATACTTTCCTTCCTCCTTGTGAATTCAAGGGATCAAATTCAGGTTATCAGTCTGGGTGATTAAGTTCCTTTATCCACTGTGACATTTCCCTTGCCCTCAAAGATTTTATGATTTACATGTGTTGTTTTGTTCTATTATATGGATTAATTTTAACACTGTTCAAGGCATACAGTTATATTCATATAATTCAATCATGTCTAAAACCTATTTTCTTCATTAAATAATGTATACTACTTCTTCATGGCAATATAAGACTCAGAAATTATAATTTAGTGATGTTCCTAATTTTTTATCTAACCATTGTCGCTAGAAGCATGCCCTATCAATAGAATTAACAAAACTTAGTAGTATTGAGTTAGTACTGACCTATTCTCACAACAAAGTCTTTAGTATAATATGTTAAAGGATGGACATTGCATTAAGTGGAGACACATCTATATCTTTTACAATTGAAAATATAGCTATGCCTAGTGCATTTTGATCAAAAATTTCTTTTATTATTTATTTGTTACACCATTATCAAAGCTACTGAAATTTGTAGGACATTAATTATTGAAAGGTGTCTGAAAGACTAATATGATAAAAAGACAGAAGTTATATTATAGATATTTTAAGTTTAAAGATTCATTAATGGTATATATAAGCTACATTACTTATAAAATATCATTATATTGGTTTAACATGTTAACATGTAAGAAATTGGCATTCTAATTTAGATACTTGTCCATGACTCCTCTTGTATACTTCAGGATAGATTTAACCTCAACATAAACTACCTTGGACAAATTTGAATAAACTCCTTTGAGTAAATATTTGAGGTGAAATAAAAATTAAGTTTATGTAAATTTGTCTCAATGAATCATTTAATGTTCAGTCTTATTATTAGATTTAGAAGACAATGTGTTGATAAATCATCTGTCTTCTTATGCTATAAATTGCTGCATTCAATGTATTTGATATTGTATTAGAGACTGCAAACCACATTTCAAGTACAATTTTGTTCAGTTTCTAATTATCATTCCGTATGTTTACAGTCTTATAGCTAAGGATAATTAGCAGTATTGAAATTTTGAGTTATTTACAATAGATACTGAATGTTAGTTATATAATGAGAGTGTTATTGTTATATATTTTTATGTAGAGGGCATAGGAGAAGAAGAGGGAGGAAGGGTGGGATTGAGAGGGGATGGGTAAGGGTCTACAACTCGTATACAAAGTGAACAAACTGTAATTAATAAAATAAAATTAAAAGCAAATTGAAAGGTATCAAAAAAGAATTTAAACACTAACAAATCAAGCAATCCAATTGAAAAATTGGATACAGAGCTAAACAGAGAATTCTCAACAGAAGAATATCCAACGGCAGAGAAGCGCTTAAAGAAATGTTCAGTGTCTTTAGTCATTAGGCAAATGCAAATCAAAATGAATCTGAGATTTCACCTCACAGGCATCAGAATAGCTAAGATCAAAAACTCATGAATGAGTCATGTGTATTTGACTTATATTAATAATCAGTGTGTATATGATTAATATAATAAAAGGCATGTACATTTTTGCATGGTTACATTTATCTTAACACATCAATGAACTACTAGAGTGCTAATTTAGTTAAAATGTCCAATATAAGAATTTTTAATAAGTATCTTATTGTAATTCTCTTACTACTATTAACAGAGTAATAACTCTAATAACTCTGTATAGTGCACAATATACACACAAAAGAATTTCCTATTTTCATCTATGTACTAGCTACTAATTTTTAGACACAGTGAGGAATTTCAAAGTACTCATGATAGCTGATTCCAGCGTTTTTGAGGCTATGAGGGTATTTCAAATTTCTGTACAAATCATCAGACCGTTTTGTCTTATTAAGCAAATAATGTGGCATCAACAAACTAACTCTTTCAAAATAAGTAGGACATACTTCCATATATGCTCATGTTAATGTGAGAAGATGTATCCTTCTGATATGAAAATATAATTGTAATCCCAAAAATTATGCCCAGAAATCAATTTCTATCCTGGCATCATTATGCACGTCAGAACAATTCTAGAACCAAGGAAATCTCATTTTATTTCTTAGTTATTATGTCTAAGTAAATTGATGGCTCATTACAAAAATGTCTTCAGGTTCCAATAATTAAAGTAAAAATGATGATCTCCTCATGATATTTATATTATATATTTATGCATTTCTCTTGATTTATAGCTTATTTTTTACTTACTTTAGCATATGCAAAGTCTCTTAGGCATATATAGTTGTGATTCTTTGATAATCTATACTAATGAAAAAGAATCGTAGTAATGAATTATCTAACTAATGAACAAATGAAGTATCTAGGTGTGAATCTTGGGAGTGAAGTGGGATACTTTAAAGCATACAATATTTATTAACATGTATTTTAAAACTGATTCACATTCATTCTGTAGTCTTTCTCTGGAATAGTCATTAAGAATGAAATAGTTGAAGGAAGTGTGAAAATAACAATAGAACAAAATTTTACAAATGGAAAAAGAAGCCAAAATACACTGTCACATTGTAGTCTGATAATTTTTATAACTTCTCTGTTTACCCTGGTACAAAAACTGGACATCTGTATTGATTGTATACATTTCTATGACTTGGAATTATATTTGCTATCTTCCATGATATGTGTACTAAGTACATTTGGTACATGAACAATGAACAAAATAATCTTGAAATGTGAAAGAAAAATTCAGAAACATTCATGGGTAAAATTTCATATTTTGATTGAAATGTCTATTAGGGTGAATTCTGCTAATAAAGTGTCATTCTGCTAATAAATATCTGATTATGACAACCTTAAGTACCTTTTCCATTTAATTCAATACTTTATATTATGAAACAGAGACTCATGTCCAGTATAAAACACAGAGTTAATATTTATCCCAGGGGAATCAGAGGTATTACATTAAATCACTTTGTTATTTATTTGTAGAGCAATTCTCCTCAGAAGAGAATCTGCTGTATTTCTGCCTCTCATCCAGGATAAATCACTTTAAATAGTTTCTCACACCATGAACCAAGTGTCTCCTCTTTCACTGCAGCTCTACCTCTTTGGAGGTAGAATATGACTTTTCCACTCATTGTGTGTGTCCCATCAAAAACAACAGCCTTTAGCTCATTGTTCATTTGACATAGCCAGCTCTCTTTTGCTTGGTGATATGAGGTGTATTAAGTTCCAAATCAGAGATTACTCTAATATGCAGAAGGAGAAATCATATCCATGAATATTTGATAGCTGAATTATTTGCATCATTTCTCATGGAAAATTTATTTGAAGACGGTAGTCATGGTAGAAACTTTACTCATGAAAAATAATAAATCTTTAGGGGAACTTTTGCTGTGCAAAGAAATACTATCATGATTTAGGGGTTATTTAAATTAGGACAAGATTGATTTTTCTTTTCTTTGCTACATGTACAATCTTTAGATTATATCTTGATAAACTGACTATCTTGTGCATTATATTACAGAAATATAGAACATTCATTGCACACTCCCTATACCCTTAGTAGCATCAAGAGAATTATCTCTTTGTTTATAAACTTGACAACATCTAAAGAGTTTGCTATATGCATATAGAAAATATATTATATAGAGAATAAATAAGTTGGATTAGACAAATGACAAAAATAAACTTTAATTTTTGTAAATGGTAACATGTTTTATTAATGTCTAAAATGTATCATTTCCATAGAATTTAATGTGTGAATGTAAAAACAATGGGACTTTGAGAAAAATACAGTATTACATGAAGCTTACTAAACAAACTTTTTTGTTTTGTTTTGGAGAAAAACAAAGCTTTTCAACTTGAACTTCTGATATATTGACAAAAAGAAAAAGCATATTGAATTTCAATTATCTAATTGAAAGAATGATGCTGGGAAGACCTCATAATATTGCAGTAGTTTTATTATAAGCTACTTTTTATATCACAATAGTTCTGCAGAGTAAGAAAGTAGTTACCACAGTATGTTTATTATAAATGAAGTTTCTATTTTCCTTCTTGTGGATTTATAAGGTTTAACATTTATTATCACTAGCAACGTTCATGGCCTTTAAAAGAAACTAACATGGAAAAGCAAAGGGGTCAAATTGATTCTCATTTTAAACATGTATCCTAGAGCATCAAACGACTTTGTTGTTAGCAACGTTCTTTGCTGGTAGAGATCTAGAGTTGATAATATTCCTCTTTTATCTTGAGCAAAGAGACAAAAACACGTCCCACTTCCTGTAGAGAATTATACCAAATAAATTCTAGTTGTTTGAAAGAAAAAGAAAAGAGAAAAGAAAAAGAAAAGCTGATGAAACATAATTTATAAGAGGCTGAAAATGAATAAGCCATTTGTAAATTGAGTTGTTAAGAGCCATGGCATCTTTTCTTTACCTGCAGTTTCAAATTCATGAAGTTTTACTGAATCTGTAATATACTGATTTGAAAAAACGTTGGCAAACTAAATTATGTCATTCGGTTACATATTTAGAGTTAATTCTTACCTTTACACTCCCTGAGTGTGTGCACAAAGACACACACACCACATATCATAATTTGGACACTTTTTTTTAGTCCAAACTATTTCTGCCTAGGAAGGTATTCTGTATTAAAACAAAACAAAACAAAACAAAACTTCATTTTTTCCATTTTTCTTTCGTTTATCTTTCATTTTCTTTTTTTTTTACAATTTATTAATTTTGTATCCCAAATGATGCCACCTTCCATATCTCTTCCTAGCTCTATTATTCCTCCCTCATCCCCCCTATCTGCTTTCCCTGGTCCATTGACAAGGGGAATTCTCCTCCCCTTTAATATGACCCTAACATATAAAGTCTCATTAGAACTGCCTGGATTGTCTTCTTCTGTGGTCTGCCATGGCCAAATCGCCAGGGTAAAGCGATCAAAGAACAGTCAACCAAGTTCATGACAGAGGTAGTCCATGTTATCCTTACTCAGGGACACACTTGGAGACTGAGCTGCCCATAGGCTACACCCTAGGTCCTCTCCATGCATGGATCTTGGTTGGTACATCGGTCTCCGCAAGACCTCTGGGCTCAGGGTTTATAGCTTTATTGGAATCCTTGTGGAGCTCCTGTTCCCTCTTGGTCATTTTACCACTTCCCTTCTTATATAAGATTCACTGTGTTCTGCCCAAAGTTTGGCTACGAGTCTGAGCATCTGCTTTGAATCCCTGTTTGATAGAGCCTTTCAGGGGACCTCTATGGTAGGCTTCAGTCCTATTTCCTCTGTTTCACCGCTTATGTTGTCTATCCTGTTTGCTATTCTGAATGAGATTCAAGCATCCTACCTAAGGTCCTCTTTGTTGTTTGGCTTCTTTAGGTCTGCAGATTTTAGTATGTTTATCCTATGTTATATGGATATTATCCACTTATAATTGAGTATATCCCATGTGTGTCTTTCTGCTCCTCAGTTACCATACTCAGGATGATCTTTTCTAGTTCCATTCACTTGCCTGTAAATTTCATGATTTCTTTGTTTTTAATTGTGGTGTAGTATTTCATTTTGTAAATGTGCCACAATTTCTCTATCCATTCTTCCACTGAGGGACATCTAAGTTGTTTCCAGATACTGACTATTACAAATAAAGCTACTATGAACATGTATGAACAACATAGTAGTCCTTGTTGCATGGTAGAGCAATTTTTTGAGTATATGTCCAAGAGTGAAATCTGGGTCTTGAGGTAGCACTATTCTTGCAATGCAATTTTTTTAAAGATCTTGAAAGAACAATTCTCAATTTCATATGGAAAAACAACACACACACACACACAAACACACACACTCAAAACAGAATAGCTAAAACAATCCTATATAATAACAGATCTTCTGAAGGTATCTGTATCCTAAATCTCACGCTGTACTACAGAGCAACTGTAACAAAATGGTATGGTACTGGCATAGAAACAGAGAAACAGGAGGGATCCAAGATGGCTGCCAGGAAAGGATACCTTGTCTGAGGAGTAGGACAGCAGTAACAACACAGCGACCAGGAGACTGAACTCTGGGACCTAAAACACCAGCATTTGTGATTGCCAGGTGAGCGGAACTCCTTTCGGTGGGAAATCAAGTGGGAAAATCCTAGGGACACCCAGTTATTCCCCGGAAAAATCTCTGGTGACCAGTGGCGCACAGCTCTGATCTGAAGGAGCAGCAGCACTGGGCGCCCGCAGCCCCAATACCAGACTGGGTCTCACAGCCTTTGGGCCAGATGGAGGAGGAACCGCATTCTGTTTTGACTGACCTGCACACTGCGGGTCTGCCAATAACCACCTCAGTCCATGTGTGAGTCCACAGGCCAGTCAGAGAAAGACCCAGTGGGCATACACCAGGCACACACCAATCGCTTCCACCGGAAACCACCTCAGTCCCTGTGTGTGCGGTTGGGTACACGAACCAGACTGAGAGGGCCTAGGAGACCGTTTTGACTGGCCTGCACACTGCTGGGCACACACTGCTCAGGCCCGCCAGCAACCACCTCAGTCCATTGGTGTGTGTGTGTGTGTGTCCACAGGCAGTTCTGCTTCTACTGGCAGGCATTCCGCAGGTGCACACCAATCGCGTCCACCGGAAACACCTCAGACTAGGAGGGCCTCGGAGACAGTATTAACCAGCCTGCTTGCACAGGTCCACCAGCAACCACCTCGGTCCGTGTGTGTGTCCACAGGCCGGTCTGAGAAGGCCTTGGGCACCATTTCAGACAGGCCTGCATACAGCGGATGCACACTGCTCAGCAACGCCTGCAACCAATCCAGGACCACTGTGTGTGCCCCAAATATCATCTCAGACCATGGTGCACAGCCCCTGGCCCAGAAGGGGGCACCAAGTCTCTAGTCCAGAAGAGAGCCCTTAGCAGCAAGCCCAAGGCAGACCACAGAGTCCCCAGCTGACATCTCAAAA
>CM053742.1:87438493-87480396 GCA_028658305.1 Pachyuromys duprasi | reverse complement strand
GCCAGCCCTGAGGAGACAAGATGATTTGGGGTCAGATGGAAGGGGAGGAGATCCTCCCCAGTTGGTGGACTTGGAGGGGGCGGGGAGGAGATGAGGGAGGGTTGGGGAGGGTGGGAGGGAGTGAGGGAGGGGACTACGCATGGGATGCAGAAAAACCTAACCTGTGATTGATATAAACATAAAGAAATTTATTTAAAAATATTTTTGTTAGGATAATGGCTTTATGATAATTTCAAAACCTTTGTGTGACTTTCTGGATTTTGCAAGTTTTATCAATAAACATTTTGTTGGCATTCAGAAAAAAATAATATAATCATATAGTTAAATAGATTGCTGGTGAGTGAATATTGGAAAAGATGTTCAATATTCTGAGATTGCAGTTCAGTTGTAAAGAAAAAATAAACTGGAGCCATTTGATTCACTTGAAATGGGAACAGATATCAGAAAGACATTTGGCCTAAAAGAGAGTTGTCCTTCATAAGACAGAAAAAGGACTTTTCTAGAATGTTCAAGACAAGATTTTGTGAACAAATTCTCTAAAACTTCCACAATAGCATATATTAACATAAGTATATTCATGATAGTTTCCATCCAAATTCTGAAAGGTATATATAACTGGTCAATATTAGCAAAATCCCTTATGCTAGTGTGGGAAGAATAGAGCCATTAATGGAATTCCATTAATTGTGAAATCTAATTATCTTTGATTTTCTCCCATCTGCTGAAGTGTATGTCTTATAAATATATTTGTGCCTATCTTTCAAATAATGACATATTCATAATTCCTTCCTCCGTGAAACGTGTTGTATATATTTTTCTATTTTAAGAATTTTTAAAAATGTATAAAACAGTCCTGAAAAGATAAGGAAATTATGCCATTGCACTTTACCATCTCAGATACTATATTTGCTATGCTGTTCCCAAGGAAAGTGGCAGGTTTGTTTCTGAACAATACACTTTGTTTTAGATGAAATGTATCTTTATAGTATAGTTTTTCTGAGTTTAGAAGTGATTAGATTTATTATCTGTGTGCATTTTATTTCTGTCTTGAATTATTGCATCTATTTACCTCTATTCTAAATTATAATTCTGGTTTATGGAATTCAATAAACATTTAGGGCTACTATGCTTCAGACATATAATGACACATAGGTTTTTCCATATATTCCTACTGAGAAGTCAGAATCACTCGTATATATTCTGAGGTCTCTAGAATATTAAAAAAGAGGAACTTTGCTTTGTTGTTCTTGCTGAAATGTTTACTGATATAGTTTCCCCTTTCCATTAATTTTGTAAAGTAAAGCTACCCTTTTCGTTATCTAGTGATACCCTGTAAGTGGCTGGTGCTGTATCTCACCAATTTCAGAGTTAATCATTGTTATGCTTTTTCTATCCTCCATGAGAATTCCTATTAAAGTACGTTATACTCATTTAAAATTTCTAGTAGTGTCAATAAATTATATTAAAATATGTAAAAGTGTACTTTGTTTAGGAATACATCTTTTTCCACATACACACAACTGTAACTCATTAAAGAAAAAAAAACTGTAACTATAGAATTCTGTGATTTGGATTAAAGTAGCATGCTTTACTCCTCAGTGAAAATTATAGTTATAGTTTAATAATGGATTCAAAATTATTGTCAGTTTACTCAAATTAGAAAGGTAAAGTAAGATTCTTTGTTATCAGGAAATGCAATTTCTCTTTACAATATCATGAGGTGAGTGATTTTGACTTTACAAGTTCAAAAATCATCTCAGGCTTAGCCTTCCATCAATCTCTTCAGTCTTCACACAGAGCCACTTAAAGATTGTTTTCAATTTGAGGATTTTCTTGCTTCTCTCTAGTGGTTTTGATGACATAGTGTTGCTGAGAGGAAATAGAAGCCTTTCACTCATGCCAGTTTTTGGGTAACTGAAGGCAGAATGCATTCATTATATGTGATGATGCAATCTTCTGCTTGTAATTGCCACTTTTAAAATCTATTCTTCAAATTACCTCAGCTTTGTTAAGGCTTATAACTATACCACATTTATGCATTTATTTTGCTACAGCCAAAACCATAAAGTATCTGCTTTGCTTTTCATAATTTTCCTGTTACATCCTATACCTCTGTTTATAAGGCTAGCAAACTGGCTTTCTAGTTGCTGGTTCAACTGCAAGACCTACAAAAAATGTGAAAAAAGCTTACAGAGGACAAACTAGTCCATTTTCAGTTATTTTTAACATGAGATATATGATATTGTGCATCATAACCATTTATGGCACTTCCTTTTAGTATTCAAAATAGAGACAGAGAAGCCTTCATTATTTCTCACAATTTGTAACTGTTTTTCATCTCAGTGTGCATAAAGAAGGTGATACAAAGATGTATCTTTCCTGTACATATACATTTCTTCTCCTGTCCCTATAAATTACCAGTGAAATAATCATATTCGTAGCTTAAAATAGTTAACCTTATTGTATATCAATAGATAATAGGAAAATACAATTTGACTTCAACATTTGTTACTCCTTAATTTTCTTTGCTGTCATTAAACCTATCTGTTTTACTTGATGTGTCAAAATGACTTTCAACTTGGCGTTTCTACTTTGTCCTTCATCCTGTGGGCTAACACGCTTCGTGTTATCACACTGTTTTGATCTCTTTGCTATGATTACACAACTTTCATTTCATCAAGACATCAACATAGTACTCATTCAATCATATGCCCTCTGCGTAATAAAGCTCTACTATTCATAAAGTTTCCTTAGTATAGCAAACCAAGTGGATTTCTTCCTGATATTTTGGATTATCATGTTATCTTTTATTAAGAAGATGCTTATGTTGTTGCTTCATAGGCCAAACTCAGACCCTAATGACTAAAACTGCATCACTTGTTAACTACAGTCCCTTCAATAGATTCAATAGTTAGTTTGTAGAACACAAAATGCTCTTCAATGGTATTATAAAATATATTTTTATGTATCTTCATATATTCCTATATCAGTTTAAATGTCTTAAGCAATGAGTCATGTCTACTTCTTTTGAATATTATCTTTATCTTTCATAGTATTAAGTGAGAAGTGCAGAATATTAACTATTTACTGAAAGAGAATCTACCAGAACTTATAAAATAAGTGACTGTATAGAAAAACATGTTTCACAAATTGATTTAACATTTGGGTTGTTCACATATTTTCTGTTTTCATTAATATAATCCTTATAATTTAAAACTATGTTATTTTATTAAAACTAATTTAAAACTTACCTATGGATCTAGACAAACAGTTCTCAAAAGGAAAAATAAAATAAAATGAATATTTATTTAATGTTCAATCTCCTTAGTCATCATTAAATTTACTCTACTATTTCATCTTACTTTGTAAGAATAGCTAAAAATGAAGAAAATAAATGGCAAGTAAGGATGTGAAAAGGATGTGACAAAATGGGATGGAATTTTCATGATGTGAGTGCAAACTGATATAGTTACTGTGAAAATCAGTATGGAAGTTTATCATGTAGTTTGAAATAGAGCTTCCATGAGATCCAGTTATACTACACAAGGAATTCAATATCCACCATCCAGCAATAATGCTCATCCATGATTATCGTTATTCTATTCTCCATATCTAAAGTATGGAATCTCCCTAGAAATTTATCAACAGATGAATAGATAATGAAAATTTGACATTAATAAAAAATGAAATTTTATTCAGCTATACAGGAAAAATGAAATTATAAAATATTCAGGTAAATGAATGCAACTAGACAAAATATACTGAGGAGGTTATCTAGACTCAGAAAGACAAATGACACATCCTATCTGTCATAGATAAATCTTAGCTTAAAATATTCAGATTTGAGTCTTTAACTTTAGAGTACCTGGAGAACCCAGAAAGTGAGAAAAGGCCTATTGGAGGAGGGAGGAGACTCTTAAGAGAAAGAAAAGTCTGTAAAATAAGTTAAGCATTAGAAAAGAGAAAGGAATAACAGGATGGTGTTTATAATGTGACAGATCCTGAGGGGAAGGGCACTGGATGTGATGGTGGGGCATAACACTAAGTACACTGAAAAAGCCATACAGAAACCTACCGTTCCATAATCTTACTAAAAATTTAATTTATATAGAAGTTTGATTAGAGATACACTACACTGAAGAATTCTGCTTTACCAGAAGCCATAGTTTAACAACCAGGAATCTCATTGCCACATGATTTTTTTAATAGGTGCCAGAGAACCCCTGCATACATGCCCTTCACATTTTTTCTTGGTTTTCCACCAAAACAGAATGGTAAGAGCAACTATTTTTGACAGTACCACACAATTTGATCACAAAAAGTGGACTAATTATCAGTGACATTGATCTGGAAGCTTCTTTCCAATTGTTTGCTTTCATAGTGCTGGAAGGTGCTATGTGGGCTGCTGGAGTATAAAACTCAACAGTTCCAAATATTTTATCTACATTAACAATAATCCAACATACTGCTTCTCATCTGTGACCATGAATATTCACTTGCATTTTTATTTCGTCAGTCATGTGAAGCCTTACTATTCATTCATGTGAATTTCTTATTATTGTAAACTATACAAACCTGACAAGAGTTTAATAAGATTGGCTTTTTTTGAACTAAATTGTATATTTAAAATCTTTTTTTTCATTTTAAAATTTTTATTATTAGTTACATTATATTAACTCTGTATCCCAGCTGTAGCCCACTCCCTCATTCCCTCCCAAGCCCAACCTCCCTCCCTCATCTCCTGCCTGCCCCTTTCCAAGTCCACTGATAGGGGAGGACCTCCTCCTCTTTCATCTGACCCTGTTTTATCAGGTATCTTCAAGACAAAGTCCTCCTCTGTGGCCTAGCAAGGTTGCTCCTCCCTTGCAGGGTAGGGAGGTCAAAGAGCCCGCCATTGAGTTCCTGTCAAAAATCTTTATAACTCCTGAGTCATCAGCCACACATATTGGGTAATATATAGAAAAGGCAAGCATTTTTCACAATTTCAAAGGTTAAATAAAAAAAACACACAAATGAGTGCATCTTATAAGGACTCCATTTTACAACTTAACTTGAAATAAAGCTAAATACAGAAACTCTTGATAAAAGCTCTGTACAAAATGGATTCATTCATGAATAAAGAGCTTTCATAGCCTGAAGGCTCTCTTAGCCCCACCTCTTAAGACTACTAAATTCACAAATAAACTTCAACATGAATATTTGAGTAGACAAATACACAAGTCATAGCCATTAAAAATTAATGAAATACATCTTAATTATTTAGTTACATATTTCAGCAACTTCTGAAGTAGAATTTTACTTCAAGCATTACAGTAACTATTATCAAGATTGGCATTGTTTAGAGTGTATGGTTCATCAGCAACTTCACCTCAAGGAAACAAGATTGAGTAGAGTAAGCAAATACAACTTTTTATTTTCAATCAAGAGCTAAGTTGTATTTCTGTTTGAGAGTCAAGAAATTAAATATAATGTCACCTTTTATTTTTTCTTATTTAAATTAGTAACTTTGCAACTGTTTTACATGTGGTTATATGTTATGTTGCTTAATATTTTTGGCAAATGCATATTGAGCAGAGGCAATACACAAATGTAAGTTTTCTGTAGCCTGAGGCATATAATAACGGGGAAAATATTTTTTTCAGAGTAAAATTATAGTATTCTCTGTTTTTGTTTCTTTGTTTTCTTTAATTTTGTTTTTCATTGGAAGCGTCTGTGGAATATAATTAGAAACAGGTCTAAGTAAGATAGAAAAAGCAACAAAAATGTACCTATTCGAAGGAAGTAATTACTACACTAAATTTATTTTAGTTGAAATGAAATACTTAAGAAAGTCGACTTAGAAATTATTTCTGAAAAATACATGGTCTTCAGATGTAAACAAAATTAAATATTTCAATAAACTGCCAGAAAAACTTCAAATGCTGATGAATTTATAGTATAGGTTTGTTATTTTATCATCAAATTTAGAGCAACCTTCACAACATTGTAACAGTAATAATACCTCAAGGATACGATGTTATTATTCACTTTTTGTGTAGAAATAGAGCACAAATTAGGCCACTATCTTAGTATTTGGATATCCTAGCTGTGTTTTAAATGTATTCTGTTACTGGTAGCATGGGGGAAAAAAACTGTGCTTATGTGAGTTGTGCAATAACAGAATAAAATTGTCTGAGGAACACACAGGAGCCACATCACACTTCAATGTTTCTTTCTCTCCTGCTGTCCTAAAATTAAAGGGTGAAGCAAAACATAAGAAGGCAAATAGCATTATGTTCTCATTCATATATACAATATACAACTATTATCTCATAAAACCAGAATTTTTTAACATTTTTATTTTATATTAATCACAGATTATGTACTTTGTATCTCAGCTGTAACCCCCTCCCGCATTCCCTCCCTACCCCCGCCCCCATCCCTCCCTCATCTCCTCTCTGCCCCTTTCCAAGTCCACTGATAGGGGAGGACCAGAAATTTTTAAAGCGGTTTTCAGAGGCTCAGGGAAGGGAAAAATGAAGAGATCAAAGAAATAGGATTCTGACTCTAATGTAGATAGGAAGAACAAAGCTTATCATTTGAGATATGCTGTATATTGTAGTGAAAATAACTAAAAATTGAGTACTATATCAATTTGAATTTGTCAGGATGGGTATAAAATATTCGTATCACGATGAGTTCAGAAGCTTGAAGTAATAGGTGGGTTGATGGGCTTATTTGAGCATTATATACTGCAGTGTATTAAAAAGTCATAACTTCCCTTTCTGCTAGATAAATAAATCCAAATATGATTTTTAAGATATTTGAAGATTATGGCTATTATTAAACCATCTACTAAAATTTGAGAATTAAGCTGATATTGTAAATTTCATATATTTTGACAAATACGTGTACATATTAAAATTAATAAATCATTTCACTCAAAAATATTACCACTGCTTTTATAATTATCACAAGTGCATACTGTTTTTTTAAGTTTATTTGTTCTCTTTACATCCAAATCACAGCCCCTTACCTTCTCTCCTCTTGGTCTACCCTTCCACCCTTTTCCTTCTTTCCTCCCTGCCATTCACCTCAGAAAAGGGGATCCTCCCCCAACCAATACACCCCAACATCAGGACTGAGATCATCTTCTGAGGCCAGGCAGGAAGTGATCCAAAAGTAGGCAACAGAATCCATGTCATAAACAGTACCCACTCAGCTCACTAGGTAACCCCAATGAAGACCAAGCTGCCCATCAATTACATATGTTTACAGTTATATATAAATTACATATGTGGGCCTTGGTTCACACCATGTATCGTTTTTGGTTGGTGCTAAAGTCTCTGTAAACCTCCATGGGCCTACGTTAAATAGACTCTGTTGGTCTTCCTGTGGAGTTTTTGTCCCCTATGGCTCCTTCAGAGAGAAAACCATCCCACCAATAAAAAAAAAAAATTCGACCCATAATTTACACAGCTTACAAGAAGTGCAGGGATAAAGAGGCAGAAGAGACTGAGGGAATATCCAACCAATTATTCGGGTGAGACACACCTTACTGTAGAGAGACAACCCCTGACACTGTTAATGACAATCTGCTATGCTTTCAGACAGAAGCCTAGCATAACTGTCCTCTGAGAGGCTCCACCCAGCGGCAGGTCAAAACAGATAATGAGACTTGCAGCCAATCATGGAGTGGAGCTCAGGGAGCCTTGTAGATGTGTGTGTCTGTATGTGTGGTGGGGGAGGCTAAGAGAGGATAGAAGTGCACACAGTTTTAACAAGCTGCATCAGTGAAATGAGTTAGTAATATTATATTTAAAGATATAAAGTTATTATCATTTATTTAGGAGCATGTTTCTCTTTCTTCACAAATGTTTTTCAGTTGCAACATAATTTACATGCTAAACATTCATATTGCTATAGATACTATTATTACCATCAAACTTAAAAAACATAAGCTGTGCAAAAAAATATTTTTCCTAGTGTTTCATCTAATTTTCACAAAATATCCAATGTAATGTACATTCAGCTTAAATCATTTAGTATAATTTTCAAAGCTGAAAAAGAACAAAATTTTTTCTCATGCCATCTGAAACTTCATTTTTAGTTTATATTTCAAAAATCTTGCAATAATTCTGATTATTTTTCAAAAGATTTCATTGAATTAATTCATTCATACACTTATTCATCAGAAATATCTTTCAGATACCTTATGTCATAAGTGTAATTAGACAGGTGAAATACAGAAAAATAAACAGGCACAGCATTATTTCTTCTTTGAAGCATGTTATTGTGAGTGAATATAAATTAGATTATATACATATTTGAAATGGAAATTTAGGCAAAATAATAATACTTACCATTAATAGTTGCATTTCTTTTTCTTTTTGTATTTTAGTAAAAGTAAGTATTTGTAAGCAATAAATCCTCATCATGGTTTCCTCTCCCTCATCTCCTCCTACATGCTCCCACCTTCCTACTCACCCAACTCTATACTATTTTTTCTCTCCTTTTAAAAAACCAAAGAAGAAACAAACAAGAATAAAAAATAAAAACATCAGAAAAAAAAGCAAATTAAAAAACACACACAATAACAACAAACACATAAAATCACAAAATCAGAAACCATAAAAGCCGGTAAGGTAAAAAATAATCAAACCAAGTTATATGAGAAAAATAATACTCCAGAAAATACTACTGAATTTGTTTCGTATTGGCCTTCTTGTGTTAGGCTTGCCATTTATGTGGTATGTATACCCAGTAAGACTCCATTGGAGAAAACTAATTTGAATTCTGATGTAGAAAGACTTCATGAATAAAGTGATCCCATAAGAATAATATGGATTTTTTATTCAGCTAAAAGCATAGTGGCAGAAGCAGATAGGAATAATCCATATAATATGAAAACAAATAACAAGGATATAATTTGCTCTTGGTGTGAAAGATTTATGAAGACATCTTGCTTCCAGGAATATGAAATGCTAAGATAAAATAAAATAGTGATTATTGAGTTGATCATGGCCTTGGATACCGTGTTCAGGAATTTGAATTCTTCTTGACAGATTCTGAAGAACTAACTATTACAGGATTATGAGTAATTTCATAATTAAGTTTCTATTGAAAGCATACATATTAATAAAAAAAGAAAAGGTCTGTTTGAAAAAAGCTTTTGAAAAATCTTCTTAAATTACTCTCTATTACTCTACTGAGACATGCTGCGGAAACAAAATACATACAAAATAGAGAGTATGGAACACATGTTGTCGTATGAGTGAATACAATAGCCCCTTTACTTGCAATTAAGTTTTTGTTTACTTAGAATAACAACAGACAGCATTAGCAAATGAACACACACATGTATCATGAGTAGTTGAGAGACAGACTGTAAAAGGCAAACATTTATATTTTAGAACTTTAACAGCATCCTCATCTCTCTCAGCTCATAAATTAGATACCTTCCCTGCTTCCAGATGTGTCATTTGTTTTGCATTGTAGCTTACATAAAAACAGCAAATCTTGTTAGTAAAACTATCATCACCACAGTGAGTTTTGAAGTCCCTTTTGGAAATTAGAATTCAAGAATCAATTATTTTCTTTCTTTAAAAAACTGTTATGTGGTATTGTTACTCTGACTAAATCAGCTGGGATACCAGGAATGAAAAAGAAAAACTTCATTCCCTAACTATATTAAAAGTAATCTCTACTGCTGAAGACACTATGCACGTCAGAAACAAAGCCCATAGCCTCCTGAGCTGGAAATGACCTGAAAGCTTCCTTTCTGAGAACTAACTTTCATCGAATTACAAGTATCCACACAATGTCCAAAAGAGGGAAGAACCCAACATTCCTAACAACTTATGACTCCTATGAAAGACAGCAAAGATTAACATGACACAGTAACCCTATGGATGCAGCAGTGACACACATACCCTTCGGCTAAACAAAATTTTTAAATTGGTATTTAGACCTACACAACAAGAGTGGAATGATGCCTGGTACTGAAGACCTAGCCAGCTCTTACTAAGTGCCAGAGAAGTCATGGAAACTGGAGGAGAATCTAAAACCACCACTTTATTAAACCAGGATAATCACTAACAGTCTAGAAACGTATGCCACTATACACACAGATAAGTGTGATCTTCATTCCTACCTTCATCAAGGAAACTTCTCTTTCTAACAGAGAAAGGGAGTGAAAGAGATGGACAGACAGACAGACAAAGAGCATTGCAAAAAGTCACAACCAATCGAAATGCAAAGTGTGTATCCTAGCCCCAATAGCTACATCTAAAATCGACTCTGGAACCCAAGTCTTAAGGAACTTTGTGGAAGAGCCGGTGGAAAGATTGTAAGAGCCAGAGGATAAAAGAATTTGGTATGATCATTGCTCATTTAGATGAACAAATGGGATGGACATTGAATGGATGAGAAAACAAGCAACAGGACAGGAGCATACCAAAGAGAATCAATCTGAAAGAATCATTATAGCAATGTATCAAAGCAGATATTAAGACTCACAACCAAGATTTCGGCAGAGGGCTAGGAATAATAATGAAAATAGGGGAAGTTAGTAAGACTTGGGGAGAACAAGAGCTCCACAAAGTCCAATTGAGTAGGGCACAGGTGTCTTTTAGGAAACAGTTACTCCAACCAAGGACCATGTATGGTTATGGCCTAGAACCCCCGCTCAGATGTGGCCCATGGTAGCTCGGTGTCCAACTGAAGACCCTAGTAAGGAGAACAGGGACTGTTTCAGTCATGAACTCGATAGCTGGCTCTTTGACCCTCCCCCATACATGCCAGGGAGTAACAGCCTGGCTAGATCCCAGGGGAGGACATTGCAGCCAGCCCTGAGGAGACAAGATGAACTGGGGTCAAATGGAAGGGGAGGAGGTCCTCACCCATTGGTGGACTTAGAGGGGGCAGGGAGGAGATGAGGAGGGATGGGGAGAGTGGGAGGGAATTAGGGAGGGGGCTACACCTGGGATGTAAAGTATCTAACCTGTGATTAATATGAAAATAAATAAATTACATTTAAAAAAAGAATTTGCTGTGAGATTGTCTCTTAGTAATATCAGAAGCTATAACAATAATGTCTCACCACAAACAAAAAGTAAAGACAATAAAAATTAATAATTATATATCCCTTAGAAGTTGAGATTTTCCTAATCCTTAATTCCCTTTTGGGTTATCATAGTGGGTTTTGGGGGGTTATTATTTGTCTTTTATTTTCCAATTCATTTTGAAAGTGGATTTTCTATTTGTTCTCAACAGGAATTTCTTCAGTTAAATCTAAAACACTATCTTCAGCTTACTATTATAGCAATCAAAGGTTCTCTATTGTCCTTTCATATAAACTGAAACACATCACTAGGAATTGAAAGTATCTCTAGTCTGTACTCTATTTCCCAAATACAAATCGCAAGTGTCTCTGATACTTAGTACATGATTGCTGGGAATATACAGAATGACTCTTTATGTATCTCCTGAATGTAACAGAAATGATAGACTGATAAATCACTAGTAATTTTTGGTTATGGTTATTATAGGCATGATAATGTTAATGCTTCAGTTTTGAAAGTTCATGGTGAGCAATGTAGATGCTAAGTTGATCTCAACAGGATTCCATTTTGGGTTTTTAGAAATTGGAAAGCTATAACTACTGGGACTAACTGAAGACTCTCAGTCTACCAGCGGGGAGTACAGGTAGCTTGATACAGTCATATCACGTGCTTTCCAGCAGAGCTTCATGCTTTTTTTCTACAATATTATCACATTGTTGGTGGAAGGAGAAAGCAACCAATGTCAGGGGAGTTGTGGTAAAAAAAATCTAGAGAACACTGTTATTTGTTTTGAGGCATTCTGTGATTGGACTATCTGAGTTGAAGGGCATTGAACATTTAGAAAGTGAGGGTAAAGATGATGAATATGCTTGCAAAGATATATGGTAATGTATGAAAGAGTCAGGAATGGGAAGATGGTGAGCATGCTGAACAAAGGAGCATGTCATAGTAATAATAAAAAGTGAAGTTAGAACCATATTTTGTCAAATGTTTTAAAAGTTGTAGAAAATAAGGATAAGCAATTTTTCAATCATTTGAGAGTGACATTGTACAATTTGTGCACTTTCAAATAGAAGCATAATCACATGAGATTTCAATTGGATAAATTTAGTTACTAGGAAAAATGAGGTCATGACATATATTTGAAGGGCAACAACATTTACATAATCAGTTCTTTATAAGTTAACCATTACAAAGTTACAATATATGTGGTTTTTTTCCATTAAAACTGAAGTAATATTTTACTCATGCCAACAATCTACCTCCTATCAAAATTCCATGTGGAGATAATGAAAAAATTGTTCATTTTCTTTTTGAGTACAGACTATGAAGATTTAAAATGGTTTATGTATGTAGGAATGAAATTTTTAATTAAATATTTATTTTTTATATTAATTACAGTTTATTCATTTTGTATCCCAGCTGTAGTCCCTTCCCTTCTCTCCTCCCTATCCCACCTTCCCTCCCTTATCTCCTCCTATGCCCCTCTCCAAGTCCACTGATGGGGAGGTCCTCCTCTTCCATCTGACCCTATTCTATCAGATCTCATCAGGACTGGCTGCATTGTCTTCCTCTGTGGCTGGCAAGGCTGCTCCCCCATCCAGGGGAGGCAGTCAAAGAGCTAGCCACTGAGTTCATGTCAAAGACTGTCCCTGTTCCCCTTACTAGGGAACCCTCATGGAGACTGAACTGCCATGGACTACATCTGAGCAGCATATCTAGGTTATATGCATGAATGGTCCTTGGTTGGAGTATAAGTCTCAGAAAAGACCCTGGTGCCCAGATATTTTGGTTCTGTTGCTATCCTTGTAAAACTCCTGTCCTCTCTAGGTCTCACTATCTCCCTCTTCATTCCTAGGATTCCCTGCACTCTGTCCAAAGTTTTTATGAATTTTTTATAAGTTGGATTTTTATAAAATTATGGCAATGATTCCTTAGAGGTACTATTCCTTGTTATGTAAATATATGTAAATATAATAATTTAAAAAGCCATATTATTTACTCAGTAGTTTAACATTTCCTCACAAAACAATTACCTTCAAAATTCAGAAGGGGTAAAATAACACTTTGATGTAAATGAATTTTCTATTCCAAGTGAGTTAAAATATATTTTATAAAATATACATTATGATTTAAGGACAGTTTTATTTATTGTTGCTTTCACACTTAAAGCATTGCTATAGAACAAATTTAAGTTAAAGTATGACATACATGAAGATTGTTGTTCATGTTAAGTGATGTTTCTTCATCAATTTGTTTTTTTCCTCGCTACTTTTTCTCTTGTCTATATTAAGAGCTGATAATAGGATATCTTAATATACTATAACTAGAAATCTAAGCTTTCATAAGAGAATAATCTAACCATTAATACAACCACTAAGGAGGTATTTATTCAGAACTAAAAGTATGTAAATTGTGGGGTTAGATAGTAGAAATGTAAATAAAGCACACTCTCCAGATATATGTGTGTGAAAAAAAATCACAGAATTTGGTGTATTGCAAGAGTTTAAGAATGCACATTGCATTGTTGAGAAAAGAGAACATCGCATATATTAAAAGAGTAAAAACTATGACACAAAGATAACATAACTTTACATGGTACAAGGGAGTCAGAGTCAAGTTTTAAAGTGTTTTCTAGGATATGAGAGTAATAGATTAAAATGTGTGTGATCATATGTATTCAAATATAAGTACTTAAGTATGGAGATTCTCTAATTTCAGAAAGATCAAATGGCATGACCAAAGCTATGAGGTTTAAATACCTGTTTTGTTATTTATTTATTTGTTTGTTTGTTTATTAAGGTTTTTCAAGACAAGGTTTCTCTGTGTTGCCTTGGCTGTCCTGGACTACCTTTGTAGACTAGGCTGGAGTCAAACTTACAGAGATTCTCGAGCCCCTACCTCTCTGAGTGACGGGATTATAGGCATGTGCCACTGCACCTGGCTTAAAAATTTGTATATCTAGAATGTTTCACATAATAAAGTCAGGATAGAAGACAAATACACGATCATCAAGAACATTAATAGAAATGGAGCTATCTCAGAGAAAAGTGATTCTATTTATATTGTATTTATCAAATATAAATAATTAACCAATAATTGACTTTCTTTCATCTCCTGTGGTATTTAACCACATATATTTATTAGTGTATTTTAAACTGAGTCTCTTTTTAAAATTTTATTTAGAACAAATGAGATGGACATTGGAAGTAGGAAAAAAAAGAAAAAGGACAGTGTCCTACCACAAAGGGCCTCTGGAAGACTCTACCTAACAGTGTATTAAAGCAGAAGCTGAGACTCATAAACAAACTTTGGACAGTGTGCAGGGAATCTTTTGAAAGAAGGGGGATAGTAAGATCTGGAGAGGACAGGAGCTCCACAAGGACCAAATATATCTGGGAACAGGGGTCTTTCCTGAGGCTGATTCTCCAAAAAAGGACCACACATGGATATAACCTAGAGTCCTGCTTAGATATAGCCTATGGCATGTCAGTGTCCAAGTTGGTACCCTAGTAAGGGGAACAGGGACTGTCTCTAACATGAACTCAGTGGCTGGCTCTTTGACCTGCCCGTTCTCTGAGAGAGGAACAGTCTAGCTAGGATACAGAGCAAGACATTGCAGCCAGTCCTCATAAGACCTGATAAGCTAGGATCAGATGGAAAGGGAGAAGGACCTCCCCATCAGTGGATTTAGAGAGGGCCAGGGAGGAGATGAGGGAGGGAGGGTTGGATTGTGAGGGAATGACAGAGGAGGCTACAGCTGGGATACAAAGTAAATAAACTGTAACGAACACAAAAAATAAAAATTTTAAAAAAGTAGTTTCAAAATTGAAATCGTTTAGAAATAGTGGTATAAACATTAGCCTTTGAATTTTAACACAACATATAGGCAATTCACCACTTCTCCAGCCAGAAAGAACAAATGTGTAATCATGTATATTAGTTCATAGTTTATGCATAAAATTCAACATTACTTTTCTTAAATTTCAAAACATAAAATTTATACTGGATCTGTGTTTATTTTCTTGAGTTCAGTATAGTAAAATACATAAACAATATATATTATATATATATTTATAGGAGTGATGGTAAATAGTAAGTTTAGCAGTAATTAAGTGTTTGATAAAGTACACCTCTAAGTATGTCTGTAAACGTTTTTTTTTTTTTGAGGATTAACAGAGCAGAAAAGAACCATTCTGTATGTAACTTTAAGTGGTATTACTCCATAGGCTCCAAGAAAATATGGATGAAAAAGAGATTTAGAGCTGAACCAGCTGAGTATTGAGTGTCTTTCAGCAGAACATAGTGAGACTGGTTTTCTCTACTACCCTGCCTACTGTGAGACCTCAAACTGTGAGCCAAAATAAACAATCCCTTCTTTAAGATGTTTCTGCCAGGTCTATCACCAAAAATATTTGAAAGTCATTAACACAACAAGATTCAGTGAATTGCATTCTTATAAAATGGCAGTTTTTCAAAAATCATCTATATTAAAATTATTACATGTCATTCAAAGGAACTAAAATTACTGTTTTTTATTAGACATCATGCTTGCCAAAGTGAAATTTTCTGTTATCCCTAACATAGCATACTTCTGAGATGCTCTAGAACAGTGGCTCTCAAACTCACTAATGCTGTGACCCTTTATTACAGTTCATAATATTATGGTGAACTCCAACCAAAAAATTACTTTGTTGCTACTTCGTAACTGTAATTTGCTACTGTTATGAATTGTAATGTAAATATCTGTTATGCAGGATATCTGATATGAGACTCTTGTGAAATGGTGTTTCATGCAACCCGTACATTAGGTTGAGAATCGCTAGTCTAGTGTATACCATATCAAATCAATGTCCAAAGAATATGAGGTTTTTTAAAGTTTCCTTTTATAAACCTAGTATCCTGTTTCGTCGAGTGTAAAAAAAAATGCCATACGCTAGTACAGAGTTATGGACAAAGGTGTATCATCATCTTTATAATGTTTTCAGTATTAAGTTTATGTAAAGTTCTGGGGAGAAAATGTCTTTCTGAATTCTTAGAACATTGCCACAATTTAAGGAAAATATAATATGTTATTTTTCTTTACATGTTATTTACAAACATTATAAATTACATCATATCCATGTGCCAAACAGAATAGCTAATATTTACACTCATGGGAAAACTAATCTCATCTAATCAGTGCTTTTGTACTTGTGGATGTTCTCATTTTATTCAAGCACTATTTCTAGTTTGTATTTCCTGGCATAGAAGTCAACTGAAGGGACCTGGAAAGCATGTAAGAGGTTAAAACTTTCACGATGATATGAATATTAATTTAAATACTTGTACATAATTAAATACCTGTTTTTTCTTTATGCACATTTTATTCATATATCCAAGTTTATCCTCATACAAATATAGGATATTAAAGTCATTAAGACCAGGAGACAAAGGGTCTTCTGAAAATTCCTGGCTTGCTAATGCAAGTTATGATAATAAACCAACCAATTCCAACTTGTTTGAGAAACTTAGAAAAGTATTTAACATGCAATTATAAATCATAAGAAATAAAGGTACTCAGTAAACCCTGAAACAAATTTCATGACCAACTCCAAGGTAATAGGGGGCCCAAGGTAAATGTACTCTGGATGTACTCTGGATGGTTAGTATTTTGCTGCCTAGGATGCTTTTATTGCCATGCCTTATGTATACAGTAGTAACCACTGCAGTGTACTTTTTAAAGAACTTACCACCTTCCAACCAATCATGCTAACTTTTCATGTTAGTTTAGTAGTTTTTGAAAGGATCACTTTTGTCCCATATGATTCCTAATATTCTTAAGAGATATTTGTTTTAGTTAAGCACTGGGAAAATATTCCTTAGCATGAAACAACTAGCCCTCTGCTAGATATTTATAGTATAGTTAGTGATTCTGCTTTGTTATATATAGAAAATATTATAAGATTTTTCCAGGAAATAATAAAATTATTTGAATTGAAGGAGAGTTATGAGGGTATGATCTGTCAAGTGTGTGCATATGTCTACAGTGAGATAGCTGCTTGAAAAGCTACTGAAGGGGCTTTCTTCAAAGGGATAGGAACATTCCTGAAGTAATCCCTTCTTTGACAGGCTTGCATCTAAATGTTTGCTGATTTCAGCATAGGAGCACTGAAATTAGAACATGACTATGCATTTTATAACACACTCAACTCTTCCAAATTCTGGGAAAAATACTTGTGTGTGTAAGTGTCTGTTTGGTGTGCATGTGTGTGTGTCTGTGTGTATTTATACTAATTGGTGTTGGCTCTTTATACCACATAACAATAAGACACTGACCAGTAAAGTGGAACTGGAGAATATGGAACAGTAATGAGACAAGTGAATATGAGCAGAGTACAATGATATGAAAATTAGGATTCCTAAACTTATCTAAGCATGATAACTGAACTCCAGCTGCTGGCAGTAGTCTTGAAAGAGTGACCAAATGTTATAAGATTATACAAATTTGCAAAATACACATAATTGGAACCTTCAGATTATTAAATTTTGGCAATTAATTTTCACATAAAATGTTAAATGTGCTCCAGAGAGCATATCAATTATTGAGCCTGATGCAGCCCAGGAGCCACCAGTGCACTATCCCATCATTATAAAGAAGCTTTTACAGAATCCAATACAGAAGAATGAAACATCATATATCTTAATCTTAATCTTGCTACTAGCTAAGATGATTTTTCCTAAAATGTTTACATAATGAATAAACACAAGTGCACAGAAAAATTAAAGTGGAGACAAATACTTTCAGTTTTTGTCTTCGCTTTATGTAGCAACCTTCAGAGCATAACTGACTATGATAAAGATTGTTAGTGTCTGATCCACTATTTCTTACACCACATTATAAAAATCACAGAGAAAAAATATTATTTCCAAAATTAAGACATGAAGCTGCATTATAAACATGTATGACAACATTAAATCTTTTTATTAAGGAATCTCTAGGGAAAGGAACTCATATTTCTGCTAATGTCAGATACTGTACAATATCAGAGCAAAGACCTGACATGAATGCTAGCTATTTATTGTTTTATATGCCTTCTCTACTTTGTTACCTTTCCTTGCCACAGGATTTGCTTACATCCTTTTTATTGGTTTTAACACTATTAGCAATGATATTTAATCCAATTGTAATTTAATTTTAGTGGCAGATGTTACTTTGCACCTCATGGGAATAAAATTTCAAAGACATATTAGTAAACTAGAAAATGTATGGGGTAGACAACCACAAATGTTGAAGGTCTTTAACAACAAACCATGTGAGAAAAGCTTAAATAAATCTACAACAGAAAGAATATTTATGAAAAAATGCAATAGCTCTGAATTCTTTGGAAGACTAATAACTAGAAAGCCTTAGTAATCACCTGGCTGTTAACATTATACTTATTTGTAAAGTGTAGAAACTACCAGAAAAAGCACGAAGTTCAGCTCAGTTTTGCTTTATTTGTATGTTTTGTTGCTGTTGTTTTGTTTTATTTTGCAAAATGGTCTCACTGTGGACGTACGTGGGCTGACTTTGAACATGATATGTGGAATACAATGGCTTTTACCTCATAATTTTCCTGTCCCGGCCTTCTAAATACTGCTAATATGTCCAGCATGTATTGTCACTTGAGTTTTTGATCGTAGCCATTCTGATGGGTGTAAAGTAGAATCTAAAGATCATTTTGATTTGTATTTCCCTGATGACTATGGATTTTGAGCATTTCTTTAAGTGTTTCTCTGCCATTTGATATTCCTCTACTAAGAATTCTGTTTAGCTCTGTACCCCATTTTTAATAGGATTTCTTGATTTTTTTTGCTTTTTAACTTCATTAGTTATTTATATATTTGGGATATTAGCCCTCTGTCAGATACAGTCTGCAGTCTATTTTTCTTATTGTGACATTGTCCTTTGCTTTACAGAAGCTTTTCTGTTTCATGAAGTCCCATTAATTGATTGTTGATCTTATAGCCTGTTCTGTTGGTTTTCTATTTAGGAAGTTGTCTCCTGTACTAATGAGGTCAAGGCTCTTCCCCAGTTTTTCTTGTAATAGATTTAGTGTGTCTAGTTTTATATTGAGGTCTTTGATCCATTTGGACTTTAGTTTTGTGCAGGGTGATAAATATGGATCTATTTGCATTTTTTGACATGTAGACATCCAGTTAGACCAGCACCATTTGTTGAAGATGCTGTCTTTTTTCCATTTAAATGTTTTGGTTTCTTCATCAAAAATCCAAGTATCCTGAAGTGTGTGTGTATATTTCTGAGTTTTCTATTCAATTTCCTTCATCCACCATTCTGTTTTTATGCCAGTACCATGCAGTTTTTATTACAATTGCTCTGTAATACAGCTTGAGGTCAGGGATGGAGATACCCCCAGACAATATGCTGTTATACAGGATTAATTTAGCAATTTTGACTGTTATGTTTTTCCATATGAAATTGAGAATTGTTTTTCATGTTGTGTAAAGAAATGCATTGGTATTTTCATAGGAATTGAATGAATCTATTGATTGCTTTTGGCAGAATGGCCATTTTCACTATGTTAACTCCAGCGATCCATGAGCACAGATCTTTCCATCTTCTGATATCTTCTTCAATTTATTTCTTCCTCTGAAGAAGCTTTTTTCAAACAGGTCTTTCACTTGCTTGGTTAGAGTCACACCAAGGAACTTTTTTTTCTTTTATGGCAATTGTGAAGGGTGTAGTCTCCTTAAATTCTTTCTCAGCTCTTGTGTGTGTGGGGGGGGAGGGGATGGTGTGTGTGTGTGTGTGTGTGTGTGTGTGTGTGTGTCTGTGTACAGGAGGATTCTGAATTTTTGAGTTAATTTTGTATCCAGCCACCTTGCTGAAGGCATTTAGTAGCTGAAGGTGTTCTCTGGTTGACTTTTTGAGGTCTCTCAGGTATACTATCATATCATCTAAAAATAGTGTTACTTTCACTTCCTTTCCAATTTGTATTCCCTTGATCTCCTTTAGTTGTCTTATTGCTATAGCTAGGACTTCAAGAACTAGGTTGAAGGGATATGGAGACACTAGGCTGGCTTGCTTTGTTCCTAATTTCAGTGGGATTGATTTTAGTTTCTCTCCATTCAGTTTGATGTTGGCTATAAGCTTGCTTTATATTGCCTTTGCTATGATTAGGTATGTGCCTTGTATCAATGATATCTCCAGACTTTAAACATGAATGAATGCAAATGCTTTTTCTGCATCTAAGGAGATGATCATTATTTTTTCCTTCAGTGTTTTTATATGGTGTATTACATGTATGAATTTCCATATTTTGAACCAAACTTGTGTGCCTGGGATGAAGCCTACTTCGTCAGGTGGATGATATCTTTTGTGTGTTCTTGGATTTGGTTTGCAAGTATTTTATTATTTTTGAATCAATGTTCATAAGAGGGATAATCTGAAGTTCTCTTTTTGTTTTTTGGTCTTTCTGTTTTAGGTATCAGTACACCTGTGGCCTCATAGAATGAGTTGCATAATGCTCCTTTTGTTTCTATTATGTGAAATAGTTTGAAGAGAATTTGAGATAGCTCTTCTTTGAAAGTCTGGTAGAATTCTGTTCTGAAACCATCGGGCCCTAGGCTTTTTTTTTGGTAGGGAAACTTTTGATAACTGCTTTTATTTCCTTGGGGAATATAGGACTATTTAATTTATTTACCTGATCTTGATTTAATTTGGGTTAATTGCATCTATAAAAAAAATTTTCCATTGCATTTAGATTTTCAATTTTTTGGCATATAGGCTTTTTATTTTGCCAACAATCATAATGATTGTTTGGATTTCTTCAGTGTCTGTTGTTATGTCCCCATTTTTGTTTCTGATTTTGCTGATTTGGATAGTTTTTCTCTGCCTTTCAGTTGGTTTGGCTAAGGTTTTGTCCATCTTGTTGATTTTCTCAAAGAATGAGTTCTTGGTTTCATTGATATTTTTGAATTGTTTTCTGTGTTCCTAATTCATTGATTTTATCTAAGTTTGATTGTTTTTTATTATCTGCTCCTCTTTGGTGTTTCTGCTGCTTCTTTTTTTGTTTGTTTGTTTTTCTAGGAATTTTAGGTGTGCAGTTAAGTTCCTTGCATAAACTTCTTTCTGGAGGCACTTAGTTCTATGAACTTTCTTCTTAACAAAGCTTTCATTTTGGCCAATAAGTTTGGGTAAGTTGCACCTTCATTTTCATGGAATTTTAGGAAGTCTTTCATTTATTTTTTTCATTTCTTCCCTGACCCAACTCTCACTGAGCAGAAAGTTGTATAGTTTTGCATATGTAAGCTTTTTTGTTTTTTCTATTGTTGAGGTCTAGTTTTATGTCATGATTGTCAGATAGGATACAAAGGATTTTTTTTATTTTTTGATCTTATATCTGTTGAAGCTTGCTTTATGCACCACTCTTTGGTTAATATTTGAGAATTTCATGAGGTGCTGAAAAGAAAGTATACTCTTTTGAGTTTGGGTGAAAAGTTCTGTAGACACTTATTAAGTCCCTTTGATTTAGGACCTCTGGGGATGTCATTGTTTCTTTATTTAGCTTCTGTCTAGATGATCTGTCCCTTGGTGAGAAGTCTCCTAATATTAATGTGTTGGGATCAATGTGTGATTTAAACTTTAATAATGTACTATTTACAATGCAGGTGCTTTTGTATTTGGGCCATAGATGTTCAGGATTTTGATGTCCTCTTGGTGGATATTTCCTTTGATGAGAATGAAGTTTGCCTCCTTTTTTTGATTAATTTTGGTTGAATGTCTAATTTATTAGATATTAAGATAGCTACTCCAGCTTGTTTTCTAGGTCCACTTTTTTGAAAAACATTTTTCCAGCCCCTTACTCTGAGATAGTGTTTATCTTTGCTGCAGAGATGTGTTTCTTGGATGCAGCAGAATGTTGGATTCTGTTTTCCCAATCATTCTGTTAGTCTGTGTCTTTTTATTGGAGAGTTGAGTCCATTGATGTTGATACATAATAGTTACCAATGAATGTTAATTCCTTTTATTGTGGAGTTGGTGGTATTACTGTGCTTCTATGCTTGTTTTAAATTTTCTGTTGCGTGGTTATCTATATCCCGTGTTTACTTGGGTGTAGCTGATTTCTTTGGATCGGACTTTTCCTCCTAATATCTTCTGTAGGTCTGGGTTGCTGTGTACATACTGTTTAAGTTTAGTTTTGACACAGATAATTTTGTTTCCTCTATCTATGATGATTGAAAGCTTTCCTAGGTATAGTTGTCTGGTTTTGCATCTTAGAGTCTGCATGACATCTGCTCAGGCCCTTCTGGCTTTCATGTGGTGAGCCGGGTCATAGTTGCTTTGGAGGCTATTTGTAATGCTAGTCTCAGCACAGGAAGACAGGTTTTTTCCAGGCCTTCCCTTGGAGACAGGGAAGGATTTGCAAGTCCATTCGCCTTTTGTTTAGTGACAGCAGGTGGGAGAGCTTGTTAGAAATCTCAACTCTGCCTCACTTCCTTGTAAAAATTAACCCCTTGTGTAAACTGTTTGTATAAATAAATAAGGCTGGCTGGTCTCCTGGCTTTTCGGATGCAGAGCATATTGACGCTATAGGGCTCATTGGAGCCACGAGCAAGCGGCCAGAAGCCTCTCTGAACATAATATTTGTAGTGTACATTATTAATTTCAATCCTCACTCCCGACTCAGAACCCCATTCTGCTCTGCTGGCAGGCTCCGGCACTTTCATATTTTCTATTGAGAAGTCTGGTTTGATTATGATTGGTCTACCTTTATATGTCCATTGGCCTTTTTCTCTTGCTACTTTTAATATATATTTATATATGTTTTTCTATATTCCGTAGATTTAGAGTTTTGACTATTATGTGACATGAGAAGTTACTTTTCTGGTCTAGTCTATTTGGTGTGCTGTAGGCCTCTTGTATGTTTCTGGACATCTCTTTAAGTTTAGACAATTTTCTTCTGTGATTTTCTTGAAAATATTTTCCAGACCTTGGAGTCTGGACTCTTCTTTTTAATCTATTCCTATTATTCTTAGAGTTCATCTTTCCACAGTGTTCTTTATTTCTTGGATGTTTTATGTTTCAAACTTTTCTGATTTTATTTTTCTTTTGATAGATATATCAATTTCTGCAATTGTATCTTCAGTGCCTGAGGTTCTCTCTTCCATGTCTTGTATTTTATTGGTGATGCTTACCTTTGTGGTTCCTGATCTTTTCTCTAAATTGTTCAGCTTCAGGGTTTTCTCTGTTTGTATATTCTTTATTGAATCTAATTCTGTTTTCATGTCTTGCATCATTTCTTCATCTTTTCAATGTGGATAGTTGTATTTCCATGATGGTAGCTATTTTTTGTCAGTTTCCTCTCCAAATCCCTTTAATTTTGCCTCTATGTGTGCCTTTATTTGTTTGCTTGTGTTTGCCTGTATTTCTTTGAGAGCTTTGTTTCAGTTTATGAGCCTCTAATAACTGGATCAGCATAGATTTGAGATCAGATTTCTATGTTTCCTATGAATTAAAATATCCATTGATTTTTGGCATTGCTACTGAAGCCATGATGTCATGATTGTTGTTGGATGTGTTCTTATGCCAACCTCTGCTTATCCTTAATCTTCACTGTTTGTTGCTGGAGTCTGTTCTTCAGACTGGGTGCGTCTGTCTCTGAAATATGGATTATTCTTCAGGAAGATGAGAAAAGTCTACCTGTTTGAGAATGGATGTTGATATTTCAACTGTAGCTAAGGGAAGAAGATTGCAGGCTCATGTGCACAAGCACAAGAGTTGTGAGTGGAACTGTGCCTTGAAGAATGTGTGTTAGAGCTTGTAGTTGCCTGGAACTTTGGAGTACAAGTGCAACTCATGGTGTTTGAACTGTTTATAGGGGCAATATGCATGCATGTATGTGCTGAATGTTTCTGTCGCTGACCGGTTGGTAGTACTGTCCTCCAGGTATTCAGATCTATCTGGGTTGCACCATTTTGGCTCTGGGAATTGTTTGCCTGGGTTCCACTTCGTGACCCACAAAACAGGTTCTTCAATGTTGAGGAGGCTATCCCAAGAATTCCTATGTTTCCTACAGACGTGGTGTGGGTTGGAGGGATCTGATGTCTGGCTGCTAGCATAGATGTACAATAGAGCCTCCTGGATCTGGGACTTTGAATGTACTCACTTGAAAGTGAACTTACTGTAGCCTATGGAGAATGCGCAGGGGTTCCGCGAGTTCTCTCCTCCCAGATTTTTATCTACAGGAGCAAATGAAAGTGTAGGAGATCAGTCATCTCAGTGACTGCTGTTTGGCCACCAAAAAGGGAAAACTGTACTGGGGCAGCCAACTCTGTTGTCTCCTTTAGTGAGCACAGAGACTCCTGTTTGATGCACTGGTGGTCCTCTGCAGTCACCGAGCTGGGAGGTCCTTACAGCTGCCACCTCTACCATCACAGTCACTGAGCATGGAGACTTGTGCTTTGGACAACCACTGCCGCCTCAACTGAGCAAGGAGACCAGCACTTGGGGAAAGGAGATGTGCAGAAGGGTTGAATATTCACCACTCTCGGACCCTGCAGAAGTTCATGGGTGACCTGGATCCAAACTGTCCTCACTCATGGGTTGACTCCTCTTGCCCAGGAAGCCTCAATGTCAATATTCTGCCTTGAGTCTCCCCTCCACTCCAATTTCAAATTTTTGGATCCTGTGCCCTTCAGATATGGTGCTTGCTGGTTGCCACAATCTTGGATCCACCTTTATTTTTTTTATTTTTATATACACCTCTGATTTAGAAAGTTATGTGGGACTTTGAAGAAAATATTTAGATCTAAGTATTATTTATTACACATTTGAATGAACAAAGTATTACTCTACTGTCGAATATTCTAAAAATCTCTTCAGGAAAAGCAGATTTTAAATAATTAGTGACTGGAACACCATGCTTTGCAAATGAAGTGGGAGGACAAAGCCCAAATACTTACCATTACTGTATCAAAAGGCTACCAAATATCCTCATAAAAAAATAACATGGATTGCTTTGTAAGCTTAGTCTGAATCTGTGAAATTTTCAGTTTTTTTCTATTATTCACAACTGATTTCAGAGTTTCATGCTTCGGTGTCTACCAGTTGTCAGGGGGAAAAATGTTTTCCTTGGAGAAAATGATATTGTTCTTATCACTAAGCAAATTGATACTGATACCTTTTGTCCAGGAAAAGCAATCCATTTTATTAATGTTCTCATGTGAATAGCTTTCCTTTTTTGATATGTTTTCAAGGTTATTCTGCATGTCAAAGAGCTATGAAAAGAGAGAAGTAGTGAGTTTAAGTAGACACATTTGAATTAATCAAAAGTCTACTTTCTTCTGCATTTATTGATATGTGTTTAACATAAACTAGGCATGATTATTTACATATGCATTGTTAAATGATTACCCAAATTAAATTCTTTACAATCTCCATCATTTCAATTTTCTTTCTTCAATGTTATCTATGCTTTCAATATATTGTTTTACCTAATTTCAAATATATACATGGTATTGTTAACTAGAATAACCATGTATTACATATGATATGAAGATTTCATTCATTTTGCAACTGAAATGTTAAAACTTTAGCAGGTTACTCTATATTTTTAATTTTGTTTTAAATTCTCCAATTTACTCAGAATGCTCTGAATTATGGTGAATCTTTATTTTCTGTTATTCTACACAGTATTCCTTGTATGAAATGGAAAGACATGTATCTAAAATGTCTTCTTTATTGAAAATAGAATCTTTCATACAAAACATCCTGACTGCAGTTTCTCCTTTCTCTGCTCCTCTAAGCTCTCCCTAATGCCTTTCTTCTAGTTCGGGCCCATTCACTGTACATTTTCCCTTAGAAAAGAGCAGGTTTTCAAGAGACAACAATTGTGTCATAATTTAAGTATGAAACCTTCACTTCAATGTTTCTTTGTGTTAGCATTATTTTTCCCTCTTGAAAATAGAGAAGCGTGTATATATACATATGAAAGACATTTTTTGCATTCTTACCTTTGACCAAAATTGGAAATTTTGAACAAGTTTTCAATTAGTGCTAGAAATTAGAGGAAAAAAAATCAATTTCAGTACAGCATACTCAAAAAATATTTGTGACTTTATATTCTGAAGTCTTTGTTTTAATAAATTTGTACCAGATATACAGAAACCCTTTTTAGACTAAATCTGTCAGGTGGGTGTCAGTAGGTCCACTCACTGTGAAATTGCAACTATAATTAAGTGATGGATTCAACTGTACTCTAGTCCATAATGTAATATACTACCTCTCTCAAATCCATATCTTCCTTGAACCAAATTATCTTTTATAGTTTATATATGTATCACTATGCTCAATGCTCTGAAATACAATATTACTTCAAGATAATCCAAAAAGCTAAATAATAGCAGACATTTTAACTAGATATATTTTTATTTTCATATATTTCCTTTGTATTTTGACTACCCATTACTACCAGTGTTTATTGGAAACCATTTCTACAAAGGAATGTCAATAGAATTCATTTCAAATAAAATACTTGAAATACTTTTGATAAAGCTCAAATTGACAAGAAAACTTTTATGCTTTGGCTGTCTCTGGCAGGAACTCAGTGCACCCTGTGGGTCCAGCCTTGCCAGGTGGCAGAGAAATACAATGCAGCCAGTCCTGATGAGCCCTGATAGGCTAGGTTCAGGTAGAAGTGGACAAGGTCTTCCCCTTCCCCTATCAGTGGAGTAGATGAGAGGCATAGGAGGAGAAGAGGGATGTAGGGAGAGTTTGGGAGGAGATGAGAGAGAAGGCCACAGCCAGGATACAAACTGGATAAATTTTCATAAATGATGATAATAATAATAATCAAAAAAGAAAGAAAAGAATTCAACTTTTTAAAAGTTTGATGAGTTTCCAAACTTACTTATAAAATCTGATGCCATATAGGGGGAAAATTACATTTTGATTTAATTAGAACAAAAGTGAAAAAAAGTGCTGAACACACACTACTTAAATGCTTAAATGTACTTAAAATGCTAAAAATATTTTTTCATCAAGTTTCAGTGCCTTGAAACATTATAATTCTTTATGCATTTCTTTCAGTTTACTAGCTTGTGAAAAGCCAGAACTCTCCTTCACATCTTTATGTATAGCATAAAGACTATGCTTGTGTTTTGAATAAAATGAAAAGGATAAGGTCAAAAATTAGAATTTGTTTTAGGTTGAATGATTTGAACCTGTTACTTTTATGTAACTCAGAAAGGAAATAACCCAGTTCTTCTATAATTTTAGCAGAGAAACAAGTCAAAATCACAGGGGCCGGAAAATTTCTTTACATAGATTTTTTTTAAACAACTAAAATAAAGGTTTTGGGGAAATTCACGAAGACCTCAATAAAGTTGGAAAATTCTGTTTGGAAGACAGGGCAGAGCTGCATGATGCAACAATGCCATCTATTGGCATCCAAAAAAGGGCACTGACCACAGCTGGTTTGCAGTAACTGAAGTGGGAAAATTTGCAATCTGAATTATGTTAACATGAACTAACTGAAAGTGTAGACACTTTTTCTCCTAGGCTTCATTTGTGAATATTAAATTATATATGATTAATGTCCCATTCACATGTACATATGCTATGCATTGATGTGCTCACTCACCTCCCCAATATTACTCTCCATCAGGAAAGATGTTCAAGACTATTGCACTATTACATTTTCTGGGCTTTATCTTTATGTGGACTAGTGGGTGTCCTGTTGAACAGTGCATTTTTATTAAAACTAGCAACATGCTTTTATTTCAGTATTTTCTCATGTCTTTGTTTTCCATGTACCTAATTTCAACAGTTATTCTGACTTCCTTTTTAAACAGTTATTATTTTTATATTAATCACAGGTTATTTACTTTGTATCCCAGATGTAACCCCCTCCCTCATTCCCTCTCAATCCCACCCTCCCTCCCTCATCTCCTCCTTGCCCTTTTCAAGTCCACTGATAGGGGAGGTCCTCCTCCCCTTCCATCTGACCCTAGCTTATCAGGTATCTTCAGGACTGGCTGCATTGTCCTTCTCTGTGGCCTGGAAAAGCTGCTCTTCCCTTGGGAGTAGGCGAGGTCAATGAGCCAGCCATTGAGTTCATTTCAGAGACAGTCCCTGTTCCCCTTACTAGGGAACCTACTTGGATACTGAGCTACCATGGGCTACATCCAAGCAGGGGTTCTATGTTATATTCATACATGATCCTTGGTTGGAGAAACAGTCTCATAAAAGTCCCCTGTGCCCTGATATATTTTGTCCTTGTGAAGCTCCTATACTCTCCAGGTCATATAACTCCCCCTTCTTTCATATGATTCCCTGCACTCCGCTGAAGTTTTGGTTATGAGTCTCAGCATATGCTTTATACACTGCTAGGCAGAATCTTTCACAGGCCCTCTTTCTGATTTCTAAGAAGAAAGAAAAAGTCCATAGAATTGGGACTTTCCAGAGTTAAGATGATCAATTCTATTCCTAAATATTATGACCTAAAATGTGATAAGAGAATCTGTGGCTATTCTCCAGGAAGAGTAAAACATTTGACTGTGGATGTCAATTAGTTTTATATTAGTTCTGGAGATGAGATGTACTCAGGGGAAAGAGAGTTTGCCTGGCATACACAAAGCACTGGCTTCAGAGTGTCCTATAAATGATAGTTATAAAGTGTGTGATAATTTTTCTTATATTTACATGCATTTCAGAAAATAGAACACACATATTATTTCAAATAACATTAAAATTAAGGATTTGAGATATTCAATTACCCTAAACACATTGAAGACATCAAAACTGCCATTTAAATGATGAGTGAGGTCAGAGAAGCAATAGTCTCCCATTTTTATTAATGGTGATGAAACGTAAAGGAATAAGAATCTCTGCATAAAATGGAATAAAATTTTTCCCTGATTCCCACAAAAATGCTGAATAAGGTAAAATAAAATAATTCTTTAATAAATTCTCAAATATTAAAATTTGAAGTTACTGGCTGTGCATTTCTAATATATTTTTATCATTACTATAAATAGAAAAAGTGCTAAAATGTTAGTTTTTATTTAAATAATTTCGTTTACATTTTTATCACCTTGATCACTTGTTTTATTTTGGGCCGAATATATATTGTACTTCAACTGATTCTCTAATTAGTAATTTGACTAACTGTTTGTCAAATTATGCTTACTTACAGATAGTTTAGTCTTTCTCATTTGAAAAATATAACAATAATACTCTATTTAGCAAATACAATGAATTGAATACTATGACTCATTTTTAAAATAATCAAATTATAAAACAAAATCCATTTTAATATTTCCATTGTATGTTTTTCTCTTGTCTCAAATATGAGTTCTTCTAGCTCTGCCTTCTCTCTAGCTGTCTTATACTGTTAGTAATGCTTTATATTAATATATTTCCTCTAGTGGACTCTTGTATTGTAAGACATATATTGAAGGATAACATATTTTTCAAATGAAAAGTCTGGAATATCCATATGTAGTTGGACATCATTTTAAATATTAAGCAAATGGTTATAATAGTACTGTTTTAAGTGATGTAATTTAAACTTTTTAACATTTCTTTTTATTTTATTATTATTATTTTATTAGCTTTATAACCCAGTTGTAGCCTCTTCTTCTTCCTTGTCTATCCCTCTTCCAGAGTCCACTGATAAGGGAAGTTCTCCTCCCCTACTGTCTGACCCTAGCCTATCAGACCCCATCAGGACTGTCTCTGTGCACTGGCTAAGATTCCCCACCAGAGAGAGGTGATCAAGAAAAGATGGCTCAGCTCACAACCAAAATTATAAAACTTTATAACATTACATTGATTTATCAAAAAACAACACAACATTTTTATGACAGTGTTATATTACTTTTAAGTAGTTTCCTGATTAATGGAAAGTTTTTTCCTCTTGTTAATGTATATATGGTACACTTTTGTGTGAGCTGACATTTGTGTATATATATATATATACATATATATATATGTATATATATATATATATATGTGTGTGTGTGTGTGTGTAAATGTGCATGTGTGCACAGGTGTGTGTAGAACTGAAGTTGACACTGAGACATTGAATATTCTTCAAACTTATTCAGTGAGGCAGAACCCCAATAGAATTCAGAGTCATCGTTATAGACATTTCTTGTTATCCATCTTGCTCTGGGGGATACCCAGATCTACCTTCCAAGAACTAGAATTACTGGAGGTCCCCACAATACCCATTCAACATTTATATTTGTTTTGGGGATCTTACTCCAGTCTTAGTGCTTGCGTGTCAATCACTGTGTCCATGAATCAATTCCCTGGCCCTGATGGGAAGTTTAAAAAATTATAGTTCTAATACTAATTAGTAGTGAGAATTAGAAGTGGAACACAAGTGTGGGGAGAAAAAGTACTACTCAATTAGTTTTGCTAATAATGTAGGCCACTGAGAATAGTCCCAGACAGTATGTTGCAAGTAGCTTTGGCTCAGCATATGTTTTTCTTTCTCTTATAGTATATTTGAAATTGTGTCTTTAGTATCTCTCAGTATGGACCAGGCTTGGTTTGGGCTCTTGTAACTCATGATATTTGCAAATTCAAAGTAATTTTCTTGCCTCGGTTTCTATATTGTGCAATTGTGAGTGTTCACTAGCACATTTGCCAGGTCCAGCAAATATTACACTTATATAGACCTATAAGATATGATAAACATAATGAAATCTATACACCTAAAGAAGATAAACAAGAAAGAGGACCTGGGGAAAGATGATCAATCCTTACTTAGAAAGACAAATGGGGTGGACATTGGATGTAGGAGAAAACAAGTAACAGGACAGAAGCCTACCACAGAGGGCCTCTGAAAGACTCGACCTAGCAGTGTACCAAAGCAGATACTGAGACTCATAACCAAACCTTTGGCAGGGTGCAGGGAATCATATGAAAGAAGGGGGAGTTAATATGACCTAGAGAGGACAGGAGCTCCACAAGGACCAAATATATCTGGGCACAGGGTCTTATATGAAACTTTCTCCAACCAAGGACCATGTATGGATATAACCTAGAACCCTTGCTCGGATGTAGCCCATGGTACATGGATGTAGCTCAGTATCCAAGTGGGTACCCAAGTAAGGGAAACAGGAGCTATTTCTGACATAAACTAGGTGGATGTCTCTTTCACTCCCCCACCCTCCCTGGAGGGAGAAGCAGCCATGCTAGTCCACAGAGGAGGACTTTGCAGCCAGTCCTGAAGATGTCTGATGAAAGAGGAGGAGGTTCTCTCCTATCAGTAGACTTGGAAAGGGGCAAGGAGGAGATTATGGAGGGTGATATTGGGAGGGAGTGAGGGAGAGGGAAACAAAGTTAATAAACTGTAACTATATTAAAAATGTATTTCTTCCACATTTTTTGAGATTATTATATAAAGTACATCAATTTTTTCTTTCTTCCTTTTCTCCCTCCAAATTCTCTTATTTATTTTTCTTTAGTATTATTATTAATATTATTTATTACAGTTTATTCACTTGGACCTGTGCTGTGGCCCCCTCACTCTTCTTCTTCTGGATCCACCCAACCTCCCTCTTCTCCCCTATGTCCTTCCCTTAGTCCACTGAGAGGAAGGATCCTCTTCTCCTAATATCTGATCCTAGCCTATCAGGTGTCATCAAGACTGTCTGGATCTTCTTGTTCTGTAACCTAGTAAGTCTAACTTTCCAGGATTGTTGAACAAAGAACACACAACCAAGTTCATGCCAGTGACTGCCCCTGCTCCCATTACTAGGGAATTCATAGGGATACTGATTTATCCTTGGGCTACATCTGAGGGGGGGGGGGGCGGGAGGCTAGAACTTCTCCATGCCTGGTCCTTGGTTGATTGTCAGTCTCTGCAGGACTCCCTGGGCCCAGATTTTTTTGACTCTCTTGGTCTCCTTGTGGAGCTCCTGTCTCCTGTTCTTTCTATCTCCCTAGTCTTCCATGAGATTCCCTGCACTCTGCCCAAAGTTTGGTAATGAGTGGAATCATCTGTTTTGATGGGCTATCTGCTATGAGAGAATACATATGTGTCAGACACTAGGGAAAATACATTGATTTTTTTAAATGTGGTTTAGCTCTTATTAAATTTTCCCACATAGGTGCTATTATTATACTCATTTTGTAGCTAAATCATCTGAGGATCTGAAAAGATGAATTTATTTGACTAGTTTCTTAAACTAAACATAATTCTTTGACAGTAAGACAAGCTATTAAATACTACAACTCTGCCTCATACCAAGAAGGAATGGTCTATAATTTCTTTCTACCCAGACATCAGAATTCAAGACAGCTAACTCTAAGTAATTATCTCATAATTCCACTGAACTCTATCTGAGCCCTTCCTAGAAACTCGGTAAAAGAATGTTTTCAGAGATATATAAATTATATTATAATGATTTAAGAACACTAGTATTTGGTAGTGTTCACCTTCTACCCCATTTGGTCCCTATTTCTCTACTATCTGTCCAAAATTCCAAGTGCTTATATTTTAATTTGAATTCTCTTGGAAATGTAATTCTTTTGCCATGATTGCACACATACCACTTTTTGAGACCTCATATAACCAGTTCCAGATTTTTCTCTTGATAAATGCTTGAATTCCATATAACATCACATGATTTTTATATGTTTGAATATATATGGTTATTAAAATATGATGAAATGAGTTTTGTAAAATGATTAGCATGTACTTTATATTTCTGAAATTTAGAGTGACTTTATTTCAAATCATTATTTTACTAAGTTGTTATTAAGTGGTCTCATAGTTCTAGCTTTTAGATGTTTGGATTTCAAAAAAAACGTTTTTATGTTTTCGTAAAAGAAATATATATATATATATATATATATATAATGAATATATATTTATAGAAAATGTACCTGAGGAAAACCAAACCAAACCAAACAAAACAAAACAAAAATACAAAATACCACTACAAATTTTTCTACCCATTCTTATGTATATTTTTCAATCTGCATTGTTTTTTCAGTGTTTTGGAAAATTAATTACTTTTTTATTAATTACAGTTTATTCATTTTGTCTCCCAGCTTTAACCTCCTGCCTCTTCACCTCCCAATTCCATCCTTCCTCCCTCTTCTCCTTCCATGCCTCTTCCCAAGGCCACAGATGGAGGTGGTCCTCCTCCCCTTCCATCTAAAACTACCCTATCAGGTCTCATCAGGATTAGATCCATTGTCTTATTCTGTGGCCTGGTAAGGCTGTTTTCCCCTCAGGAGGAGATCATCAAAGGGCCAGCCACTGAGTTAATGTTAGAGAAAGCACCTGTTTCCCTTACTAGGGAACCCAATTGGAGACTGATCAGCCATGGGCTACATCTGTGCATGGGTTCTAGGTGATCTCTGAGTATGGTCCTTGGTTGGAGTATCAGTCTCAGAAAAGACCCCTGTGCCAGAGTTAATTGATACTGTTACTCTCCTTGAGAGTTGCTGTCCCCTACGGGTCTTTCATCTCCCCCTTCTTTCATAAGATTCCCTACACTCTGCCCTAAGTTTGGCTATGAGTCTCAGCACCTGCTTTGATACCCTTCTGGGTAGAGTATTTCAGAGACCCTAATTAGTAGGCTTCTGTGCTGTTCCGTGTCTTCTCCTTCTTCTGATGTCAGTTCCATTTGCCTTTCTGAATGAGGGATGAGCATTTTACCCAGGATCCTCCTACTTGGTGAGCTTCTTTAGGTGTGCAGATTTTACTATGATTATCCTATATTGTATCTTTAACATCCACTTATAAGTGAGTATATACCATGTGTGTCTTTCTGCTTCTGGGATACCACACTCAGGATGATCTTTTCTAGATGCAACCATTTGCCTGTAAAATTCATGATTTCCTGGGTTTTAGTTGTTTAGTAGTATTCTATTGTGTAAATGTACCACAATTTTTGTATCCATTCCTAAATTGAGGGAAATCTGGGATGTTTCCAGATCCTGGCTATTACAAATAAAGTTGCAACCTACATGGTTGAGCAAATGTCTTTGCTGTAAAATTGAGTGAATTTTGGATATATGCCTAGGAGTGGTATAGCTGGGTCTTGAGGAAGCTTATTCTTAATAGTCTGAGAAAGCACCAGATTAATTTCTAAAGTGGTTGTAAAAGTTTACATTCCCACCAGAAAGGAGGAGGGTTTCCCTTTCTCCACATCCTCGCCAGCATGTGTTGTCACTTGAGTTTTTGATCTTAGCCATTGTGATTGGTGTAAAGTGAAATCTTGGGGGCCGTTTTGATTTGCATTTCCCTGATGACTAAAGAAGGTGAGCATTTTTAAGTGTTTCTCTGCCATTAGATATTCCTCTATTGAGAGTCTCTTTTTAGCTATATAACCCAATTTTTAATTGGATTACTTGATTTGTTACTTTTTAACTTCTTGAATTCTTTATATATTCTGGATATTTGCCCTCTGAGAGATATAGGTTTGGTGAAGATCCTTTCCCACACTGTAGGATGTTGCTTTGTCCTGATGACAGTGTCCTTTGCTTTACAGAAGATTTTCAGTTTTATGAGGTCCAATTTATTGATTGTTGGTCTTAGAGCCTGTGCTGTTGGTGTTCTGTTCAGCAAGTTGTCTCCTTTGCCAATGAGGTCAAGACTCCTCATCACTATTTCTTCTATCAGATTTAGTGTGTTTGGTTTTAATTTGAGGTCTTTGATCCTTTTGGACGTTAGTTTTGTGCACGGTGATAAATATGGATCTATTTTCATTTTTTTCTGCATGTAGACATCCGGTTAGACCAGCTCCATTTGTTGAAGATACTGTTTTTTTTTTTTTTAATTTTTATCCCATTGTATGGTTTTGGCCTCTTTGTCAAAATCAAATATCCATACCTGTGTGGGTATATTTCTGGGTGTTATATTTGATTCTGTTCATCCAATATTCTGTTTCTATGTCAATACCATGCGTTTTTTATTACTATTTCTCTGTAGTAAAGCTTGAGATTAGGGATGGAGATACCTCTAGAAGATCTGTTGTTGTACAGGATCGTTTGGGCAATTCTGTTTTTTTTTTTTTTTTTATAATTGTTCTTTCAAGTTCAGTAAAAAATAAAAGAATGTGTTTGTTTTTTGGTGGGAATTGCATTGAATCTGCAGGTTGCTTTTGGGAGGATGGCCATTTTCACTATATTAATCCTACTGATCCATGAGTGTGGGAGATCTTTCCATCTTCTGATATCTTCTTCAATTTCTTTCTCCAGAATACTTGAAGTTTTTCTCATATAGGTCTTTCAGTTGCCTGGTTAGAGTCTCATCAATGTACTTTATATTAATTATAACATTAAAAAGGAAATCAAATCTTTCTGTTTTTATTTATTGCAATTTATTCACTTTGTATCCCTGATGTAGGCCTCTCCCTCAACTCCTCCCAGTCCTACCCACTTTCCCTCTTCTCCCCCATGCCTCTTCCCTAGTCCGCATTGGGGAGGACACCTCCTTATCTAAATTCATCTCTGAGTGCCTTTTATACGTGCATAAGACAAGTTAAATTTTCTTTGTTTCTTTCTTTGTTTCTTTCCTTCTTACTTTCTCTTTTCTTTCTTTTATGTTTTTGTTTTTATTTTTGTTTTTGGAGACAGGGTTTCTCTGTGTAGCCTTGAGTGTCCTGGACTCACTTTGTAGACCAGGTTGGCTTCAAACTCACAGAGATCTGCTTACTTCTGCCACCCTGGGTGCTGTGATTACAGGCATGCATCACCGTGCCTGGCTTCAAGTTTTCTTTTCTTTTATTATAATTTTTTACAATTTATTCATTGTATATTCTAATTGAAGACCCCTTCCTCAACTACTCCAAGCCCCACACTCCTCCTCTACCCCTATGCCCTTCTCCTAGACCACTGAAATGGAGTTCTCCTCCTCTGCCATATGTATCCTGATGAGACCTTGCTAAGTCTCATCAGGAGTGCCTGGATCTTCTTCCTCTGTGTTCTGGCAAGGTCCCATGCCCAGGGGCAAGTGATCAAAATGCAGGCAACAGAGTTCATTTCAGAGGCTGACCCTGCTCCTCTTTTCAGGAAACCACATGGATACTGAGCTGCCAATCAGCTAAATCCAAGCAGGGGTTCTAGGTCCTCTCCATGCTTAGTCCTTGTTTGGTTCATCAGTATCTGCAGAACCTCCTGGGCTCAGATCTTTTTAATTACACTTTATTCACTTTGTATCCCCCCATAAGCCCCTCCCAACTCCCCTCCCAATCCTACCTTCCCTCCCCCTTCTCCACATATGCACCTCCCCAAGTCCACTGATAGGGGAGGTCTTCCTTTCCTTCCTTTTGCTCCTAGTCTATCAGCTCTCACCAGGACTGACTGCATTGTCTTCCTCTGTGGCCTGGTAAGTCTGCTCCCCAGTTAGGGTGAAGTGATGAAAGAGCAGGTCAATCAGTTCATGTCAGAGGCAAAAATTCTTGACACACAAACCGTCCAAGAAATTTAAGCTCAGATTTTTTTTTTTTTTTTTTTTTTTAGTCTTTGTTGGTCTCCTTGTTCGGTTCCTGTCCCCTCCAAGTCCTTCTATCCTCTGACCCCCTTTTTTCCATAAGACTCCCTGTTTTCTGCCCAAAGTTTGCCTAGATGTCTTCGCATCTGCTTCAGTTCCCTGTTGGTTGGAGTTTTTCAGAGGACCCTCTATAGTAGACTCCCATCCTGTTCCCTCTCTTCCACTTCTTCTGGTATCTGTCCCTTTTGTCATTCTGAATGAAAATTAAGCATCCTCCCTAGGGTCCTCCTTGTTGTTTAGCTTCTTTAAGTCTGTGGATTTTCGTATGTTTATCCTATATTATATAAGTGATATAAGTGAATGTATACCATGCATGTCTTTCTGTTTCTGGGTTCCTTCACTCAGGGTGATCTTTTCTAGTTCCATCCATTTCCCTGCAATTTTCATTATTTCCTTGTTTTTAATAGTTGAGTAATATTTCATTGTGTAATTGCACCACAATTTCTGTGTCCATTCTGTTGACACAAGCCTTTAATCCCAATACTCAGGAGGCAGCGGCAGGTAGATCTCTGTGAGTTCTAGGACAGCTTGCTCTACAAAGTCAGTTTCAAAACAAGTTCTATTTTCTAAAAGGGCCATAGATATCACTTTAGAATAAAAGAAAAGACAATCAAACTTCTAATATTATTTGTTCATATCCTCAAAGAATCCAAGAAATAGTTACAGATTTCTCTTTCTGTATATTTCCACACATCATGAATGAGCTGTTTCTTTAGATATTGCTTTTGATTTGTGGTGATCTATTTTATTAGGCAGTTAACTATAGAACATTTTAATCAGCACTGAAAATTAATCTCCTGTTTGTTATCAGTACCCTAGCTAACGTACTCAGTCTTCAACAAGGTTTCTTTTTTCTTTTCTTATATTTAATTTCTATGTATTACATTTTACAATTTATTCACTTGTATTCCAATTATAGTCCTCTCACTCACCTCCTCCCAGTCCCACCCTCCCTCTCTGTTCACTCCCTAATCTGCCTCCCCTAGTCCACTGAAAACGGGAGTACTCCTTCCCTACCATTTAATCCTAACCTATCAAATTTCATCATGACTGTCTGGATCCTCTTTCTCTGTGGCCTGGTTAGGCCACCCCAACCAGAGGAATATGGTCAAAGAACAGGCAATCTAGTTCATGTCAGAGACTGCCCTTGCTCTCCTTACTAGTGGACTCACTTGGAAACTGAGATGTTTATGGGCTACATCTGAGCAGGGGGTCTAGGTCATCTCCATGCATGGCCTTTGGTTGATATATCAGTCTCTGAAGTCCCTCATAAACCAATATTTGTTGGCTTTGTTGGTCTTCTCGTGAAACCCTTTTCCCCTAGAATCCTTCTGTTCCTCTCTTCTTCTGTAAGAATCCCTATATTATACCCAAAGTTTGGCATAGAGTCTCTGCATCTGCTTCTATCCCCTGCTTCGTGGAACCTTTCAGAGGCCATCTGTGGTAGACTTTCATCCTGTTCACTTTCATAACAGGTTTATTCATAATATCCATAATATGGAAACAACCTAGATGTCCCACAACCAAAGAATGGATACATTACAGTTTCTAAATCACATTTTTTTTTCTTTTGGTAGGAAAACTGTTTGACTATTTATAATAAATACTATAGTGATCATGGAAATTTTATTATTTGGCAAATTTTATACAAAATTTCTATTGAAATCTTTGTTATTACTTGCATTATTACCAGGAAGCAAAATTATAATGCTCATTTTTTTATATGGGAACTGAAGCCAAGTTTTATAGGAGACTTAGTGGCAGAGCTAAGATTTTAATGCAAGTCAGTCTTATCGTAGAACTCCAGTTTGTAAACACCACCTTATATTGCATCTCATAGTGAATAATTCATAACTTGATTTTTGGGTCTTATTTATATATAAATATGCTATGTTAGCAACAAGTCAGCATTTATAGAATTTGCATGATAAAAGTCTTGTATTTCTTTTTCAGTATGATAATGGCTTTCCATTGTGATGGTGAATTCATCATGTTTCCTTTTAGTGTTTAAAAGATCACACTGAAAAGCTTCTAAAATCCTGAAAGTATTATACTCATACATTTATAGTACTATAAGTTTGTATATTTATTTTAATTTTTCTTACTAATTTGTAGTTCAATATTTTGTTGTGGAGCCCAGTTTCTTCTGTTCAAATTTAGGTTCCAACATTTTCTAGTTACATGATTTCATAGTTACTTGCTTTTATTATTTTAAACAATTCATCTTTCTGGTTATAATATGAGCCAGGCAAAGAGAAAGATATCTGAAATTGTGGTTCATGAGAGGCAAAACTGTGATGATCATTGCGACTTAGATGGCTATATAGTAGGCTATGTAGTGAGTTCCAGGACAGATAATACCACAGAGCATCATAACTGTAATTTTTGTTACTTTTATGAACTTAATGTAAATATCTTATATGTAACTTCTCTGGGTCCCAACCCACAGGTTTAGAATCATTGCTATAAAGTAATATCATGCCCTTAATTAAATAATTAATCAGATAATGACATGAAATATCACCTTCTGTTTTTTTATTTTTAAGATATTAATTTATTTACATTTCTCCACTTTCTTTTTTTACCTCTGAACCCTCTAGTATAACACTCCCTGTTCTCCTTCAAAATCACATAAAATATGTATTTATACATGTATATACCTTTTAAGTCCATATAATGTTACTTGTATGTATGTATTCAGGGATGACCATTTGGCACTGAACAACCAATTGTTGGGCTCTGCTCCGAAGAAGAACACCTCTCCAGCTCCCATCTTTTCTCAGTGACCTGTAGTTCTTTGTGTAATGTTGAGGTATCATAGGCATATCCGTTAGTGTCATCCTTGTTTAGGTTATATTGGGACAGTTATTTTGGTATGATTTTATGAATGTCACTTCTGATATTACTAGGAGACACAGTCTCACAAGAAATGCCTTGATCTTCTTCCTCATATGATTTTGGCCAGAATTTCCTAAGATATTGAAAACTTAAGAATATATCGCTGTTGCTTTTGCTTATTCCACAGAGCTGAACAGTAAGTCCCTATTGTTAAAGACACCAAGTACTTCAGAAACAGATCCCAGATAACCCTGAGCTGTAACTGACTTGAATGTCTCCTCCATGAAGACTGGCATTCATGGCACTAGAAAGAGCCTTGCAAGTTTCCAAAGGAGGGAGGCAACCATAGTTCTACCTAGTGATGATGCCTATTAACCACATCAATGACCAGAATGACACTATGATGTAGTAGTTGCACAGATAGCTTAGTGGAAACCAACAGCTCTTTAATTGGACTTAAAACAATGCAGCCAGTTCTGATGAGATCTGATAGGCTAGGGCCAAAGGGAAGGGAAGGAGGACCTTCCCTATCAGTGGACTTGGGGAGGGGCATGGGAGGAGATGAGGGAGGGTAGATGGGATTTGGGAGGAGGTGAGGGAGGGGCTACAGCTGGGATACAAAGTGAATAAACTGTAATTGATAAAAAATAAATCTAACTAAATTCTAATTTCTTTTTAGTGATGTTTAAAATAGATAATTCATGAAAATGTCTTAAATGTTTGATTTATAAAACTTTAATCCTCATAAAGTAATATTAGTGTCAAATTTTATGGGCTTACAAAAGGAGGCCTTACTGTATGTATTGCATGTATAAATACAGCATATAAAACTTAAACAGATAATGGCATACATTTTTTTCAAATAAACCAATATCAGAAGCAAGGCATTGGAATAATGTTATCTAATTGTCTTATTGTCACTACTGTTGTGGTGAAACACCATGATCAAAGCATCTTGGGGAGGAAAGGGTTTGTTTTGCTTGTACTTCCATTTCACTGCTCATCACTGGAGAAATTCAGGATAGGAACACAAACAAGCCAGTATCCTGTAGGCATGGGGTTGATGAAGAGGCCATTAAGAGGTGCTACTACTTACTGGCTTACTCCCCATGACTTGATCATATTGCCTTCTTATAGGAGCCAGGACCAACAGCCCAGGTATGGCAATGCCCACAGTGAGCTGAATTCTCTCATATCAATCACTAATTTTCAGTTGCCTTATAGACATCCATACCTCCCAATCTTATGTGAGCATTTTCTCAGCTGAGGCTCTATCCTCTCTGATGACTGTACATTGTGTCAAGTTGACGTAAAGAACTCTCCAGAACAGCTACTAAGATTTCCAATTTCTTCAGTATTATGTTTTACTGTTTTTAAGAATGTCAATAACATTTTCGTACTCACCCAATGACAATAATCCAGAAATTCTATTTATATTCCATATGTTTGTTTGTTTGTTTGTGTGTGTGTGTGTGTGTGTGTGTGTGAAAGAAAGGGTAAGAATGACAAAGTAAAAGCACTGGGATTATGATATCATAAGCTAGTTGAGTAAGTTTGTGCTAGGCATCTTCCTAAGTTTTACTTAAAACACTTCTGCTTCTAACTTCTTGTTAAGAATATGGATATGTAGCTACAATTCTAGAAGTATAGAAGTTTAAGGAGGTAAATATATTAGCTTTGTAACTTCTTATTATAGAAATAAAATATAATAAAAGTCTTTGAGTGCCTTTTGTGTAACTAATCCACAATCCCATCTACAGTTCTTATTATGAGAAACTTTTAAATGGAATGTAACAAGCATTTTCACATTCAATGAAATCCACAGTTACTAAACATGATGATCTCTTTTTTCCAGTATTTTGCTTTTAAACTGTTTGGTGTCAGGAATAAAACTGTGCAAAGATAATTTATTTTGACAGCATTGCCATAGTGACAGGGAAAAAAAAGTCCACAGTACAGACCCTGAAAGAATGATCTTTAAAAATCCTCAGAAATATCTCTGCTGCTACAGATAATCACAGAAGTTGCCAGAAATTAAAATATTCAGTGGATAAATACAAATATTCTCCTTCTTTGCAGTGTTATAAACATCTATATTCTTTTCTAACCTCAGCAACTTTTTTGCCATATTTTAAAACTCTTTTTCTGTGACATTTCTGGGGAAACACAGTCACCTTCATCTTCATCTTAGTCACAACCCAACAGGATTTTGTCAAGTATAGGTGTGTCATCTCAAGAACTCCTTACCTCTCTAGGTGCTTAGATTTCAGCTAGAACTTCCTATGCTATAGGTTTATATAAGTGAGTATATACCATATGTTTCTTTCTGCTTTTGGGATACCTCATTCAGTATGATCGTTTCCAGGTCCCACCATTTGCCTGCAAATTTCATGATTTCCTCATTTTTAATTGCTGAATAGTATTCCATTGTGTAAAAGTACCACAATTTCTGTATCCATTCCTCAACTGAGGGACATCTGGGTTGTTTCCAGGTTCTGGCTATTACAAATAAAGCAGC
>CM053742.1:87409573-87428589 GCA_028658305.1 Pachyuromys duprasi | reverse complement strand
ATTTCTTTTCTGGTCTAGTCTATTTGGTGTTCTGTAGGCTTCTTGTATGTTTATGGACATTTCTTTTTTGAAGTTGGGAAAATTTTCTTCTATGATTTTCTTAAAAATATTTTCTGGTCCTTGGAGCCTGGAGTCTTCTTTTTCATCTATTCCAGTTATTCTTAGGTTTCGTCCTTTGATGCATCCTTAATTTCTTGGATGTTTTGTGTTTGGGACTTTTCTGATTTTCTTTTTTTCCTTGAGTGAGTAATCCATTTCAGCCAGGGTATCCTCAGCTCCTGAGATTTTCTCTTCCATCTCTTGTATTCTATTGTTGATGCTTACCTTTGTGGTTCCTGATCTTTTCTCTAAGTTCTCCAGTTCCAGGTTTTTCTCCCTTTGTGTCTTCCTTATAGATTCTAATTCTGTTTTCATGCTTTGTACTGTTTCCTTCAACTGATTGACTGTGTCTCCTATTTTGGTTGTTTCCTCTCTGTTTATCTTTGATTGTTCCTTTATGTGGACAGTTAAATTCTTCTCCATTTCTTTGAGGGCCTTGTTCATTTCCTCTTTTTGTCTCTCCTCTTGTTCCTCCAATATCTGCATAATCAAAGCTTTAATATAATTTTCCTGTGTCCCTGCAGGATTAAAATCTCCCCTGCTTTTGGGTGTTTCTGGTGGGGCCATGGTGTTCTGATTTTTGTTGGGTGAGTTCTTTTGCTGATTTCTGGGCATTTGTTTATATATAATCAAGGAGCTGTTTGTGCTTTAAGGCTGAACTTCAGTCTGGAACTGTCAATCTCTTGTGTCAGGAGTATTCTTCAAGAAAATGAGGGATTTCCAGTGGTTTGTTAGTGTGTGTAGTTGTCTCAGTTGAACTCTGTTGTGGGCTCTGTGTGCTCGGCTTCATGCTCTTTGCTAGAAGCTGTAAGCACTGCAGGCTGATCACCCCTCTGGTCTGGAGGTTTAGCTCCTCGTCTTTTGAGATGTCACCTGGGGACTTTGTGCTCCATCCTGGGCTTTCTGCTAAGGGCTCTCCCCTGGACTGGAGACTTGGCGCCCCCTTCTGGGCCAGGGCTATGAACCAAGGTCTGAGATGATATTTGGGGCACACACAGTGGGTCTGGTTTGGTTGCAGGGGTTGCTGAGCGGTGTGCACCCGCTATATGTAGGCCTGTTTGAAGTGGTACCAGAGGCCTTCTCTGGCCCGTGGACACACACATAGACCAAGGTGGTTGCTGGTGCCCCGAGCAGTGTGTGCCTGCAGTGTGCAGTCTGGTCAAAATGGTCCCCCTGTCCCTCTCAGTCTTAGGTGGTTCCAGTGGTGGTTGGAGTGGGCCTGCTCTACACCTGCTGGTTGAAGCAGAACCGGCGTCCTTCCCAGACTGGCCTGTGGACTCACACTGGGACTGAGGTTTTTACTGGCGGCCCTGAGCAGAATGCTCCTGCAGTGTGCAGTTTGGTCAAAATGGTTCCCTAGTCCCTCTCAGTCTGACGTGGTTCCAGGGGCGATCAGAGTGTGCGTGCTGTACACCAGCTGGGTGAAGCAGATCCCAGGGCCTTCCCAGACTGGCCCGGGGACTCACACACTGACTGAGGTTTTTGCTGGTGGATTTGATCAGTGTGTGCCCGCAGTGTGCAGGTCAGACAAAATGGTGCCCGGGTCGTCCTCAGTCTGCCCCAGAGACTATGTGGTCCACTTTAGTATGGCAGCTGCTGGTGCCCTGCGCAGCTACTCACTCAGATTAGAGCTGTGCGCCGCCTGTCACCAGATTTTTCCGGGGAATAACTGGGTGTCCCTAGGGTTTTCCCACTTGATTTTCTCACCATAGGATTTCCGGTACCTGGCAATCACAATTGCTTGCGTTTTAGGTCCCAGAGTTCAGTCTCCTAGTCTCTGCATTGTTTCTGCTGACCTAGTCCTCAGACACAGTGTCCTCTCATGGCAGCTATCTTGGATCTCCCCTCTGAGCTATTTTTTAAGTTTTAAATTATTTTCTCATTTTTATTTTTTCTTCACAATTTACTCATTATATATGCTGACTCAAGGCCCCTCCCTCAACTCCTCCCACTCCCACCCTCCATCCTTCTTCTCCACTATAGCCTTCCCCTAGTCCACTGAAAAGGGGAGTTCTCCACTATAGCTATCTAGCTATCTGACCATAGCTTGTTAAGTCTCATCAGGACTGACTGGATCCTCTTCCTTCTTGACCTGGCAAGGATGATTCATCAGAGGCAAGTGACCAAAGTGCAGGCAATCAAGTTCATGATAGAGGCAGACCTTGCTCCCTTTCCTGAAGGATCTACATGGAGACTGAGCTGCCACTTTGCCAGATCTGAACAGAGAGTCTAAGTCCACGCCATGCATGGTCTTCCATTGGTACATCAATCTCTGCAGGTTCACTGGGCTCAGATCCTTTAGCTTTGTTGGTATCCTTGAGGGGTTCCTGTCCCCTCCATGTCCTTCTATCTCCTCTCTTTTTATATAAGGCTCCCTGTTCTCTGCCCAGAATTTGGCTGTGAGTCTCAGCATCTCCTGCTATCCCCTATTGTATGAATCCTTTCAGAGGACCCTCTAGATTAGACTCCCATCCTGTTTCATCTCTTCCCTTGCTTCTGGTGTCTATCCTCTTTGACATTCTAAATGATTTTTAAGCATCCTTCTTAGGGTCCTCCTTAGTGTTCACTTCTTCAGGTCTGTACATGGCTATCCTACAGTATAAGGCTGTGTTATTTATAAATGAGTGTATATCAAGTATTTCTTTCTCTTTCTGGGATACCTCATTCTCTTTTAGTCCCATACATTTGCCTGCAAATTTCATGATTTCCTTCTTTTTAACAGCTGAGTAGTATTACATTGTGTAGATGCACCACAATTTCTGTATCCACTCATCCACTGAGGGACATCTGGGTTGTTTCCAGATTCTGGCTATTACAAATAAAGCTGCTATAAACATAGCTGAGCAAATGTCCTTATTGAATGGTGGGGAATCTTTTGCTTACATGCCCATCAGTGGTATAGCTGTATCTTGAGACAGTGTTATAGATAGTTTCTGAGAAAGCACCAGATTGATTTCCAAAGTGGTTGTACAAGATTGCACTCCCACTAGCAATGGAGGAGGGTTCCTATTTCTCCACATCTTCCCCTGCATATGTTGTCATGTGAGTTTTTTGATCTTATCCATTCTGATCATTGTAAGATGCAATCTCATAGTTGTTTTGATATGCATTTCCCTGATCAATAAGGATTTTGAACACTTTTATGTGTTTTTCTGCTATTCGATATTCCTCTGCTGAGAACTCTGCTTAGCTCTGTACCCAATTTTTACAGCAATTTTTGATGATGATGATTGATTGATTGATTGATTGCAGTGCTAGGGATTAAACCTAAGACCTCAGACATAATAGGCAAGTTCTCTACTACTGAGCTATATCCTCAGAGACATATCCAATTTTTAATTGGATTATTTGATTTGTTGGTGTCTAGTTTCTTGAGTTCTTCATATATTCTGGATATTGTCCTCTATAAGGAGATATTCTAGAGCTATCTTTATCCCTGATATAAAGCTATACTACAGAGCTACCGTAATAAAAACAGCATGGTACTGGCATAGAAACAGATTGATATATATATGGAATCGAACTGAATACCCAGAAATAAAACCACATATCTGTGGACACTTGATTTTTGAAAAAGATGCCAAAACCATACAATGAAAAAAACACTTTCAACAAATGGTGTTGGTCGAACTGGAAGTCCACATGTAAAAAATGCAAATAGACCCATATCTGTCACTATGCACAAAATTAAATTCCAAGTGGGTTAAAGATCTCAACATAAACCAGACAGTTTAAACCTGTTAGAAGAAAAGGTGATGAAGTGCCTGGAACTCATTGGCACAGGATACAATTTCCTGAACAGGACACCAACAGCTTAAGTTCTAAGATCTACAATTAACAAATGTGACCTCCTGAAGCTGAAAAGCTTCTGTGATGCAAAAAAACAACAGAACAAAATGACAGCCTACAGACTGGAAAAAGATCTTCACATCCGATGTCCCTATATCCGATATCTTTGGTATTTAAATCAAACTTTAAGTGTGATTTATTGAATCATAATTGATTTCGTTTTTTCTCCTTTATCAACAGATAATTTTTCCTAGTGATCCAAAAAATTTCCCAAGAAGTTAGAATCATCAAAAATGGTTGTATCTGAAACTAGTTTTTTTCCTCTATTCACTCTAAAAGCTCTCTCACATGAATGACAAAACCTTTTCTTTTTAATGCTGAAAGCATTTAATGTATGCAAACTTACATTTGGCTCAAAAAACATTTTCAAAAATAAACTTTTCAAATTGGAATGTTCTTACTGAATTTAGGCTTTTATGATGCTGTTGATTTGGCATATGTTACTTGTGATATCTGTATTGAAAACATTTTGCATTTGGAAGACTTTTTCTGCCATATTGGGAAATTTCAACTCAGTTTATAGTTATAAGTTGGGAAAAAAAGAAAACACTTTCATCCAAGACATCTCAATAGGATTTAGCAGTAACTGCCTTAAAAAGAACAACAGAAACTAAAGAATCTTTGAACCCTTTAAAAAGTAAAGATCCATTACAAAAATCTCTTTTTTCTTAAATACTCACAGAAGGAGAAGTGTATTTGAAAATACAATGCTCTTTGGAAAGACTTATTTTATTATCTTACATGACTTCTTATATTCAGATTAATACTGTTTATTATAGAAGAATAATGCTGAAAATATTGTTCTTGATTTAATACTTGTATCCTTCCCAGAGATACCTTTTCTAAGGGGATACATTCAACATTATGTAATAGTCAGTTATTGAAGGTTTAAACTGTGGAGATGGTTACTATTTATTTAACAGATGACTGAGAATACATTCATCTATAAAATTTTATGTATCATAAGTAGCCTTTTCCATGATTCTTTCCAAATGGAACACACCTGGAAAACTATCATATAGCTCACATAAATAAAATTTTTATAAACTCCAGAAACCCTCATTTTGCTCTGCCTCTGTCTCATTATCCTAATGCAACCACTGCTCAGATTAATGACAGCCTAAATTTTCTTATTTTATACTGTTTGCAAACGGAGTTCTACTTTATACATTCCTTAGAATCTCATTTCTTTTTTCAACATTATACCTTTCAATTTATTGTTGTTGTGGCATGTGGTTTTAAACATCTATAATTCATTCCTATTGCTATAATATATTATGCCATGGGACATATATTACCATGGTTACTTACATTTTATATTGTGAGAAAATTTAGCTTGTCATTTATTGAATAACCTTCTCTTGAACAATTGTTTTATGCCGTTTGAAAAACATTTTGCAGACAGCTGCATTTGGTATTTGTATATAGAAAGAAATGTACCAGAGGAATCACTGCCAGCCATGTACACATTGAGCTTGACTAGATGTTATCAATTTTCCAAGGTAGTATTTTTGTCTTCATTTTAAGGATTATAGTTTAAATGGTTAAATGATAATTCACAAAGCTAGAAACAACCCAGATGCCCCTCAAATGAGGAATGGATACAGAAATTGTGATACATCTACACAATGGAACATTACTCAGCAATGAAAAACAAGGAAATCATGAAATTTGCAGGTAAATGGTGGGAACTGAAAAAGATGATCCTGACAGAGCTATCCCAGAAGCAGAAAGACACACACGGTATATACTCACTCATATAGAAATATAATATAGGATAAACCTACTAAAATCTGTACACCTAAAGAAACTAATCAAGAGGGAGGACTCTGGCTAAAATGCTCAATCCCTATCCAGAAAGGCAAAAAGGATGGACATCAGAAGAAGGAGAAAACAGGGAATAAGGTAGGAGCCTGCTACAGAGGGCCTATAAGATAGGATAAACATACTAAAAATCTGTAAGCCTAAATAAGATAAACAAGAAAGAGGACCCAGGGTAAGATGATCAATCTTCCCTTAGAAAGACAAATGGGATGGACATTGGAAATAGGAAAAAACAAGTAACAGGACAGGAGTCTACCACAGAGGACCTCTACAGGGCTCCACCCTGCAGGGTATGAAAGTAGATGCTGAGACTCATAGCCAAACTTTGGGCAGAGTGTAGGAATCTTCAGAAAGAAGGGGGAGATAGAAAGCCCTGGAGAGTCCAGGAGCTCTACAAGGAGAACAACAGAAACAAAAATCTGGGCACAGAGGTCTTTTGTGAGACTGATACTCCAATCAAGGACCATGCATGGAGATAACCTAGAACCCCTGCACAGATGTAGCCCATGACAATTCAGTGTCCAGGTGGGTTCCATAGTAATGGGAACAGGGACTGCCTCTGACATGAACTAATTAGCCTGCTCTTTGATCACCCCCGCCCCCGAGGGAGGAGCAGCCTGACCAGACCACAGAGAAAGACAATGCAGCCATTCCTGATGAGACCTAAAAGACTAGGATCAGAAGGAATAAAAAGAAGACCTCCTTTATCAGTGGACTTGGGGAGGGACATGCATGGAGAAGGGGAAGGAAGGAAGACTTTGGGAGAGCAGAAGGGAGGGAACTACAGGGTGTATACAAAGTGAATAAAGTGTAATTAATGAAAACTTTTAAAAATGGTATTTCACAACAAGACAAATAAAATATGTAAGTTAAAATATGCATAAATCAGTTCCACTTAATTGGATATTTTGGTGAAATCATTAAAGTTTTATTAGTTAAAATTAAGAAAGCACTGATGGTGCTAAACAGACAGCCTACTCAATGAAAGTTTTTAATGTTTTTGCAGAAGACCAGGGTTAAAGTCCCTGTACCTGTGTAAAGTGGCCCCAAATCACCTGTATCTCCAGCTCCAGGGGATTTGTCACTTAAGAAGCACAATCACACACATAGACATGAATGCAAACACATATATAAAAATAAAATACCCCCCCCAAAAGAGAGAATACATTTATACACAGTAGTCTTCATTTTAGAGTAAAGAAGTAATAAATTCAGTCTTTTGTAAAACTGAAGTCACATTTCAGAGGCCATTGAGATAACTAATATTTCACATTAATGACACTATTTAAGGTGGGATTGGTAGAGGAGGAGGGAAGGGTTTACGGTGGGATACAAAGTAAATGAAGTGTTATTAATAAACATTAAAAAATAAAGTCATAACGTTTCCAGCACTCTGCCCAAAGTTTGGCTATGAGTCTCAGTATCTCCTTCAATATCCTGGTGGGTAGAGGTTTTTTTTTTTTTGTTTGTTTGTTTTTTTTTTTTTTTTGGTGTTTGAATGTAGGCATATGCCAGCTTTATTAAGAAGTGATTTATAAAATTCAAATTTTAATTACTGTTAATAGCATTGTAATATTTACAACAAATAATTCCTTTTTATTTTTATTATTAGTTACATTTTATTAACTTTGTATCCAAGCTGTATTCCACTCCTTTCTTCCCTACCAATCGCATCCTTCCTCCCTCATCTCCTCCTTGCCAATTTCCAAGTACACTGATAGGGGAGGACCTCCTCCCCTTTCATCTGACCCTGGTTTATCAGGTCTCTTCAGGACTGGCTGCAAAGTCCTCCTCTGTGGCCTAGCACGCTGCTCCCCACTTGCAGGGTGGGGAGGTCAAAGAGCTCAACATTGAGTTCATGTCAGACATAGGCTTGTTCCACTTACTAAGTTACCCACTTGGATACTGAGCTACCTTGGGCTGTATCCGAGCAGAGGTTCTAGGTTGTATCCATACATGGTCCTTGGTTGGAGAAACTGTCTAATATAAGACCTCTGTTTCCAGGTATGTTTACTCCTTGTGCAATTCCTCTCCTCTCCAGATCATATTAACTTCCCCTTCTTTCATATGATTCCCTGCACTCTGCCAAAGTTTGGTTATGAGTTTCAGTATCTGCTTTGATACACTGCTAGGTAGAGTCTTTCAGAGGCCCTCTGTGGTAGGCTCCTGTCCTGTTACTTGCATTCTCTTACATGCAATATCCATCACATTTGTCTTTCTAAGTGAGGATTGATCTTACCCCAGGTCCTCTTTCTTATTTATCTTCTTTAGTTGTACAGATTTCAGTATGTTTATCATATTTTATAGGTCTAAATAAGTGAGTATATACCATGTGTGTCTTTCTCCTTCTGGGATATTTCACTCAGAATGACATTTTCTAGATCCCATCATTTGCCTGCAAATTTCATGATTTCCTCGTTTTTAATTGCTGAGTACTATTCCATTGTGTAAAAATACCACAATTTTTTGTATCCATTCCTCCATTGATGGACATCTGGGTTGTTTCCAGCTTCTGGCTATTTCAAATAAAGCTGCTACAAACATGGTTGATCAAGTGCCCTTGTTGTGTACTTGAACAAATTTTGGATATATTCCTAGGAGTGGTATATCTGGGTCTTGAGGAAGCGCTATTCTTAATTGCCTGAGAAAGCACCATATTGATTTCCAAAATGGTTGTATCAGTTTACATACCCACCAGCAATGGAGGAGGAGTCCCCTTTCTCCACAACCTATCCAGCATGTATTGTCATTTGAGTTTTTGATCTTACCCATTTTAATGGGTGAAAGGTGAAATCTCAGGGTCATTTTGATTTGCATCTCTCTAAGTAAAGAGACCCTGAGCCTCTCTTTAAGTGTTTCTCTGCCATTCTATATTCCTGTACAGAGAATTCTCTGTTTAGGTCCATACCCCATTTTAAATTGGACTGTACAACAACAGATTATCTGGAGGTGTCACCATCCCTGACCTAAAGCTCTACTACAGAACCATAGTGATAAAAACCACATGGTATTAGCATAGAAAAAGAAAGGAGCTTCAATGGAACCGAATAGAAGACCCAGAAATAAACCTAAATACCTGTGAATGCTTGATTTTTTACAAAGAAACCAGAACCATCCAATGGAAAAAAGACAGCATCTTCAACAAATGGTGCTGGTCCAACTGGATGTCTACATGCAGAAAAATGCAAATACATCCATATTTATCACCCTGCACAAAACTAAAGTCTAAGTGGATCAACGACCTCAACATAAAACCAGATACTCTAAATCGGTTAGAAGAAAAAGTAGAGAAGAGCTTAGAACTCATTGTCACAGGAGAAAACTTCCTGAACAGAACACCAACAGCACAGGCTCTAAGAGCAAAAATGAATAAATAGGACCTCATGAAACTGAAAAGCTTCTGTAAAGCAAAAGACACTGTTGTCAGAACAATAAGAGAGCCTTCAGCCTGGGAAAGGATCTTCACCAACCCTATATCTGACAGAGGGCTAATATCCAGAATATATAAAGAACTAAAGAAGGGTAGAGGCTCTCAGAGGCCCTCAATGGAAGGTTCCTATCCTGTTTCTTGTCTTCTCCTACTTCTCATATCTATCCTGGTTGCCCTTCTGAATGAGAATTAAGCATCTTTTCTAGGGTCCTCCTTATTGTTTATCTTCTTTAGGACTATAGATTTTAGTATGTTTAGTCTATATTAACATGCCAGAAATCTTATGGAAGAAGAGAGAGATAGAAAGACATGGAGGAGACAGAAACTCAACAAGGAGACCAATGGAGCCAAAAAACCTGGCCCCCAGGGCCACCTGCAGAGATGGATACTCTAACCAAGGAGAGGATCTAGACCTCTGGTTCAGAAGAAGCCCATAGGTTGCTCAGTTTCCAAGTGGGTACCCTAGTAACAGATAAAGGGGCTCTCTCTGACATGAACTCAGTGGCTGGCTCTTTGACCACCTCCCCCTGATGAGGGTGCAGCTGTGGCATGCACAGAGGAAGATAACGCAGCCAAGCCTTGATGAGACCTAATAGGCTAGGGTCCGATAGAAGGGGAGGATGTTCTCCCCTATCAGGGGACTAGGGAAATGGCATTGGGAGAGGAAAGGAAGGGAGGGTGTGACTAGGAGGAGAAGAGGGAGGGGTATACAGACTGACTTAATTGTAATTAATAAATTAATTAAATTATTAATAAAATAAAGTTCACGAATAAACTAGTGTTTGAGGTAGACCACAGGAGATGATTGGCACAACCCCTGACACACTGCAATTTTTTTTATCATGGACATAAAGTGAAAAATTAGGTGACTTGTTGGTACTTTAATTTTATTGTGCTTTGTTTTCAGTAATATACAATTATTCTAGAATACTTGATCATTTGATAAGAAACATTATTTTTTTAGTCAATGTTTTGATATCTGTAGAAAGTAGAACATTGATTTCTCCAATATATTACCATTCCTGGGGTTTTAAGAGATACATATTTTGAGAACAATGTACCAGTTTATAATTACGAATTTCACAACAAAATTATATGCATAAAATAGTTCACTGTTTTTTTTTAAGCTTATCACTGTCAAAAGTTTCCTTCAATATCATTTTAAGTGAGAAAGTTAATGGCATTTTGAAATATTGGCTTTCAAAGAACTACAATTTAGTTTGCTTTGATGGCAAGGAAAATAATTTCAAATATTAAATTGGAGTGAAAATAACTATAAAAGAGAGTTTTACTTGAAGATCTTTGCCTTTCATCCTTTTACAATTTTATGCAACTATTATAATACTCTTTTTTAAAGAAGTTCTTTAAACAACTTCATAAGTCTCAAGGCATTCATATTGCAAATTATGCACTTCAGCTATATTAGCTGAAGTCTTTGTTTTTAAGAAACATTCAGAAAATTCTTTAAATTTGAGTTTAATCCTGAAAAACAACAGATAAGTACTTGATACTGTTGCCTTTCTCTGTGTAATGATCAACTTTTCCTCTGTACTCTTTTATCTCAGCAAACCACTACCTTGAATTCCTTTCTTAAGTGAGGTTAGAGAATAATGTGACATAAATCTTATAAGTGTGTTCTGCTTTCTAAAGAGCCTTTGTTTTTAATTTGGTTATTCCAAATATAGCATTTATCTCCTCCCATTCCCCATCTCCTAAATTAGTTGCCAATGGTCTGGAACTTAATGTTTTTACCTAATGTGATTCTTTTGGTTTGTAATCCTATATTCAACATTGTACTGAAGTCTGTTAAACATTGATAAGCCAGTTTTTATGCAGCAGGTCCTTAGAGAACACTCCACTAAAATGTTACAAAGACTGGGATTAGTTTTAGGTATTGTAAGTTTGTTTTGAGAATTTTTCCTAGTGTCTGTTCTTCGATAGGTGCCAAATCAACTTGGCCTTGATTTAATATTGCTAAAATTGTGATGCTGAGCCGACTTGGAGCTTCACATACTTCAAAATGAATATTTTATTCTGGGAGTGATTTAACAAACAGTTCCATTTTTAAGTGCCATGAAATGCAGTTCACACATGGGATATTATTGTGTAGTTGCTAAGAAACATTGTGTTCTTTGTGTTCTTAAGTTCCTTCCTTTACTATTAATGCTATACCTTCTTCTGTTTTCTTTTGCCAGGATTCAAACAAAATCCTTTGACATAGTTTTTATTTAGTATGGAGAATTTTTTTGTACTTGATTTCATCTTATTTGTACAGAAATTAAAAATATCTGGAATATTATAGATAACCATTATTAATATTTGGGTATATGTCCTATATGTGTGTATTCTATATAGATAGATATTTCTGTGTACCATGCTGTTCCTGGTACCTGAGCTGGTCAGAGAGAGAATTAAACCCCTTTTAAATTAGGGCTACCCTTGAGCTTCCATGTGGATGCTGAGAACCACTGAGACATCGCTATAACTAGTAGGATATTTTCAAAGTTCAAGCAATGAAATTTTTCAAGTTTTCCTTCAGAAACAATGTATCCAGAGTCCAGGGATTTGCTGCTGTTACTGTTGTTTTGTTTGTTTATTTGTCCTTTCAGAAAAATCATGTTTTCCAAATGAAAAATTTCAGGAAATTTTCAGTTAATCATTCATCAGACCTCAGAATGTTCATAAAGAGATGTTATCATGTGTCTGAAGGTTATTGTTGTGAACTGTGAACTAAATAATAAAAAATATATTTTCTAAAAATAAGACAGTATATTGTTTGAAAATTTGTAGTTTGGGTGTCATGGCATTTACCAATAATATCACCACTTGAGAAGTGAAGAGAGAAGGATCAAAAGTTCAAGGTCATCCTCAGATACTTCCATGAGAACATCTCTGAGAGAAAGAGAGAGAGAGGTACATGGAAAAGGGCTGGAAGGAAGAGGGTGAGAAGAGCAGAGGAAGGGAGAGAAGGAGAGAGATAAAAAATTATGTTCAAAGTTTTCTTACATAATATTTTGAAACAAACTACCATATAATATATAATGAAAAGAGAAGTAGAAAAATGAAGTAAATACCCAGAGTAATACAACCTGGATTACACAATAGGTCATATATTTTGAGCCCACATGTATTTGTACCAAATAATCCATCCTCTTTCTTGAAATGATAATTTTGCTTTTTATTTTTTATTTATCATTACTTTCTTTTAAACATTGCTTTATTATATGCACATGTATACCTAAACAATTCAATCTTACCTGTTGCTTATTAAGTCTTTATAAAAGTTATAATGTGTATAATGTTTCTGACTAATTTATAATCCAACATTATCTTGGAGGAACATGCAGATTTTGAGTACAGCCATGGTTCCATTGTTCAGATACCTCTTTAGTATATTATGATACTTCTAAGTAGTACATTTTATATCTTAACTTCTTGATAGGGCATGGATTTTCACCAGTTTACTCTAAGAAATGATTTCCCCTTGAATACTCTTTTTTGTTTTTTGTTATTATTATTATTTTTTATTAATTACACTTTATTCACTTTGTATCCCCCCATACACCCTTCCCACCTTCCCTCCCAATCCCACCTTCCATCCCCCTTCTCCACACATGCCCCTCCCCAAGTCCACTGATAGGGGAGGTCTTCCTTTCCTTCCTTCTGATCCTAGTCTATCAGCTCTCATCAGGAGTGGTTGCATTGTCTTCCTCTATGGCCTGGTAAGTTTGCTCCCTCATCAGGGTGAAGTGTTCAAAGAGCAGGCCAATCATTTCATGTCAGAGGCAGTCCCTGTTCCCATTATTATGGAACCAATTGGACACTGAACTGCCATGGGCTACATCTGTGCAGGGGTTGTAAGTTTTCTCCATGCATGGTACTTGGTTGGAGTATCAGTCTCAGGAAAGACCCCTGTACTCAGATTTTTTTTTGGTTCTGTTGCTCTCCTTGTGGAGCTCCTGTCCTCTCACTATCTTACTATTTCCAACATCTTTCACAAGATTCCATGCACTCCGCCCAACAGTTGGCCATAAGCCTCAGCATCTGCTTTGATATTGTGCAGGGCAGAGCCTTTCAGGGGGCCTCTGTTATAGGTTCCTAGCTTGTCTCCTGTTTTCTTCTTCTGATTTCAATCTTATTTGCCTTTTTGGCTGGGGATTGAGCATTTTAGCCAGAGTCCTCCCTCTTGATCCGTCTCTCTAGGTGTACAGATTCCAGTATGTTTATCTTATTTTATATGCCTATGACTGAGTATATACGATGTGTCTCTTTCTCCTTCTGGGATAGCTCACTCCCTTGAATACTCTTGACTGCCTTTGTTAAATGTGAGCAAGAATTTCTTTATAGACAATGGGACAAGTGAGACTATTGAGCCATTAGAAATATGTCCAAGTCCATTTCCTCCTATTGTGCTGCCTCTTCTAGCTTTAATAATAGGGGATGTGCCTACTCTATTGCAACTTGATATGCCAGGGCTGTTTGATATACATAGGAGACCTCCCATTTTCTGAAAAGAAATTGAGGATGGGGGATTGCAGGTGTGGAAAAGATAAAGAAGGAAAAATGTAAAAAAAGAGGAAATTATCTTCAAGCTTCCAAAGTATGTTTCACTTTTAATTTGTTAATAGCATATTCTGATGACTACAATATTGCTTTAAAAAAAAAAACTAAAATCAAATTTTAAAACATTTTCTTATACATAATGCTGTACATCTTGCCTTAAAGAATTCTTTCCTACTAAAAGGTCATGTTACATCTGAGCCAGGGTTTTAGGTCCTCTCCATGCATGGTCCTTGATTGGGGTATCATTTTTGTCAGGGCCCACAGGGCTCAATTTTTTGTCTCTCCCATAGACTCAGTCTCCAAGCGGATTCCATAGTAAGGGGAACAGAGGCTGTCTCTGGCAGGAACTTAGTGGCTGGCTCTCTGATCAGCCCCCAGCCCAGGATGTAGCCTTGTCAGAAGACAACAGAAGACAATGTAACCAGACCTGATAAGCTAGGGTCAGAAAGAAGGGGAGGAGGTTATATCCATACATGGCACTTGGCTGGAGATACAGTCTCACAAAAGACCCCTGTGCCCTGATATATTTGGTCCTTGTGGAGCTCCTGTCCACTCCAGGTCATACTAACTCCCCCTTCTTTCATATGATACCTGTACTTTGCTGAAAGTTTGGTTATGAGTCTCAGTATCTGCTTTGATATACTGCTAGATAGAGACTTTCAAAGGCCCTCAGTGGTAGGCTCCTGTCCTGTTACTTGTTTTCTCCTACAACTAATGTCCATCCAATTTGTCTTTCTAAGTGAGGGTTGATCATCTTACCCAGGGTCCTCTTTCTTCTTCATTTTCTTTAGGGGCACATATTTCAGTATGTTTATCCTATCTTATAGGTCTAGTGCCCACTTATAAGTGAGTATATGCCGTGTGTGTCTTTCTCCTTTTGGGATAACTCACTCAGAATAATCTTTTCTAGATCCCATCATTTTCCTGCAAATTTCATGATTTCCTTGTTTTTAATTGCTGAGTACTATTCCATTGTGTAAAAGTACCACAATTTCTGTATCCATTCCTCCATTGATGGACATCTAGGTTGTTTCTATGTTCTGGCTATTACGAATAAAGCTGCCACAAACATGGTTATGCAAATATGGACATAACCTAGAACCCGTGCTTGGGTGCTTGGATTTAGCCCATGGTAGCTCAGTCTCCAAGTGGATAATCTAGTAAGGGGAACAGGGACTATTTCTGACATGAAAACAATGGCTGGCTCTTTGACCTTCCCCCAAACCCTAGGGAGGAGCAGCTGTGCTAAGCCTCAGAGGAGGAAATTACAGCCAGTCCTGAAGAGACCTGATAAGCTAGAGTAGAGCCAGATGGAAGGGGAGGAGGACCTCCACTATCATTCAAATTGGAAAGGGCCAGGGAGAAGATGAAGGAGGGAGGGTGAGATTGGAAGGGAATGAGGGACTGGGATATAGCTGGGATTCAAAGTTAATAAACTGTAATATTAAAAAATAAAAATTTAATTTAAAAAAGGAAGGGGAGGAGAACCTCTCTGATCAGTGAACTAGGGGAAGAGCATAAAGGGAGAAATGGGAGGGTGGGATTGGGAATAGACAAGGGAGGGGGCCACAGCCAGGATACAAATTGAATAAATTATAATACATGATGATGATGATAATAAAAAAATGAAAATTCATGCTTTCTTTGTTTGGAATTTATTGATTTCAGCCTGGAGTTTGATTATTTCTAGCCATCTACTCCTCTTGGGTGTGTCTACTTTTTTTCTAGGGATTCCAGGTGTGCCTTTAAGTTACATATATGAAATATATCAAACTTCTTTTTGAAGCCACTTAGTGCTATGAACTTTCTTCTTAGCACTGCTTCCATTGTGTCACATAAGTTTGGATAAGTTGTGCCTTAATTTTCATTAAATTTCTTTACTTCTTCCCTCACCTAGCTGTCATTGAGGAGAGGGTGGTTTTGTTATTAGTGTTGTTGAGGTCTTGTTTTAGACCATGGTGGTCTGATAGGATACAAGAGATTATTTCAATCTTCCTGTATATGTTGAGGCTTGCTTTGTGCCTGACTATTTGGTCAGTTTTAGAGTAGGGTTCATGAGGTGCTGAGAAGAAGGTATATGCTGTTTGAGTTTGGATAAAATATTCTCTAGGTGTCTGTTAGGTCCATTTGATTTAGGACCTCTGAAAGCATCATTATTTCTGTATTTTTCTCTTATTTATTTATTTATTTATTTATTTATTTATTTATTCATTACAATTTATTCACTTTGTATGCCCTCTGCTGCCCCCTCCATAGTCTCCTCCCAGTCCCACTTACCTTCCCTTTTCTCCCCTTTCCTTATTCCCCTGATAGGGGAAGACCCTTTCCCTTTCTCTCTGACTGACCCAAGCCTATCATATCTCATCAAGGCTGGCTGCACCATCTTCCTCTGTGGCCTGGTAAGTCTGCACGCTCCCGCTAGGGGGAGGTGATCAAAGAGCTGGCCACTGAGTTCATCCCACAGACAACCCCTGTTCCCCTTACTAGGTACCTACTTGGAAACTGAGCAGTCTATGGGCTTCCTCTGAACAGAGGGTATAGGTCCTCTCCATGTAAGATCCTTGGTTGGAATATCAATCACTTCATGTGTTTTGGCTCTATTGTTCTTATGGTGCTCCTGTCTGCTCCAGGTCTTTCTATCTCCCTTTTCTTCAAGAAGTTTTCTGGTACTTTGCCCAAAGTTTGGCTATGACATCATCTTCTATAGTACTTTAGTGGGTAGAGTCTTTCAGAGGACCTCTGTGGAAGGCTCCTGTCCTGTTACTTGTTTTCTCCTACTTCTGATGTCTATCTGGTTTGCCCTAGCTTTAGTCTTGATGACCTGGCCCTTGGTGAGTGTCTAGTGTTGAATTATCCCACTATTAAGGTATTAGATTAATGTATGATTTAAGGTGTAATAGTGTTTCATTTATGAATGCACGGTTTTTTGCAACATAGATATTCAGGATTATGATGAGAATGAAGTGTCCCTACTAATCTTTATTGATTAATTTTGGAATGTAAATTTGTACAACCACTTTGGAAATCAATCTGGCATTTTCTCAGAAAATTAGGCATAGTGCTACCTCAAGATCCAGCTATACCACTCCTAGGCATATATCTGAAATATGCTCACTACATAAAAAAGATATTTGCTCAACTATATTTGTAGCAGCTTTATTCAAAAGAGCTTGAATCTGGAGAAAATTCTAGATATTCCTCAACTGAGGAATGGATACAGAAAGAGTAGTATATTTACACAATAGAATACAACATAGCAATTAAAAAAAAAAGAAATCATGAAATTTGCAGGTAAATGAATAGAACTAGAAAAAGATCATCCTGAGTGAGGTAAACCAGAAACAGAAAAACACACATGGTATATATTCAATTGTCATATGAAACAGAATAAATATTTAAATCTATAGTCTTAAAGAAACTAAACAACAGGAGAGACCCTAGAGAAGAGGGTTAATCCTCATGTAGAAAGCAAACAGGACATCTGAAGTGGGAGAAGACAGGGAGCAAGACAGGAGCCTACCACAGTGAAACTCTGAAAGTCCTCAACCATCAGGGTATCGAAGCAGATGCTGAAACTCATAGCCAAACTTTGGACAGAGTTCAGGGAATCTTGTGGAAAAAGAGGGAGATAGAAAGACCTGGAGGGTACGGTAGCTGCACAACGAGACTAATAGAGACAAAAAAAAAGCAAAAAAACCCCAAAAAACTGGGCCAGGAAGTGGGGGACCTCTGCAATGACTGATGCTCTAATGAAGGACCATGCAGGGAAAGGAACTAGTCCCTCATGTTCAGATATAGACCATAGGCAGTGCTGTCTCCATGAGGGTTCCCTGGTAAGTGTACAGAGTCTGTCTCTTACATGAACTCAGTGGAAGGCTTTTTGATCACCTCCCCCTGGGGGGTGCAGTCTTGCCAGGGCACAGAGAAAGAAGATGCAGCCAGTCCTGATGAGACCTGATAGGCTAGGGTGAGATAGTAGAGGAGGAAGACCTTCTCTATCAGTGGACTAAAGGTGGGCCTTAGGAAGAAAAGGGAGAGGGACAGTGAGACAGGGAAGAGACTACAGAGGGAGCTACAGGGAGGATACAAAGTGAATAAATTGTAATAAATAATTGAAAGTTTTGAAAAATTATGAAAAACTTCTTTAGGTATCAACTTCTAAAATGATTTAAAATGTCTTAAAATCTATTTTGCATCAAGCAATGAGGATTTTGTTTTGTACATTACCATCTCTTTGTGGTAAGATGTCTTTCATATATTTCACTTCAAGTAACTCTCAAATTAGGAGTTGCTGTGGAACCAGTGGAAAAGAATATTTCAAAAACAAAAACAGCATTCTGCATTATAAAATGGTGCAGAAGTGTGACAAAGAGAAGAGGAATTAGAAAGAATTACTCCATGTAACATGTATCTTCTCTTTCTACGGGATATATTCTTATTAAGAATTGCAGAAAAATAAGGATTTGTTATGGAGATACATCCGATTCTATTTGATATGGTAATACAATATTTACTAGTTCATTCCAAACAGTATGTAGCAAGACTAAACAATCTATTTTTATTTGGAGTAGAGTTTATTTTTTTAAATTTTTTTCTTCACAATTCCCCCATTCCATCCCTACCTTCCCCTTCTGCTAGTCCACTAAAATGGCGAATTCTCTTCTATTGCCAACTGCCCATAGCTTGTTAAGTATCATCAGGAGTGCTTGGATCTTCTTTCTCTGTGGCCAGGTAAGGCCACATCACCAGGGGCTAATAATCATAGAGCAGCTACCTGAGTTCATGATTGAGGCAGCTCCTTCTCCCCTCACTAGAAGAGCCAAATTCAGACTGAGCTGCAAATTGGCCACATCTGAGTAGAGGATCTATTTCCTCTCTATATATGGTCTTCCATTAGAGCATCAGTCTCTGCAGGACCCCCTCCACTCAGATCCATTAGCTTTGTTGCTTTCCTTGTGGGGCTTCTATTTCCTCCATGTCCCTCTAATCTCACACTTCCCTTCCTCCATAAGATTCCCTGTGCTCTGCCCAAAGTTTGGCTGTTAGTCTCAGCATGTGCTTTGATCCCCTATTGGGTGAATCCTTTCAGAGGACCTTATAAAGTAGACTCCTATCCTGTTTCCTCTCTTCCACAGCTTCAGATTCCTATCCTGTTTGCCATTCTGAATGAAATTTAAGCATCCTCCCTAGGGTTCTCCTTAGTGTTTTGCTTCTTTAGGTCTATAGATGTCTATCCTATATTATAGGGTTA
>CM053742.1:87378245-87409473 GCA_028658305.1 Pachyuromys duprasi | reverse complement strand
CAAGGTCCTTTGTTATTAGTGGCTATTGTGAAGGGTGTTGTTTCCCTAATTTCCTTCTCTGCCCTTTTGTCTTTGGTGTACAGGAGGGCTTCTGATTTTTTTGAGTTGATTTTGTATCCAGCCACTTTACTGAAGGTGTTTATCAGTTGAAGGAATTCTCTGGTTGAATTTTTGGGGTCACTCATGTATATTAATGTATATTATCGTATCATCTTCAAATACTTTGACTTCTTCCTTTCCAATTTGTATCTCCTTGATATCCTTTAGTTTTCTTATTGCTCTAACTAGGACTTCAGGTACAATGTTGAAGAGATATGGAGACACATGGGCAGCCTTGCCTAGTCCCTGATTTCAGTGAGATTGATTTAAGTTTTTCTCCATTGAGATTGATGTTAGGTATAGGCTTGCTGTATATTTGCCTTTACTATGTTTAGGTATGTCCAGCACCATTGTTTTGATGATGTTTTCTTCATTTCCATTATATGGCTTTGGCATCTTTGTTAAAAATCAGGTGTCCAGATGTGTGTGGGTTAATTTCTGGGTTTTCTGTTCAATTCCATTGATCCACCATTCTGTTTCTTTGCCATTACCATGCAGTCTTTATCACTGTTGCTCTATAGTACAGGTTGAGATGAGGGATAGAGACACCTCCAGAAGATCTTTTATTGTAGAAGATTATTTTAGCTATTCCGGGTTTCTTCTTTTCCCATATGAAGTTGAGGATTTTTTTCTTTGAAGCTCTGTAAAAAGTTGTGTTGGTAATTTTGTGGGAATTGCATTGAATCTGTACATTGCTTTTGGTACGACAGCCATTTTTACTATGTTACTTCGGCCGAGCCAAGAGCATGGGAGATCATTCCATTTTGAACAATTCAAAGAATCAGTGATAAACACCTTCAGCAAAGTGGCTAGATACAAAATTAACTCAAAAAATCAGTAGCCTTCCACTATTCAAAAGACAAATGGGCTGAGAAAGAAATTAGGGAAACGACACCCTTCACAATAGCCACAAAAGACATAAAGTAAACTTGCTGTAACTCTTAACCAAGCAAGTCAAAGACTTGGATTACAGTTTCTTAGAAGCAATAGTTCACTTTTCTCTAGAAAGCATTTCAACAACTTTTAGTCAGACTTTTGGTTTTTCACTTCATGTGCAAGAGGCTTAGAATTCGGCACTGCATTTTATAACATTAATAGCTGAGTAAAATGAAATATCAAAAACTTCCCTATCTCTGAGAACAGTGAGATCATACAGCAAGCAATATCTACCAAATTGGAGAGACAGAATGATACAGAGAGTTTCAATTTACCAGAGCAGAAATCTCTACGGGAACCATATCCAGGGCAGCAAAACCAGCACAGTGTTGATGAATTACTTGAAGCTCAATGTGGGCAAGTTTGAGAGTTAAAAATTACAAGGGTGGCAGTTACAAGAAAACTGACTTTCCCCCCTCAGTTTACTACTTCAAACTCCAGCAGGGCCTCACAGTCAGTATCAGAGAAAAATCCTGTTATATTTCCAAGGGTAGGGGTTAAAGATTTATACCTATACATAATAATTTTATTCTAATAAAGTCTGTCATTAAGTGCAATGATTTTACCAGTGTCTTGTCCTCAAGAACAAGCCAGTCTTATTTGGTGAATAATCAGAGCCTATCTCATTTGGTAAGTATAGGAATTACACATGTCTAATGCCTGTAATTATTTTAATTTGAAACAGAAATATAGATGACCTCTCCTATACTTATGCCATCATGCCAAAATGACAGAAAAATAATCCAAGAAGCTTCTCAGGGAAAGAGACCTACCATGACAGATACTTAATTGTGTCTGTCAAGTGTTTTCCTCCCCTATGTGTCTTACCAGTATATTATTAACATCCTATTTGCTAAAATGTATTTCACTTATTATATCATGTCTAATTTCTACAAAAATTTCAAAGCTTGCTAAATGGCACAAAACACAACTTAAAAAGAATGAAAAATCACCAAACCAGAGCCAACTACTACAAGAATACTACATCTACCAACGGCTTAATAATAGAATTAAAATAAACATCTGTAATCCCTTTCAGAAAACAGATGTAGAAAGTATTTCCATCTTACCTTATAATACCTGCATTGCTTTAATTAGGAAATGAAACAAAAATATAGTAATAGAAAAAATAAAATATTTATTAGAAGTATATGAAGAACATTATACCCCGAGGCAGGATAAAAGTGTGATAGTTATTCAAGGCTGAATTTATATTGAAAGATCAATTATTATAATTCACATTGAAAAGATAAGAAAGAAAAATCCATATATTCGTATCAATAGATACAGATAGAATATTTGAAAAATTCCAGCATCAATGATTGGAGATAAATATCAGAAAAGAATAAAGAAAGATTTCTTGTCATTGGCAATGAACTTTTATGAGAAATAAAGTTTAATTAATAATATTGTTACTCATTGTTAAGAAGTACAAAGTTTTTCTCAATGAGAGATCAGGACAAATTAAGGATGACTCACTCATTAGAAATTTTCAAGATTATATTTGTTCCCCTAGCTAATGTAATAATGCTATAAAATAAAATTAAAAGAATAATATAAAAGAAAGAAGAAATAAAATTGTCTTTCCTTATACTGGTTATTGTTGATTATTTAGAATAACATCAAAGAATAGGCCACATCCTTTGAAACAAACAAATAACAGCATCAATAACATCATACATTATTATTGTACAAAACACTAACATGAATTAGTAGTAATCAAGTAAACAGTGTAATTAAAAATATATTACTGTGTCCATTTGCTTTCCAAAATGAAATCTTTAGCTATAAAATTAACATATCTTAAGATATATTTTAGGAAAATTATTATGTTATCATAATATATTTTAAAATAACCAAAATGTAGGACGATCTGTTCTTATATATTTTCAAAATATTACTTTTCCCAGTTTTAGCTATAGTTTCAAAAAACATACAAATTAAAACCTCTGTAAGTTATTTTATAGATATGTAGAAATATATTCTAACACATTGAATATACATCTTCTCAGTTCCTCACCATATCCACTCCCCTCCAGATTCACTTGCTTTCTGACTCTCCTTAGAAAAGAATAGGCTCCTAGGAGATAACAACAAAAGGACAAAAGAAAATATAAGATAAAGCAGAACTGTCATATTGAAGCTGAACAAGGCAACCCAACAGGAGGAAAAGAGTCCTGAGAGCAGTCACAAAAGTCAGAGGCCCACTCATTCTCACAGTCAGGAGTACCATAAATATAATAATCTAATAGCTTCAATATATACACAGAGGATTTTGTGTAGACCCATGCAGACCCTATACTTGCTGCTTTAGTCTTTGTGAGCCCATATTTGCTTTGGTTTGTAGATTCACTGGGCCTTGTTTCCCTGGTGTTTTCCAGCCCTTCTTACACTTATCTTTTCTGCTTCTTCTTTCACTGTGTTCCCTAGGCTCTGAGGGGAGGAATTTGATAGAGACATCACATTTAGACTGTCTTTCAGCATAATTTCTGACTGTGTGTATACATCTGTTCCCATCTGCTGCTGCAGAACACCTCTCTAATGATGACTAGATAAGTCATTGATCTATGAGTATAGCGGAATATCATTAGGAGTCAGACTTCTTAAACTGTGCCTCACAATTCCATATGGAACCATATAACAAAATGTGGGTTCAAGAATATTTAGTCAAAAGAAAGTGGTTCTGGATGTAGACTGATGAAAAATGATTTCAAATTTCAACACATAGTTAACCCAGTGTCTCAGGCAGTACATATTCATGTTTCATTATACAATTTTACCATCAACAGTATTCAATTTGTTACAGCACCATCCAACACTTACAAGCATTGTCTGAAAATGTCTCTGATCCAATATGATAATATTAAGTGCCAGGAAATGCAGTACTTTTTATAATATACACACAATGTTTTCTACTTTATAGAAATGTAATTATTTAATGACTGAAAACACAGATTTCAGTATTTTTTCTATTTTAATTCCTCAACATTCACCAAATCAATGTATCACTGGATTATGTTTTGTCAGTTTATTTATTTGGGGGAAAATTATTGTTTTGTTACTGACTTGAATTTCATTAAAAGAAATCATTAAATGTTGTAATAAGCATAAATGTACAAGTAGATTTATAGTATACTTACCTACATTCCTCATATATATCCTAGACTGATACAACTCAGAAACATTATTGTTCTATTTTTACTTTTAGTGGGGAAATCACCATTTATTTCCATTGTGGCTGCATTGGTTTATATTCCTATCTGCAGTTACTAAGGGTTCCCCCTTCTTCAGATCCTTATGATTTATTTTGGTTCTGAAAATTTTACAAATTATTTTGTTATATATTTACATGCTTTACCTGCATCCATGTCTGTGCATCGCCTGTGCACAGTTCCCGTGGAGATATGCACAGAATTCTTTCTAGTAACATTATAGAATGTTCAAAAACAACAACAATGAAACAAAGAAAAAAAGACAATGGTAAGTTGAGTGAAGTCAAGCTGGGTTTTGAGAACTGAGGTTGTGAAAATAACATCATAACCTTTTATAACTCAAATGTACCAATGATAGAATGCAGACAATTGTACTTACAGTGTTGTGGAGAGAACTGAAAGGCATACTATATTTAATACTCAAATTATCAGTTTATTGTGGCTGCTTCTAAAAGTAGCTACCTTTACAGCATGGACACAAATTATCAAAGCAAATGGAAAAGTTAGGGTTCGTTATTTTTTTTGTTGTTGTTATATGGCATTGAATTAAATACACATTTTATTCAGAAATATGTCTTATGTTAAAAATTTTAGAGGTGATTAAAATTTTGATTATAATAACCCTTAAGTTTCATAATTTAAAAATATTTTCACAAGTCTATGATTAATTTGCCCCATTTAAGATTTTATTCTCAATAATATGCAGCATTAAATATAATCAGAATTTGATATGACATTGGAAATTATACTTTCAAATATTAAACTATGCAGACAAAGTTATGTTTCATAGCTGCTCAACCCTAACCCTAACCCCATTTATTATCTTTGAAAGATCTTTTTGCAAATAATATTTTGAATACCCCCTTATTAATAGTACATATACTAAAAATATAGAAACGAGAGTGACATAGAATTAAATGAAACTTTTACCTTCACCACTTTTCATGGAGTCATTTGCTGATTAAATTACTCCCTAAGCTTGTTTTTTTCTCTTTCTACATTAATCACTCATGAATTTAAATTGGAGGTATTCTGATAATTAGTAAGTCATCACTTATATCCACTGAGTAGTAAAAATATTTTCATAGCAACTTGGCTCTAGTGTGAATCTTTGAATAATTTATTTTTCACATTAAACCAGGAACTACAAATATCCAGCAAGATGTAATTCTGAATAACGATTCTTGAGAGGATGAAATATGGTATCTAAGTTAAGCCTTTTGTCCTGAATAGCAATACACAGTTACTATTTATACTTCCTTCAGATTTACTTCATCCTCCATGTGAATTCCTACATCTGTTGAAGTGTTTAGTATAATAGGAGGAAAAAGAATGTAACTGGCATGTGAAAGATTGCTCAACCAGCAGAGGCATCTGCCAGCAAGCTTGCATACCTGAGTTCAATTCTCTATGTCCTAGTAATACCACTCTGGCAGGGAGTTGATCAAAGAGCAGGCAACCCAGTTCATGACAAAGACTCTACCTGCTCCCATTACTAGGGCATCTACTTGGAAACTGAGGTGGGCTTCACCTGAGCATGGGGGTCTAGGTCTTCTCCATGGATGATCCTTGGTTGATTCATCACTTTCTGCAACACAATCTGGGCCCAGATTTTTGGCTCTGTTGCACTCCTTCTAGAGCTCCTGTCTTGTCCTGGTATTTCTATCTCTCCTTTCTTCTATAAGATTCCCTGTACTCTGCCCTCAGTTTGGTTATGAGTCCGAAGTATCTACTTCAATGCCCTGATGGACAGAGTATTTCAGAGGCCCACTGTGGAAGGCTTCTGTACTATTTCCTGTCTTCTCCCACTTCTGATGTCTATCTTGTTTGTTCTGCTGAACGAGGACTAAGCATCTTTCCTAGGGACTTCCTTGTTGTTTAGCTTCTTTAGGAGTACAGATTTTAGTATGTTTATCCTATTTATATAGCTAATATCCATTTATAAGTGAGTATGTATCATGTGTATCTTTCTGCTTCTGTGTTACCTTACTCAGGATGATCTTTTCTAGTTACTTCCATTTTCCAGCAAATTTCATTATTTCCTTGTTTTTAATTGCTACGTAGTATTTCATTGTGTAAATGTACCACAATTTCAATATCCATTCCTTGATTGAGGGACATCTAGGTTGTTTCCAGATTCTGGATATACTAATAAAGCTGCTATGAACATAGTTGAGCAAATGCCTTTTTTGTATGGTTGAGCATCTTTCAGATATATGCCTAGGTGTGGTATTGCTGAATCTTGATTTATCACTATTCCTAATTTCCTGAGACAGTGCCATATTGATTCCCAAAATGTCTGTACAAGTTTACATTCCAACCAGCAGTGGACGATGGTTCCCTTTTCTACACTTCCTTTCCAACATGTGTTGTCACTTGAATTTTTGATCTTAGCTATTCTGATGGATATAAGGTAGGAGGAATCTCAGAGTCATTTTGATTTGCTTTTCCCTACTGCATAAGGACATTGAACATTTCTTTAAGTGTTTCTTTACCATTCAATATTCCTCTGTTGAGACTTCTCTGTTTATCTTTGTATCTCGTTTTTTTAATTGGATTACTCGGTTTGTTGGTGTTTAATTTCTTGAATCATTTATATATTCTGGATATTAGCCTTCTTTCAGATGTAGGGTTGGTGAAGATCATTTCCCAGCCTGTAAGCTGTTGTTTTGGTTTTTTGTTTTATTGTTTGTTCATTTATTCTTTTGATAGTGTCCTTTGCTTTACAGAAACTGTTCATTTCTTTAGGTCCCATTTATTGATTTTTGATTTTAGGGCCTGTGCTGTTGGTGTTCTGTTCAAGAAGTTGTCTCCTGTGCTAATGAGTTCAAGGCTCTTCCCATTTTTTTTCTTCTAACAGATTTAGTATGTTTACTGTAGAAGGAGAGTAATAAAAATGGCATGGTACTGGCATAGAAACACACTGGTAGATCAATGGAATCCAATTGAAGATCCAGAAATAAAGGGCACACCTACAAAGTAAAGTACAAGTGGAGTAAATACCTCAGCATAAAACCAGATACACTAAATCTTTCTCCTTTTTATTTCATATTTTTCTCCAATACTCCTTTACATTAGTATGATATGTTGGTTTCAGTTGTTGAGCCAATATCATAAACTAAACACCAAAGACTATGGTTCACTTCATGTGCTATCTGGTCTTTATTTCTTGCAGATAAACATTATGTTTTAATATCAGAAGGGTATAACTGCTGTAAAAAGCTACTGTGTTCCCCCTGTAATCCAATCCTTATAACATTCAAATTTTGACAACTCTTATATTTTCACAGTTTTTATAGTTTTCTTATTCCAGAATGTTATATATTTGGAATCATACAGTACATACATTTTCCAGATTATTTACCTTCCTTGAATTAATAATTTGTATTTAATGTTTTCCTTTTTACAAATGATTTGATATTCAAATTCATTTTCTTACTCATTGTCTTATATTATGAGCAAGTTATACATAGTTTAATAGCTATTAATTAAAAGACAGATTCTGCTTTGGTTTTTCCACTTTTGGCAAGCATTAACAAAAACGTAAATATTTGTGTGTAGGAATTTGTTTGAACAAAACCAGTCAGTACATTTGGGTAAATAATTATGAATATGATTAAAGGGTCATACTAGGAGAGCATGGTTAGTTTGTGTGTGTGTATGTTTGTGTATACCAGTCTAACTTTCTTCAGAGTAATGTAGCTTCAAGCCATTCTGCCTTCTCACTTGCAGTATATGGTGGCATGGCATGTTTTGATTCACATCCTCTTTGCTAAAATTCATAGTTGTCATTAATCCAGATTTTAGAGATGTTTGTCAGGCTTTACATTAAACATTTAAAAAACAGAAAATTTATGCCAAAGATACACTTTTCGTTGTATTTTATCTTAATTAGTTTTTGTTATTTTAATTTTACTTTTCATTTTTTCTATTACTTACAATTTATTCACTTGGTATCCCACAGGTAGCACCCTCCATCAGTCTTTCCCAATCTCACCCTCCCTCGCTCTTCTGCTCCTGTGCAACTATCCAAGTCCATTGATAGGGGAGGTACTCCTCCACTTCCATCTGACCCTAGCTTATCAGGACTCATAAGGACTGGTAACACTGTCTTCCTTTGTAGCCTGGTAAGGCTGTTCCCCCTTCAGGAGGAGGTGATCAAAGAGCCAGCCAGTGAGTTCACCTCAGAGAAAGCCCCAGCTCCCCTTGCTAGGGGACCCACTTAGAGATTAAGCTGCTATGGGCTACATCTGTGGAAGAGTTCTAGGTTTCTCCATGAATGGTCTGTTGTTGGAGTATAAGTCTCAGAAAAGACCCCTGGGGCAGATTTTGTGGTTCTGTTACTCTCCTTGTGGAGCTCCTGTACCCTCCAAGTCTTTCTATCTCCCTCTTAAGATTCCCTGCACTCTGCCCGAAGTTTGGCTTTGAGTCTCAACACCTCCTTTGATACCATTCTGGGTAGTATTTCAGAGGCCCTCTGTAGTAGACTTCTGTTCTGTTTCCTGTTTTCTCCCTCTTCCAATGTCCATCCATTTGTCTTTCTGAGTGAGGATTGATCGTCTTACCCAGGGCCCTCCTTCTTGCTTAACTTCTTTAGTTATACATATTTTCGTAGGTTTATCCTATATTTTATTACTAATATACACTTATAAGTGAATATATACCATGTGTGTGTGTTTCTGCTTCTGGGATATCACATGCAAGATGATCTTTCTAGTTCCCAAAATTTGCCTGCAAATTTCATGATTTCCTTGTTTTTAATTGCGGAGTCATATTACATTGTGTAAATGTACCACAATTTCTGTATCCTTTCCTCAGTTGAGGGACATCTGGACTGTTTCCAAGTCCTGGCTCTTACAAATAAAGCTGCTAATAACATGGCTGAACAAACGTCCTTGTTATGTAATTGAGCATAATTTGGATATATGCCTAGGAGTGGAACAACTGAATCTTGAGGTAGCACTATTCCTAATTATCTGAGAAAGAGACAGATTGATTTCCAAAGTGGTTTATTTAGTTTACATTCCTACCAGCAATGTAGGAGAGTTCCCATTCTACACATCCTCTCCAGCATGTGTTGTCACTTAGGATTTTTATTCTAGCCATTCTGATGGGTGTAAGGTAAAATCTCAGGGTCATTTTAATTTGTATTTGTTATTTCCCTGATGAATAAGGACATTGAACATTTCTTTAAACATATTTTGCTCATTAGCTATTCCTCTACAGAGAATTCTCTGTTTAGCTCTCCACCCATATTTTTAGGAAGAACTATACTATTTTTAATTCAATTTTATTTTTTAATATTTGTTACAGTTTATTCACTTTGTATCCCAGCTCTAGCTCCCTCCTTCTTTCCCTCCCAACCCCACCCTCCCTCCTCTTCTCTTTCCTGTCCCCATAGGGTAGGTCCTCCTCCCCTTCCATCTGATCCTAACATATCAGGTCTCTTCACAACTGGCTACAATGTCTTTCTCTGTGGCCTAGCAAGGCTGCTCCTCCTTTGAGGGTAAGGGAGGTCAAAAAGCCAGCTATTGAGTTCATGTCAAAGACTGTCCCTGTTCCCATAATTAGGAACCCATTTGGATACTGAGCTGCCATGGGCTATATCTGGGCAGGGGTTCTGAGTTATATCCATACATGGTCCTTGGTTGGAGAAACAGTCTCATAAAAGACCCCTGTGACCAGATATATTTGATCCTTGTGGAGCTCCTGTCCTCTCCAGACCTAACTCCCCCTTCTTTCATATGATTCCCTGCACTCTGCCCAAGGTTTGGTTATGATTCTCAGTCTCTGCTTTGATACAGTTAGGTAGAGTCTTTCAGGAGCCCTCTGTGGTAGGCTCCTGTCCTGTAACTTGTTTTCTACTACTTCCAATGCCCATCCCATTTGTCTTTCTAAGTGAGGATTGATCTTCTTATCCGGGGTCTTCTTTCTTGTTTATCTTCTTTAGGTATGCTTATCCTATCTTATAGGTCTAGTATCCAACTATATGTGAGTATATACCATGTGTATCTTTCTACTTCTGGGATACCTCACTCAGGATGATATTTTCTATATCCCACCATTTGTCTGCAAAGTTCATGATTTCCTTGTTTTTAATTGCTGAATAGGATCCCTTTGTGTAAAAGTACCACAATTTCTGTATCCATTCTTTCATTGACGGACATCTGGGTTTTTTCCAGGTTCCAGCTATTATGAATAAACCTGCTACAAACATAGTTGAGCAAATGTCCTTGTTGTGTACTTGAGCATCTTTTGGATATATGCCTAAGAGTGGTATAGCTGGATCTTGGGGAATCACTATTCCTAATTGTTTAAGAAAACACTCAATTGATTTCCAGAGTGGTTGTACAAGTTTGCATTACCACCAGCAATGGAGGATGTTTCCCCTTTCTCCACAACCTCTGCAACATATGTTGTTACGCCTTCAGCTGACAAACACTTTCAATAAAGTGGCTGGATACATAATTAACTCAAAAAATCTGAAGCCCTCCTTTATACCAAAGACAAAGGGGCCAAGAAAGAAATCAGCGAAACAACAACTTTCACAATAGCCACTAATAACATAACGTACCTTGGTGTGACTCTAACCAAACAAGTGAAAGACCTGTTTGAAAAAATCTTCAAGTCTCTGAAGAAAGAAATTGAAATAGATATCAGAAGATGGAAAGATCTCCCGTGCTCATAGATAGGTAGGATTGACATAGGGAAAATGGCCATCCTGCCAAAAGCAATCTACAGATTCAATACAATTCCCATCAAAATACCAACACTATTATATACAGACTTTCAGAGAAAAATTCTCAACTTCATACGGAGAAACAAACAAAAAAAGCAGAATTTTCAAAATGATCATGTACAATAACAAATCATCTGGAGGCATCTCCATCTCTGATCTCAAGCTATACTACAGAATACTAGTAATAAAAACTGCATGGTATTGGCATAGAAACAGAATGATGGATCAATGTAATCAAATAGAAGACCCAGAAGAAAATCCTTACACCTACGAATACTTGATTTTTGACAAAGAAGCCAAACCATTCAATGGATAAAAGACAGCATCTTCAACAAATGGTGATGGTCCACCTGGATGTCTACATGCAGAAAAATGAAAATAGAACCATGTTTATCACCCTGCACAAAACTAAATCCAAGTGGACCAAAGACTTCAACCTAAAACCAGACACACTAAATCAGTTAGAAGAAAAAGTAGGTAAGTGCCTAGAATGCACTGGCACAGGAGACAACTTCCTGAACTGAACACCAACATCACAGGCTCTAAGAGCAACCATCAATAAATGGGACCTCATGTAACTGAAAAGCTTCTGTAAAGCAAAATTCACTGTCATCAGAACAAATGGACAGCCTACAGACTGGGAAAAGATCTTCACCAAACCTTTATCAGACAGTGGGCTAATATCCAGAATATATAAAGAAGTAAAGAAGTTAAAAAGCAACAAATCAAGCAACCCAGTTAAAAAATGGGGTAGGGAGCTACACAGAGAATTCTCTGTAGAGGAATATAGAATGGCAGAGAAACACTTCAAGAAATGTTCATCATCCTTCACCAGCAGAGAGATGCAAATCAGAACAACTCTGAGATTTCACCTTGCTCCCATCAGAATGGCTAAGATGAAAAACTCAAGTAACAATACATGCTGTACCCATTTTTTAAATTGGATTACTTCATTTGTTCCTTTTTAACTTCTTGAGTTCTTTATATACTTTGGATATTAGCAATCTGTCAGATATAGGATTGGTAAAGATCCTTTCCAAGTCTGTCAGCTGTTGATTTGTTCTGATGCATTCTTTTGTGTTTTGGTGTTTAATCATTATACGGAAGGCCAAACAGGCTAGACACCGGAAGCAAGAGAAGAAAGGGAACAGGATAGGAGCCTACTACAGAGGACCTCAGAAATACTCTAACTAACAAGGTATCAAAGCAGATGCTCACACTCATAGGCAAACTTTGGGCAGAGTGCAGGGAGTCTTATGGAAGAAGGGGAGATAGAAAAACCCAGAGACATATTATGGCAAACTTTTCTTATGTTTTAATATATTTACTTATTTTCTGCATACTTACAATGTACTAAATAATTTTCACATGCAAAACTACTGAATGAAGAATACAATTGCAGAAGGAATTAAATTCAAAGAAAAATATTAACAGAGCATATCAGAAAAAGGAACTGTATTTGTTATGCTATTGTTTGTCGATGACACTTGCTAATCCTAAGTTTCTATGCCAACAAAATGCCAATTTTTGCTTCATACTAAATATTAAATGTTCTTAAATAATGTCCACATTGCTTTTCTTTTTAAATTTGTTTATTATTTATCATCTATTATTTACATGTTATTTATTTATTTATTATTTATTACAATCTATTCACTTTATATTTCTGTTCTCTTTCTCTTTTCCTCCCAGTCTCACCTTCCTCCCTCTTGTCTTCCTATGTCACTACCCTAATCCACTGGTGTGGGAGTAACTTCTACCTTCTATCTGACCCTAGCCTATCTATCTATCTATCTATCTATCTATCTATCTATCTATCTATCTATCTATCTATCTATCTATCTATCTATCTATCTAGTCTGTCTGTCTGTCTGTCTGTCTATCTAGCTACCTGTCTATCTATCTATCTATCTATCTATCTATCTATCTATCTATCTATCTATCTATCTATCTATCTATCTATCATCTATACTAGGGTTATATCAGAAAATCCTGACTGCTAGTAGATTTTGTGGTATATTCTCACTCTTTCTGTGTGTGTGTGTGTGTGTGTATGTACATGCATGCACACATGTGCTTCAAATTTTAAGTAACAAGGCATGGAATAACATTAATCTATATAAATTTTATTTTATTTTTACTTATTACAATTTATTCACTTTGTATCCCAGCTGTAGCCCCCTCTTTCATCCACTCCTAACTCCACCCTCCCTCCCTCTGCTCTTCTCATATCCTCCCTCCAGTCAACTTTGACCCTAGTCTATCAGGTCTCATCAAGACTGACCACATTGTCTTCCTCTCTGGACTAGAAAGGCAGCACCCCGCCCCCAGGGGAAGGTAATCATAGACCCAGCCACTGAGTTCATTTCAGAGATAGCCCCTGCTACCTTTACTAGGGTACTCATTTGAAGACTGAACTGCCATGGGCTATATACTAGCAGGGGTCTAGGTTATATTCATGCATGGTTCTTGGTTGAACCATGGGTATCTGCAAAGAACCTTGGGCCCAGAAGTTTGGGTTCTGTTGGTCTCCTTGTGGAGCTCCTCTCCCCTCCAGGTCTTCTTATCTCCCCCTTCTTCCATAAGATTCCCTGCACTCTGCCCAAAATTTGGCTATAAGTCTAGCATCTGCTTTGATACCCTGCTGTGTAGATTCTTTCAGAGGCCCTCTGTGTTATGCTCCTATCTTGTTCCCTGTTTTCTCCTACTTCTGATGTCTATCCCATTTGCCTTTCTGAGTGAGGTTTGAGCAACTGCCCTAAGGTCCTCGTTCTTTCTTAGCTTCTTTATTTGTACAAATTTTACTATGTTTATCCTATATTATATTTCTAATATCCACTTATGAGTGAGTATAATTAGAACCAACAAAGAAAATACACACAGAGAAACTTCTGGAGATGGAAAACTTAGTGAAGAGCTCAGAAATCACAGAGGTAAGCATCACCAACCGAATTCAAGGTATGGAGGAGAGAATCTCATGTGCTGAAGATAATTGAAAAAAATCAATACATCTCTCAAAAAAGATATAAAATCTGAAAAGATTCTAAATAAATTTTAGTACCTTACATATTATTCAATGGTTTCTTCTACTGAAAATAATAGTGTGAATTATACTTCAAAATTATTTTATACAGTGATTGTTAACAGTCAACAAAACATTATGGTAATATATTCTGTATAACAATTTTTTATAGTGGCACATTCAATTTCATAGGGCAATGTGACTTATGAAAGGTTACAAATTACATCAACATGATAATGTTGATTATACACATTAACGCTTAGCTTTGGCAAGACAAAATTGTTGCTTTTGCTAACCAGACATGTTCTATTTAAAAAGGTTCAGGAATTACTGGAATGAAATTACCTTTTCAAAGAACCTAAGAATTTCAAAACATTAACAAATAGAATAAATCTTAAACATTTTTGTCTGACACTTAAAGTTAAATTATTCTCAGTTTTTTTATGTAAAGATTAATTTATACCACTTAAAGGTATACACCGACCTTCTCCAGAGAAGCCAAATACAGAAAATCTATGTAATACTAGAACAGTAACAGTAAAGTCATTTAAGTTATTGTGTCACCTAGCAAATACGGTATAAAGTAAGGAGTGGGATTTCTAAGAAACCCTTCTGTAAATTTCTTCAAAGTCAGTTTGATGAAATTTCCAATATTTAAAATTCACTAGAAATAATTAAGTCCTACTTAGGCCTTGCATCTCTCCTACGATCAACATGGATATCTATATTTTAATATATATGGAAAGAAAGTAGGGAAAAGTATCACACTAGATATAGATTAACATTAATCTCATTAGTATTCTCTCTCTCTCTCTCTCTCTCTCTTTCTGTATGTGTGTGTGTGTGTATGTGTGTTGCTTACTGACCCTGCGATAATCTCAAGAAAACATAAGATATAGATAACTTCACAACAAAAATAAATAAATAAAATAAAGCAAACATTGAAACGCAGTATCACCACCAACTCCACAATAAAAGAAATGACATTCATTGGTCACTATTATCTATCAAAATCAACAGATTCAACTCTCCACTAAAAAGTCACAGACTAACAGAATGGTTGCAGAAACATGATCCAACATTCTCCTGCATCCAAGAACACACCTTTGCAACAAAGATAAACACTACCTCAGAGTATAGGTCTGAAAAAAGATTTTTCAAGCAAGTGGACCCAGAAAACAAGCTAGGGTAACTATCCTAATATCAAATAAAATAGACTTTCAACCAAATTAATTAAAAAACATGAAGAGGGGCACTTTATTCTCATCAAAGGAATAATCCACCATGAGGACATCACAATTCTGAACGACTATGCCACAAATACAAGAGTACCTATATTTGTAAATAAAACATTATTAAAGCTTAAATCACATATCAATGTCAAACCTCTTAACAGTGGGAGATTTATACATTCCACTCTCACCAAGGAAAAGATCCTCTAGACAGAAGCAAAACAGGAAAATAATGACACTTAGAGAAGGCTTAACTCAAATGGACCTAATAGATGTGTACAGAAATTTTCACCCAAACTCAAAAGAGCATACCTTCTTTTAAGCACCTCATGGAAACTTCTAAAAAATTGGCCACATAGTAGGGTACGAAGTAATCTTCAACAGATACAAGAAGATCCAAATAATACCTTGTATCCCATCAGACCACTATGGCCTAAAACTAGACATCATCAACAACAGAAATTTTAAACAAAGGCTACATATGCATAGAAACTAAACAACTCTCTACTCAAATACAGCTTGATCAGGGAAGAAATGAAAAGAGAAATTAGAGACTTCCTAAAAGTCAGTGAAAAGGAAGGCCCATTGTACCCAAACTTACGGAATACAATGAAAGCATTGCTGAGGAAAGTTCATAGCAATAAGTGCCTCAAAAAGAAGTTGGAGACATCTCATACAAGTAACTTAATGGCACACCTAAAAGCCTTAGGGGAAAAAAAAAACGAAGCAGACACACCCAAGAGAAGATGATTGGAAATAATCAAACTCAGAGCTGAAAACAGTGAATTGGAAACAAAGAAAACAATACAAAGAATCAATGCGACCAAGAGCTGGTTCTCTGAGAAAATCAACAAGATAGACAAACCCTTAGCCAAACTGAATAAAAGGCAGAGAGATACTATCTGAATCAGCAAAATCAGAAATTAAAAGGGAGACATAACAACAGACAGTGAAGAAATGCAAACAATTATTAGGTCTTACTACAAATGCCTATATGCCACAAAATTTGAAAATCTAAAGGAAGTGGACAATTTTCTTGATAGATGCCATTCACCAAAATTAAATCAAGATCATGTAAATAGATTAAATAGTCCAATATACCCAAAGGAAATAGAAGACATCAAAATTCTCCCTTCCAACAAAAGCCCAGGGCCAGATAGTTTCAGTGCAGAATTCTACCAGACCTTCAAAGAAGAGCAAACTCCAATTCTCTTCAAACTGTTCCACAAAATAAAATCAGAAGGAACATTACCAAACTCATTCTATGTAGCCACAGACACCTTGATACCTAAAATACAAAAAGACCGAAAAAGAGTACTTCAGACCTATTTCTTTTATGAACAATGATGCAAAAAATATTCAATAAAATACTTGTAAACCAAATCCAAGAACACATAAAAGATGTCATCCAACATGATCAGGTAGGCTTCATCCCAGGTATGCAGGATGGGTTCAAAATATGGAAATCCATCAATATAATCTTCCATATAAACAAACTGAAGGAGAAAAACCACATGATCATCTCCTCAGATGCCAAAAACGCTTTTGACAAAACTCAACAAGTATTCATGTTTAAAGTCTTGGAGAGATCAGGGATACAAGGCACATACCTAAACATACTAAAGACAATATACAACAAGCCTACAGCCAATATCAAAATAAATGGAAAGAAACTTAAACCAATCCTAGTGAAATCAGGGGACAAGGCATTGAGTATTTCCTCTTCCCCTGTAGCCTGGCAAGGCAGCTCAACTAGGGTGAAGTGATCAAAAAGAAGGCAACACACTCCATGCCAGAGACAGCCCGTGCTTCTCAAACTTATCATTTTGAGGAACATAATAACAATTTGAGTTAATACAGTATAATAGTAGTAGTTACTGAACCAAGCCAGATATTTCTTCATGCATGAAATAAGCTAATCAAATCATTTTATTCATATCCTATTGAACATTTCTTAGTATCAGTAAAGATAATAAACAATAATTCAAATTTTTCTAATAGGATAATGCCTTTTGAGTGTGAAAAATTAACAATTCAGAATAATCATTAAGTATAAATATAAAACCACTATAAAACAATGTTATATTATGGTCTTTGCAAACCAAAAGTTAGTATTTCTGTAGGGATATTTCTTATGATGTCCATGTGTATAGTGTGTGTGGTATATTTTTGTTTACATATTTTAGAGTTGTGTTTGTGTGCAGGTGCACATTCATTCTTGAGAATATGGAGGTCTGCAAATTTTTAGCATAGAGAATTCTCATCTATTATTCCCCCTCCTCATATATTCAGGGAAAAGCTCTTTTTATCTTATTGTTAAATTCTTTATTAATTACACTTTATTTACTTTATGTATTCCTGTAGTTCTCTCCCTCCTCCCCTCCCAAACCCTCCCTCACTTCCACTACTACATGCATGCCCCTCCTCAAGTCCACTGATAGGGGAGGACTTCTTTTACTTCGTTCTCATCCTAGTCTATTAGGTCTCATCTGGAGTGGCTTCATTGTCTTCCTCTGTGGCCTGGTAAGGCTGCTACCCCCTCAGGGGGAGGTGATTAAAGAGCAGGCCAATCAGTTCAGGTTAGAGACAGTCCTTGTTCCCATTACTATGGAACCCACTTGGACACTGAACTGCCATGGGCTACATCTGTGCAGGGGTCCTAGGTTATCGCCATGTATGGTACTTGGTTGGAGTATCAGTTTCAGGAAAGACCACTGTGCTCAGAATTTTTGGTTCTTTTGCTCTCCTTGTGGAGTTCTCTCCAGATCTTACTATTTCCCACTTCTTTCATAAGATTCCATGCACTCTGCCCAATGGTTGGCCATAAGTCTCAGCATCTGCTTTGATAGTCTGCAGGGCAGAGCCTTTCCAAGGCCCTCTCTGGCAGTCTCCTGACTTGTTCTCTGTTTTCTCTTTCTTCTGATGTCCATCCTCTTTATCATATTGGATAGGGCAGGGAAAATCTTTTAATTGGACCCTGAAATCATGGTTTTAGCTAGTCCACTCAACCAACTTGCTCTAAAGATTGCATGTCTTTTCCTTCTGGGGCACTGAAATTACAAGTCAATGGCAATGCAACATCCACCCTAAATTCACATGAGCATCACAAATTCAACCTTCCCTTGGTATCATGCTTGCATGCCAAGTGCCTTAGGCATTGAGCCTCGCCCCCTCCCCAAACCCCACCACTGCATGTCTAGAAATAGATACTTTCATTCAAACAGACTGGTATCTTACAAAGCAAACAATTACATTTTATTCTGTCTCTTATCATTCTTTAACATTTGAATGAGTCCATAGAAAGTGCATATCTTTTCTTATACTCACCTTCATTGTGTTATTATACAGTTTCTTAAGTTTAAATGTTCATTTTATCCTGATGACTCTAAATATAAATCTCAAACCCAGATCACTCTCCTAAATACCATATTTGTGTGCTCAACTCTCCATTTTCCCTTCATTGGATATTTCAACCTGACCCTCACACACTCTTGATTTACTTTGAAACTTCTGCTGGTATTATTTGTTCACGACAGTTATTTTTGTCATGAGTGATGTGTTTAACAGAAAAGATTTAAATTATTAATGATTTTCTTGCTCTCCTACTCTCACAAATCATATGATCTGTCAAAGAGTACCATTGACTATGCCTTTAGCTAACCAAAACCTGACTACTCACATTCTGCAGTGAATCATGACGAAAACCACTCCTATATTTAACCTTGATTATTTATCCCTACTTTGCTTTTCATAACTTCATTCTCAATTTAGCTGCCGGAACAATTCCATTAAAACAGAAGAGCACATGACACTTGTTTTCTTAGAAGTGGCTTCAGACATCTAATCTTGAGGGGGCAGAAGAGAGAGAGAAATTCCCACCCCTCGGCAACTTTAGTACCCAAATAACACAAGGGGTCTGTAAAATGTTAAAATCTTACCTCACTTGTTGCCATTCTTCTATTGCAGACCCCTTTGATGAATAGTTCTTCAAATTATTGTGTGCACTCTTTAGCATGCTTTGGGCCTTTACAAAAAAATATTCTATAAGGAAGGCTATTCCAAACTACTGTATTTTCTTTCTTTTCTTTCTTTCTTTCTTTCTTTCTTTCTTTCTTTCTTTCTTTCTTTCTTTCTTTCTTTCTTTCTTTTTTCTTTCTTTCTTTCTTTATTTCTTTTTTTTGTAAAACACTGACAACAATACATATAGTCAATTTAGTCAACAGAGTTTAATAATCTTTTATTTATTTGCTGGTCAGTTATAGAAAACTCCAGAAGTTCTTCACACTTCAATCCTTTTATTCTCTGTGTTGCTGCCCTTTTTTTTACTCTTAGTTGCCCTCATTATCAGTTTTGTTTACATTCTAATTTATCTTCTCATACACTTATCCAATAAGAATTTAAATTTCATTAAGGATATGATGTTTGTTTTTCTATTGTTCTATGATAAATACCATCACTATGAATTAATATTTGTTAAATAATAATAACAGAAAATATTGCGTAGAAGCATTTTTTCTTTCCTTATTTATTCATCGATGAATATATCAGCATGTTTGGTATAGGTTACAAGGACTCAATACACTTGAACAGTCATGAACAGAGATTACTGGTTCAGATAATAAAAGTGGAACTCTGAAAGAAGAAAATAAATCAAGTCTATCGTGCAAAGTTATGCTTGAGATCTTAGTTATAAAATAAACATTTATTATTCTAATTCACATGGTTTTATATAACATGAGTCATAATCCATGAAGAGTAGCACTATCAAAAATTCTGGCACAATTCTTCATTATGCTTTTTCAAGTTGAAGTTCTAGTGCTTTCTTCATATAAGCATATCTGCTAGAGAGTAGAAAATGAGAACATGTTGGAAACGATTGTTTTGTCTCTTTTATTTACTTCGGTATATATTCCACAGACAAGGATTCCGTGAAATAACAAAATTGAAGCTATTGATTATAGCCAGTTTTCATATCAGCATCACACGCTAAAATCTCTTGGGAATTATAAGGCCAAAATTTTACATACTATATAGCTAAAATTTATTCTTAATCAAAATTCTATAAAAATTAAGGAAAGGAATATGTACACAAAATATTTCAATCATTAAAAACTATGTCAACTGAGGAATGGATACAGAAATTTTGGTACATATACACAATGGAATATTACCCAGCAATAAAAAACAAAGATATCATGAAATTTGCAGGTAAATGATGGGAACTAGAAAGGATCATCCTGAGTGAGCTATCCCAGAAGCAGAAAGACACACATGGTATATACTCACTCATATAGGCATATAAAATAGAATAAACCTTCTAAAATCTGTACACCTAAAAAAACTAATCAAGAGGGAGGACTCTGGCTAAAATACTCAATCCCCAGCCAGAGAGGCAAAGCAGACTGACATTAGAAGAAAACAGGAAACAAGCTAGGAGCCTGTCAGAGTGGGCCACTGAAAGGCTCTGGCTTGCAGACTATCAAAGCAGATGCTGAGACTTATGGCCAACTGTTGGGCAGAGTGCATGGAATCTTACAACAGATGTGGGAAATAGTAAGATAGGGAGAAGACAGGAGCTCCACAAGGAGAGCAACAGAACCAAAAAGTCTGAGCACAGTGGTCTTTCCTGAAACTGATACTCCAACCAAGTACTGTGCATAGAGAAAACCTAGAACCCCTGCACAGATGTAGGCCATGGCAGTTCAGTATCCAAGTGGGTTCCATAATAATGGGAACAGGGATGGCCTCTGACATGAACTGATTGGCCTGCTCTTTGATCATCTCACCCTGATGGGGGAGCAGCCTTACCAGGACACAGAAGAAGACAATGCAACCACTCCTGATGAGAGCTGATAGACTAGGCTCAGAAGGAAGTAAAGCAAGACCTCCCTATCAGTGGACTTCGGGAGGGGCATTGTGGAAAAGAGGAAGGGGCGGTGGGATTGGGAGGGGAGGATGGAGGGGCTTATGGGGTGATACAAAGTGAATAAAGTGTAATTAATAAAAATTAAAAAAAATTAAAAAAGAAATCTGACAAAAACACTATGTCAACATTCACAAAGAAATGGTTATCTTAAGATTACTGGTCTCTTTATTTAAATAATTCGCATCAAGTTGTATGTGTGTGTGTGTATGTGTCTGTGTGTTTTGAAATGTGATCACTATCATGACAGTAATATCATGAAATTTGCAGATAAATGGAGGTAGCTCGCAAGGATCATTCTTTGTGAGCTATCCCAGAAGCAGAAAGACACACATGGTATATATTCACTCATATAGACATATAATATAGGACAAATCTACTAAAATCTGCATACCTAAAGAAACTAATCAAGAGGGAGGACTGTTGCTAATATGCTCAATCCTTATCCAGAAAGGCAAAGGGGATGGACAGCAGAAGAAGGAGAAAACAGGGAACAAGTTAGGAGCCTATCACAAAGGGCCCCTGAAAGGCTCTTCCCTGTAGACTATCAAAGCAGATGCTGAGACTTATGGCCAACCGTTGGGCAGAGTGCATGGCCACAGAGGAAGACAATGAAGCCACTCCAGATGAGACCTAATAGACTAGGATGAGAACGAAGTAAAAGAAGTCCTCCCCTATCAGTGGATTTGGGGAGGGGCATGCGTGTAGTAGTGGAAGTAAGGGAGGGTTTGGGAGGAGAAGAGGGAGGGAACTATAGGGGGGATACAAAGTGAATGAAGTATAATTAATAAATAATTTTTTAAAAAGATCCACAAGACTAAAAGGGCCAAAAACCCTGGGCCTGCAGAGACTGATACTCCATCCAAGGACCATGCATGGAGAGGACCTAGACTCCTTGCTCAGAGGAAGCACATAGGCTACTCAGGTTCCAAATGAGTTTCCTAGTAAGGGGAGCATGAGCTGTCTCCGACATGAAATCAGTGGCCTGCTCTTTGATCACCTGCCCTGGGGTGGGGTTCAGCCTTGCCAGGCCACAAAGGAAGTTGATGCAGCCAAACCTAATAAGACCTGATAAGCTAAGGTCATATAGAAGGGGAGGAGATCCTCCCCTTTCAGTGGATAAGGGAAATGGCATAGGGGGAAAAGAGGCAGAGTGGGCGGGACTAGGAGGAGAAGAGGGAGGGGGCTACAGTGGGGATACAACCTGAATAAATTGTAATAAATAAATAGATTTTATTTTAAAAAGTTTCAATGATGGGTTCTTGTTTTTGAGAAATATTCTTAGTGTCTATGAAAACAAATTTACTGCCAGCAGCAGGATGTCTCCTCCACTCAGCAAGAAAAAAGCATGTATTTGGAACAATGATATTTCCCCTTATCACTTGAGGCAGGTGAAATCTTTGTAGTTATAAACCTCTGCCAACAATCTGAGTTAGCTATGGCACAATGGATAACTGTGACTCTTCTTTACTTTAAACTAATGACTTTTTGAAATACTAAGTATTTTATTTATTCTGATAGGTAAAGAGCTAACTTCTGTGTGAAAAAAAATGGAGTTTTAGGTACCCAAATATATATATATATTCTTTAAGTTCAGATTGTATTTATTTCTCAGCTTGCTAGTCATTTTTCTCTGTATTTTCTTTGAGTATTATACTTAGAAACAGCAAAAAGAATTTATTTATACCAAAAGATACAAAAATCTTATGGCTCCTTTGTGATAAAAAATATTTTGTGCAATCTCCAAAAAGTACTATGATATGCCCATATTTAAGTATGTATAACAGATCTATTTTTAACTCAATAATGCTATCCAGAAAGTTTGTTTTATCAATGCATGTGTTCACAGAGTCATCTTTGGAAAAGTCTTATTCTGCCTGCTGAGTTGTAACTTCTCACGTTTCCTTCCTAGTTCCTTTAAGTAATCCCATTTGTTTAAATGTTATAAATGATTTATTAAATGATGCAGATATCCATAGTGCCAGAGATTAAATTATGTTTTAAACAAATGGGTTATTGTCTCTCGTAACTCAGTATGTGTATTTCATTTTATAACATGAAAATTAATTTAGAAAATTGAGATTTCTACAGAGACGCATGATAGTTTTGTTACTCAAGACCCAGCTATTGACCTGCTTTTTGAATTTGAAAATATGCTTGTGATTTGTGTCATTATTATCAGTTATTGTAAAGTGAGTTACTTATATTGATTACACTGAGCAAATTAAGCCACTTAGCTTATGTAACTCTCTTTCACAGACTGAGAATATTATGTTTTTACTTGATTCCAACAGTAGTTAAGAGACATTAGAAGGCTCTGCAGCTCATCATTCAGTTGAACCCTTACAAAATAATTCAATCTCTCACCCAGAAATTGAATCATAAGATAACAATTTAAACTGAAGTCAAGAAGGAAATAAATACAGCAGAAGAATTAGAAAACTTGGAAACCTTATCTTACAAGCTCTTTGTTTTGGAGAGAAGTGAAAAGTATCATTATAAATAGCCTCTATTTCCCTAGGAATGGTTAGTTGTGATATATTTTGTATTGTATTTTGAGTTTTCTTTGTACTTCTCCCAACTAGCAGTCAAATAGGCCAAAGGTGGCAATGCTTCCTGTGAGGTGGGCCTGGGGTTACATTTCCCAGCCACTGATGATTTAGGCATTCCAAGTTCTTTCAAACAAAATAGTTTGTTGGTAACTGGTTAAACAGATTTTTTTTCTCATTTTTTCATTTCACATTATCCAAAGTGTTATAATTTTCCCAAGATCATCTGTGAAAGTTTCATAAGAATTTGTGCTGTCCTTACTTCCTCTGGTGACAAAGAATTGCCCAGGAGACACTGACCAGCTAATACACAGTTGTAAATAAAGTCAGAGTTTTAGAACAAAAACAATAGAATACTATGTATATTTTTCAATTTGTGTTAATGGAATATTATACATTTTGGTAACTTATTCATAAATAAAATTTGAAATTGTATTGATCAGTAGAAATAAAAATGAGAAAAATATTTTAAATATTATATCGTATTTACTATTCTTAAAGTGTTGATATTCTTATCACTTAGCTAACTGAAAATAAGACCAGTTAGGTTAAATAACTTTACCACAATCATTTCCATGTTCATCTCCATCATAGTAACTGTCTATAAAAGAAAATGGAAAAAATGTGTTGAACTGAAATAACTTCTTTGAGGCACTCCTGTTTCTTTTATTTTTGCTCTGTATTTAAAAATTCATTAATGATTATCAATAAGTCTATTTTGACTTTAAGTAAGTCCAAACTTCCAGGATTGGCTACAGGCCTGATATAACATTAGCCCACTGCACACTCACTGTTTTCAGAAACTGCCTTTGTTATAAACAGCATAACAATATAACTGCCAAAAATACTCAGAAGCAAGTCACTTTTCCATTGCTGATTTTTGAGTTGTAATACTTGTGGTAATTTAATATACAACTTTGTCATGATAATTTCAGACCTTTCCTCTGAATATGAAATAGCACCTATAATATGGTAATTTTCATGCTTTTGAGTACATTGTAAATGTCTTGCAAATAGTTTTTGTAATATTATGCCTTTATTCTAACAATATTACTACTTACAATTTCAGAGCCTGAATTCTATCATTTGCTCCATTCTAACTTATTACTTTCTTTCAAGTTTTATTTTGCCAACATGTATAAGTAGTAAAAATACAATAGTCAAACATGAGCAATTAATTAATTTATAATATCTATAAATAATTTATTAATATATAAATCAATACAAAAATTCATCTTACATTTATTTAAAATGTATTTCTATTAAATACATATAAATACATATTTATGAAGTCTTTATTGTAACTGTTCAATATTTATCATTAATACACTTTAGCATTAAAGAATGTAATTGAGGCAAAAAGTAAGTAATTGTTTAATGATTTTCAGGTTTAATTTTATAAATACAAAATTTCAACCGTGATTTGTCTGATACTGAAAAACATTTTCTTTCTCCTTTAGTACGGTATAGTACTTACATTTCACTAAGAACTCAGTGCAGCATAGCCAGCTGATTTGAAATGTATTTTGAAATGTGAGGAATACAGTAAAGGAGATGAAATACACAAGGTAGTAAGTTAAGTGCAACAGCCAAGAGGACTACTGAAAACCAAAAGCTTAAACTCAGAAGCTTACTATAGGCCACACTTAGCATTAGCTTAACCTTAGAAGTACATAAAACGAAAATCACCATTGATTCTTTCTTTCTTGACAGTTGTAGTAAATGGTATATTAACCATTCCACATAGCCACCTGAAAATTTTACTTTGTTTTTTTTTTTTCTTTCTTTTGTTTGTTTCTCAGTGGTGCTCGGGAATAAACTTATGGTCTTGTTCAAGCTATGCAAGAATCCGAACACTGAACTATATCCTCAGTCCTGAGAATAGTCTTTCAACCATTCTCTTCTCACATTTCCTCATGTCATAGACTAACAATCATATTATATAAATGTGGTACTAACCTAATTAAACTTTTCATACCTTAGTATGTATTATCACTTATATTTGTTGCTATATGCTCTTGGAACATGCTAAGTTGCAAATTGTCACCATCTGGATTTACACATCTATGTTATAATAACATATTTTGTACATTTTTTCACTGGTAAGAATATGTAAGAACAGAAAAATAACATATAAATTTATAATGTTGCTGAGTTTACATATTAGATTCTAATATCATTTCTCCAATCCACTTACAAATAGGTTGTAAGGAAAAACATATCAAAGATACTTACCCTGAATATCAAAGAAGAAAACAATATGATATAACTAAGCCAATACGGTATAGACTGTTAATATATTATTACCAGGATTTTTTTCTTTTTAAATGTTTCTTAATTTCTTTGAGATTTAGCATAAGTATATCATTTGTTTCCTTTCCTTTCCTCCTTCTAAACCCTCCCATTCTGATTGCTACGTACAATAGGGACACCTTATTTATTTGCTTGCCCACAAGTTATATTCATTTAGAAAATATGCACCTTTAATTTCCTGGTTATATTTAGTAATATTGAAATCTGTGGTATCAATGTTTATAGGAAAAGAAAATGATACTCCAAATCATGCTTACATGAGGTTCATCACACTTAGTACATACATTTTTCAAATCTGCTTCCTTTTGAGAATTTCTCTCAAAAACACCTATACTAGAGAGTATCATATTGCATCATCATTGGAGACATTCTGGGGTCTTGGATGCATAGCTTTATCTCAATGAATTATATCATCTATGAAAATAAAATGAAAGTATGTAATTTGTAATTTTACCTCAGGACTTCTCTTTTTGCTAAAGGGAAGTGAATCTAGTAACATGAGTATGTTAGGTGTATGTTCTATCACTGAGCTATTTTCCAAGATTTGCTTATTTTTTCCTTTTATTGAAAGTAGATTGTTTTGTTTCATAATATATCATGATCACTTTTCCCTACTTCTACCCCTCCCAACTCCTCCCCATCTCTCCTCCCGTTTAGATCTACTCCCTTTATATCTCACATTACAAAATAACAGGTTTCTAAGATATAATAATTAAATACAACAAAATAAAAAATAATAAGTTAAAAGAAAAACTATCATTACAAAGTTGTACAAGGCAGGTAAACAGAAGGAAAAGAGTCCAAGCGAAGACACAAGAATCAAAGACCCACTCATTCACACACTCAGGAATCCTATAAAACTACTAAACAAATAGCAATAACAGATACACAGAGAAGCTGATATAGAACTGTGCAGTCTCTGTGCATGATGTTTATGTATCTATGTGTTCATATAAAATTTGCTCAAGTTGATTTTAGAAGACCTTGTTTTCTTGGTGTTGTACATCCCCTCTGCATCTTATATTCTGTTAGTTTACTCTCCCACTGAATTCCCTGAACTAATTCGGTTAAAATCTTTATGTATTGTTTATTACAACAAAAGTGAAATTATTCTTTGTCCTAAGAGTTCATATATCTAAGTTACTTAGTCTCATAAATTGTAATTAAACCGCATAGAATCTGCTATGTAGCATTGTTTCAATATGAACATGGTTATTTTAATAATTTTTAGTTTGGTTTCTTTCTTTCCTTATGCACTCCCTTTTTAAATTTAATTCAAAAACTAATTAATTAATTAATATGTTAATTAATCATTTTGTATAACGTCTGCAGCCCCCTCCCTCATCTTCTTCCAGTCCCACTCACCCTCCTTCTTCTCCCCCTATTTCCTTTCCCTAGACCCCTACAAGGGAGGACCTCCTCTCCCTTCTATATGACCCTACCTTATCAGGTCTCATCAAGGCTGGCTGCATCATTGTCCTCTGTGGCCTGGCAAGGGTACATCCCCCATGGGAGGCGATCAAAGAGCCAGTCATTGAGTTTATTTCAGAGACAACATTGAAACCAGTGCTAAGAGGAAAGTTCATAGCACTAAGTGCCTTCATAAAGAAATTTGAGGCATCTCATACAAGCAACATAATGGCAAACCTGAGAACACTAGAAAAAAATAAGTACACACACACCTACCAGTTGTAGATGATTGGAAATAATCAAACTCAGGGCTGAAATCAATACATTAGAAACAAAGAAAACAATTCAAAGAACCAACGAAACCAAGAGCTGGTTCTATGAGAAAATCAACAAAATAGACAAACCCTTAACCAAACTAACTAAAATGCAGAGGGACACTGTCCAAATCACCAAAATCAGAAATGAAAAGGGAGACACAACAACAGACACTGAGGAAATCCAAGGAAACATTAGGTCCTACTTCAAAAGCCTATATGCAACAAAATTTGAAAATCTAAATGAAATGGACAATTTTCTTCATAGATTCCATTTGCTAAAGTTGACTCAACATCAGGCAAATATATTAAATAGTCCTATATCCCCTAAGGGAATAGAAGTTGTCATCAAAAGTCTCCAGTATAAATAAAAGGCCAGTGTCAGATGGTTTCAGCTCAGAATGTTACCACACCTTCAAAGAAGAGCTAACCAATAATTTTCAAACTATTTCACAACATAGAAACAGAAGGAACATTATCAACCTCATTCTTTTTTCTTTTTTACTTAAATTTTTATTTTTCTATTAATTAGAGTTTATTCACTTTGTACCCCAGCTGTAGCCCCCTCCCAGTTACTCCATTGATCACCAGGGTTGATGCAGCTGATCTGGATGGCAAGGCAGATGTATCCTTCCTCCCTCACTCTTCCGTGTGCATCTCTCTGGAAGCTGCACACTTGGTCCGAGAGGATGACCTTCCCTGAATAGAGGAGGACCTATCTTTGGTCAAGGGTATATGAGTAGCTGGACTCCCCTGCTCGAGACTCCAAACAAGCTCAATATCCAACCTCATTCTTATGCACACTCTTTTGCTCTCTTTTGGTCTCTGACTCTCTGTCACTGTGTGTGTGTGTGTGTGTGTGTGTGTGTGTGTGTGTGTGTGTGTGTGTGGTATATGTGATTCTGTTTCTGTGTATGTGTGTGCTATGGCACATTTGTGGAAATTAGGTGACAACTTGAATAAGTCAATTTTCTCTTCCTAACTTTTGGTTCCCAGAGATTAAAGTCAGACAGTCAGCCTTGATGATAAGAGGTTTTAGCTGCTGAGCCTTCTTGCTTGCCAGAACATTGCCATGTTTTATCAAATAAATTGAAATGTGGCACATCATCATTCTATTATTTAATTTGAATGACAATTGTTTTTACCTTTAGAAATATGAAACCTATACGTTTTGGCACAGGCTATATCATTTTGAGCAGGTTTTGGCTGTGTGTATTGTTTAAATGATATATTTTTTTTACCAGATCTGAAGTAAATAGGCTTATAATTTAATATGTCAAGATTTGTGCAGTTTGGAAATGTCTGCAAATTTATTTTTGAAATAAAACTGTCATTTTTTTGGGAAAGGATAGTGCATAAGCTGAGTTTTCAAGTATGCTTAGAAGATTTATATGGCATAGTTCACCAACGAGGCTCTGAATAAATCTAGCTTAGTAGTTCAGGTTTTGTCTTTCAGTACATAAATAACCCTTTCATTTAAATACCTGTTTCTCAAGGGAATTGTCATAACATTGTTCTTAAGATTGAATGGGTTTATAGTAGGTAGCATATTCTGGAAATGCTGGTCTTTGGATGGAATCTTCTGCCATTTTAGTTTCCTTAGAGTTCTTAGAAAATCTAAACTACTGTCATAGTTTTCATGAGTTACAAGTAAGAATGCATTTATTATGATAAGGACAGAATGTTTCTTTTTGTTTCTCTTTTTTGAGATAATATGTAATCAGTTATTATTTAAATATTTATTTATTTATTTATTATTAATTACAATTTATTCACCTTGTATTACGGCTGTAGCTCCCTCCTTCATCTCCTCCCAGTTCCACTCTTCCATCCTCTTCTTCCTCTATGCTCCTCCCCTATTCCACTGAGAGAGCAGGTTCTCCTCTCCTTCTCTCTGACCCTAGCCTATCAGGACTCATCGGGACTGGCTGCATTTTCTTCCTCTGTGGCTGGACAACGCTGCAACTCCCAGGGATAGATGATCAAAGAGCCTGCCACTGAATGCATGTCAGAGACAGCACCTGCTCCCCTTACTAGGGAACCCACTTGGAAATGGAGCTGCCTATGGGCTATATATGAGCAGGGAATCTCATGGAGAGGTGGATCATCTCCATGCATGGTCTTTTTTGGAATGTCAGTCAATGCAGGGCATCTTGTGCACAGATATTTTTTGCCTGTATTGGTCTCTTTTGGAGTTTCCGTCCCCTCCAGATCTTTCTATTTCCTAGTCCTGATGTCTATCTTGTTTGCCCTTCGGAATGAGGATTAAGTATCTTCCTTAGGATCCTCTTTGTTGTTTAGCTTCTTTAGGTGTACAGATTTTAGTATGTTTATCCTATATTATATGTCTAATATCCACTTATAAGGGAGTATATAACCTGTGTGTATTTATTCTTCCTGGTTACCTCACTCAGAATGATCTTCTCTATTCCATCCAAATTTTTTATAAAGTATTTCATTAGATATGACCATTTTATTACAGCTAAAGTGATATTTATATTTCCACTGTTTTAGGTATTTGAAGTTGAAACAAATGGGTTTTGTTGTTGTTGTTGTTATTGTTGTTGCTGGTGCTTTTGTTTTTGTTGTTGTTATTTGTTTGTTTTGGAGACAGGGTTTCTCTCGGTAACCTTTGCTGTCCTGCATTCCCTTTGTAGACCAGGCTGGATTTGACCTCACAGAAATCCTCCTGCCTCTACCTCCCAGAGTGCTAGGATTGCAAGTATGCACCACTGTGCCTGGGTGAAACAAATGTTTTTAAAATAATTTTAAGGAAGCTGCTTTTTTAAACATTTATTTTATTTGAAAATTTCATACATGAGTACTACACTCCTCTTACTATACCCAACTCCTTCTCAAACTGTAGAAGAATCCTTATCACATGTGCTCTAGAAATCTGAGTTAGTGTCTAAGAGCCAATATTTCCAAAAAGTTCCCTCATGCTGCTGGTTGCATCATTAGGCAGGACACACTTTGTATAGCAAGGCTTTTGAAGACTTTCTATACTAATAACAGTTGTTAATTTGATAGAATCAGCTTTGAGAGATATTCTGACAAGGGACAATGTGATCAAATTGAGCTATAGGCAAATTCCTTTAGGAGAAATTTCTAGATTCCAGGCCAACACTGCAAGCAGAGAGATAGATCTGCAGGCATTTATAATAATACGGGTGAGAGGTATAAGCTTACAAACTAGAGCACTGAGAGTAGAAGCAAGGAGAAGACAAAGTTCAAGGACAATTTTAACAATCTGAGAAAAGAGATAACAAACTAATCAACCTGTAATATCTAAATCAAATTAAACCAAAGGCTGGGAAACCTGATGAGATATCCGATCTTTTCTGTCTGTATAGTAATTTAAATTTTTGAATTTTTATAAATTTAAAAAAATATGCATAAATGCTATGTTCAGCTAACCCTGGGAACTTTCTGATAAAACACACAATAAATAAATAAATAAATAAATAAATAAATAAATA
>CM053742.1:87366727-87377745 GCA_028658305.1 Pachyuromys duprasi | reverse complement strand
TGCCAATGAGTTCTAGGGTCTTTCCCACTTTTTCTTCTAGACGGTTTAGTGTGTCTGGTTTTATGTTGAGGTCTTTGATTCACTTGGACTTTAGCTTTGTGCAAGGTGATAAATATGGATCTATTTTCATTTTTCTGCATACAGATCTCCAGTTGGATCAGCACCATTTGTTGAAGATGCCGTCTTTTTTCCATTGAATGGTTTTGGCTTCTTTATCAAAAATCAAGTTTCCATAGGTGTGTGGGTTCATTTCTGGGTCTTCTATTCTAACCTATTCTATTCTATTCTAAATCTAACCCTGGGAACTTACTGATAAAACACACAATAAATAAATAAATAAATGAATGAATGAATGAATAAATAAATAAATAAATAAATAGATGAGACTGTCCTGTAATGTTTTTAATCTTGTTTTCTAGTCCTTATTTCTAGAGTGAAACACTGGTGCAGGGATCATGTGTCGATATGATTACAATAAACCACTGCAGTTCTTTATAGAGTTTTATCCACATTAAGAAAATGTTTACTGGTCGTCTGCCTCCAGGTGAAAAATACTAATGTCTACATAAAAGTTTATGCTATGTTTGAAACTTACAATGTAGAGGTAGCAGGCAGAAATGTATTTTCATTCTATGGTTTTGAATTTGCATGGCTGTTTGTGACATTCAAAGAGGCCATTTTGTTATTTACTTACATATGTCTTTATTGAGCATTCCCTACTGTGCAATAATTCCTTAAAAGTTAATACTAGGCCCTATTTGCCCTGATTTCCTACATTACAGTGAAGTACTAAATAAATAACTGCAAAATGAGTGTAAAATGGCCCTATTGCAAATATAAACACTAAGAAAATTTCATGTGAAATAAATAAATAGACAGATGAGGAAAAGAAGGAGTTTTTGACATGTAAATTAGTTGACTGTATAATTCTGTATTTGGTTTCATTAATGTTAAATAGATGCCAATTATATTTAACCTAAAGCATGCAATCAATATTATGTCCAATCATGTCATCATATCATAAGCAGCTTTCGTATTATATAGTGAATTTGAAATAAAAATATTTTTATTTATGATAGGCTAAGTACTGTCTTAATTACTGTTCTATTGCTGTGAGGAGATACTTTGACTAAGGCAACTTTTAAAAAAACAGTTAATTTGGGTCTTGCTTACAGTTTCATAGAATTAGTCTATGATCATCACAGTAGAGAGCATCACAGTAAGCAGGCAAATAAGATATTGTGCTGGAGCAGTAGCTGAGAGCTCACACCTGATTGGGAATGCACACACACACACACACACACACACACACACACTCACTCACAAACACACACAGAGAAAGAGAAAAAGAGAGACATAAACAGAGGCACAGGTGTCAGAGAGACAGAGACACAGAGAAAGACAGAGACAGAGAAGGATGAAAAATAGAAATAGACAGAGACAGTGAAGCAGAGATGACAAGGAAACACATACAGATACACAAAGAGAGACTTTTTTCCAAAAAGTTCCACTAACTGGGTGCCATTCTCATTCTTGCCACCATACTAATGTTTTGTATTCTTTGCATTATGGTTTGATTCAATACATTCGATTCTTTCACATAAAATCACTTGACAATTTTGAATACGCAAATTTTTAGAAATTATTTTTGCAGCCTTCCATTTCTATTTGTGAAAAAAATCATGTCATTATACACCAATAAATGTATCTGTAAATAATGTATGTATGTGTGCATATATGTATGTATACGTATATTAGAAAACACTTTCAGTAAGCATTCCATATCCTTCTTCAGTAGTATATTGCCAGAATTTCTACAAGTAATCATGAGCATGGTTGAGCACAGGATTTCATTCACTGGTTCTTCACAATGTTTATATTCATACATAGCATCTAATTAGAGCCTGTGATAACATATAAGCCTTCAGAATACAAAGTTTTAAATACTTTTTTTTTAATTGTAGTTCTATATGTATGAGTACTATGACTGCATCCTCTGTATGTACAGGTGCCGGAGGAGGCCAGAAGAGGGTGCCAGGTATCCTGGAGCTGGAACTACAAGAAGTTGTGAGCTGCCTGACCTGGGTGCTGGGTCACTTTTACAAAAGGATATAAAGTCTTCCAAAAAAAACTCAGTATGCTCTGTTTCATTGCTCAAAAGTGTCTCATTGATATTGGTTTACTTACCAAGACAGTTACTGGCACTACTTTATCATTACAAAACTTCCCAGGATACCTGTACACATTTTTTAAAAACAATTCTTTATTTAAATGTTCTTTGAATGTTTTATATTTTCAAGGACCATAGGTATGAACAGAGCTTTGTAATTTATCTATGTGAATTTTCTTAAGGAAAGACGACAACTAAAATCTTATATTGTTTACCTCACTTTGAAATGGGCACCTAGATGATTCAACACACAAAACAACCCAAAATAGTCATGGCCAGTACAATGAATTCTCCTATGCTGTACTATGTCACTTGAGATTTTATAACTCGCATTTTGCCACAAGAGAATCTGTGTTTAAAGTCTGACATAATTCATATTTACTCCATCATATAATTTTAAGACGTAACATAGAAAGTAAAAAGTCAGCATACAGTTTCTGTGTCAAAATCCTTGAGAAAAACAACTTAAGGTTACAAAGATATATTTTGGGTTGATTTCAGAAAATTTCAACCATTGTCTCTTGAAGTCTTTGCTTTGAAGTCTGTAGTGAGGTAGAAGCTCATTGAAGAAGGGTGTGTGTTTGTGGGACAACCATAAAGCAGAGAGGAAAGGACTAGGGATAAACCAGCCTTCAAGTGCGTATCTCCAGTGACCCTATTCTTCCAACTGTAGTCTACATCCAAATCTTCTATAATCATCCAATAACACCATCAGATGAGCATCAACCTTTGAAAAAACCTGCCATAAAAGGAAATTTAATTAACAAAGTATGGCAATGAATTCTTTGAAGAGGAATTTCCTACCCTACATGATATAACTTCAAAAACTGAAGGATTTTGTTGTGCAAGGGATTGAGACATGGGTTATGAACATGCAAAACAAGTGCTCAACAATACTGTACTCAACAATACTGCAAGCTGGCTTATTGTTATTGCTGATACCTTCACAGCTTGGTATTTTAAAGTACTTACTGAATTTCTACATCCATTTTCAAGCTGTCTATAGAATATTACTTAGTCATGTGATATTTAGCCACTAAATATTGCCTCCTTATAAAATAACCTTCCATATTATCCATTTGCAAATCTAAATTGGAACCTACATAGGGATTTTCAGTTCAGTATAACATGAGTCATCAGGTCTATGGAGTAAATTTTTTGGTGTAAATAAATACTATTAGAATTGGAATTTTTTTCTCTGGTGTGCTTTTGCATTACAGAGCTGTTATTACTATGTGAATTAAAGCTATAATTTATATCAGGACTTATAGTCTATAGCATTACACAAGAAATCACAATATAATGCAAGGACAGTATGTAAAGTACTTTGATTAATAATGCAGAAGCAGGGTCTGTCTCTGACTCTGTTGGCTGCCTTTGAATCCTTTTCCCTTAACTGGGCTGCCTTGCCTACCCTCAATAGAAGAAGATACACTCAGTTTTAAAATAACTTGATATTCCAGGACAGAATGACGTGGGAGGCCTCCCTTTTTCTCATCCTTTTCTGAGGAGAAGGAGAGGCCTGATGATGGTGAGAAAGTGAGGTTTGAGAGAGGAACTAGGGGGAAAGAAGGGAGAGGAAGCTGCTTCAGTTATAAAATAAATAAATAATTTTAAAAAATCTAAAATCAATGGGAGATCGCTGAAGGAGATGAACCTGGGCTATTGACAAAAAAAAAATGAAATAAATGAGACACTTACTTTAACTCATTTTATACCTAACACACTGTCATAAAATATTCCACTGACTTCAGTTTTCCCCATTGATACTGTCATTACATGATCTGAATCTAGAGCTTCTGGAGTTAACAACAGATCTTTAGTTTTCTGTTTCTCTTCACATCAAAGACTAGATTAGAATACCTTATTTTCTATATTCTAACATGATACTGTTGCTGTCTGTTTAAAAATCTAGATATTTCTGCTGTATCAGTCACCAAGCATGGAGACTCATGGTTGGGGCAACCACTGCCACATCCAAGTAATACAAACACAATGGAATACTACTCAGCAATTAAAAGGAGGAAATCATGAAATTCGCAGGCAAATGGTGGGACCTGGAAACGACATCCTAAGTGAGGTATCCTAAAAGCAGAAAGAAACATATGGTATATACTCACTTATATAGACCTATAGGATAGGAAGATCATGCTGAAAACTATACACCCAGGGAAGATATACAAGAAGGAGGACCCAGGTTGGTATGACAAATGCTCTATTAGATGAACAAATGGGATGGGCATTGAATGGAGGAGAAAACAAGCAACAGGACAGGAGCATACCAAAGAGGGCCTCTGAAAGAATCAATATAGCAATGTAACAAAGCAGATATTAAGACTCACAACCAAGCCTTTGGCAGAGGGCAGGGAATAATAATAAAAATAGGTGAAGTTAGTAAGACTTGGGGAGAACAAGAGCTCCACAAAGACCAAACTGAGCAGGGCACAGGGGTCTTTTATGAGACAGTTTCTCCAACCAAGGACCATGCATGGATATGGCCTAGAACCCCCACTCAGATGTGGTCTATGGTAGCTTGGTGTCCAACTGAAGACCCTAGTAAGGGGAACAGGGACTCTTTCTGTCATGAACTCAATGGCTGGATCTTTGACCCTCCCCCATACACACCAGGGAATAACAGCCTGTCTAGATCCCAGGGGAGGACATTGCAGCCAGCCCTGAGGAGACAAGATGAACTGGGGTCAAATGGAAGGGGAGGAGGTCCTCCCCTGTAGGTGGACTTGGAGGGGGCAGGGAGGAGATGAGGGAGGGATGGGGAGAGTGGGAGGGAAAGAGGGAGGGGGCTACGCCTGGGATGCAAAGTACCTAACCTGTGATTGATATAAAAATAAATAAATTACATTTTAGAAAATGTGATAGAGCTAAACAGAGAATTCTCAATAGATGAATATCAAATGGAAGAGAAACACTTTAAGAAATGCCTAGAAACTTTAGCCATCAGAGAAATGCAAATCAAAATGACCCTGAGATTTCACCCTACATGCATCAGAATGGCTAAGATCAAAAACTCAAGTGACAACACATGCTGGAGAGGATGTAGAGAAAGAATAACACTCCTTTATTGCTGGTGGGATTTTAAACTTATACAACCACTTTGGAAATCAATCTTGTGCTTTTTCAGAAAATTAGGAACAGATACCTAAAGGTATAGCTATACCAATCCTAGCACATATCCAAAATATACTCAAGTTTATGGTAAAGGCATTTACTCAACCATGTTTTGTAGCAGCTTTATTCATAATAGCCAGAATTTGAATACATCCCAGATATCCCTCAACTATGTAATGGATTCAGAAACTGTGGTACGTTTACACAATGGAATACTACTCAGCAATTAAAAACAAAGAAATAATGAAATTTGCAAGCAAATGATAGGTACTACAAAAGAACATACTGAGTGAGGTATCCCAGAAGCAGAAAGACACACATGGTATATACTCATTTATAAGTGGATATTAGACATACATATAGGAAAAACATCCTAAAATCTCTATACATAAAGAATCTAAGCAAGAAGGAGGACCCTGGGTAAGATGATCAATCCTCATTCAGAAAGGCAAATGGGATGGATATCAGAAGAGGGAGAAAACAGGGAATAGGATAGGAGCCTACCACAGAGAGCCTCTGAAAGACTCTACTCAGCAGTGTATCAAAGCAGATGCTGAGACTCATAGCCAAACTTTGTTTACAGTGAGTGCAGGGAATCTTATGAAAGAAGGGGGATATGAAAGACCTGGAGCAGATAGGAGCTTGTCAACCAACAACCAAGGAGAGCAGTACAACCAAAAATTCTGAGCCCAGGGTTCTTTTCTGAGACTGATATTCCAACCTACGACCATTCATAGAGATAACCTAGAACATGTACACAGATGTAGCCCATGGCAACTCAGTGTCCAAGTGGGTACTCTAGTAAGTAGAACAGGGACTGTCTCTGGCATTAACTGATTGGCCTACTTTTTGTACACCTCCCCCCTGAGGGGGGAGCAGCCTTCCAGGCCACAGAGGGAGACACTGCTGCCAGTCCAGATGAGACTTGATAGGCTTCGGTCAGAAGGACAGGGAGGAATACCTCCAACATCAGTGGACTGGGGGAGAGGTATGGGATGAGAAAAGCAAAAAAGGATGAGATTGGGAGAGAAAGATCTGAGGGTGCTCCAACTGGGTTTCAAGGAGAATAAATTATAAGAAATACAAATAAATAAATAAATTAATTAAAAGTCTAGATATTGATGATGTAGAAGAGTTTATTTTTAAAAGAGTACATACTTACATTTATTTAGTAAGCAGAGATTAACATGTGATTTAATGTTTATTTTCTACCCTAATATCCAATATATCATAGGTCAACAAAATTAAAAATGTTATGAAATCATGACACTTATTTTATACAATTTTCTTTCCTAATCTATGGTATACATGCCATCATGCATAAATACGTAATATATTTTGAATAAAGGGCATCAAAACTAAGTGGAACTCCATCCTAGACCAACAAATATGCAAATGTTATTGCATGCAGTGATGTACATTTTTTGTAACATAAAATTTTCTTTTAATATTTTAGTGGAGATATGCAACAAGGAGTAATGTGTTGTGCATTCAATGAAATGTCAGATGGGATTACTATACTAAGAGGAAGTTTCCATTATATTCAAATTTAACTGCTTTTCTGTTCATTTGATTCTATTACTTCTTTATTATTAAACTCTAATGCTTGCTTTTTGTAATTTCCTTACCTTACAGTCATTGCCTTACCATCAAAATTATTTCATTCTCCTTTTAAGATTGCACTATCTCATTAACAACATTGTCATCTTTTATAATAATATAACAGCTTCCTTTTTTACCTGGTTTTTATAAATTAGGTGTCTTGAACTTCTATAGATACAGTTAAAATCAGTATCTATGAAAAAGAAGCAGACACATTTATCAGAAAAAGCAGTACACATGGAGTGAGTCTATTGCAAACATAGTTTCCAATTAGTGAAAAAAGCAATTTTAAACTACCCAGTGGTATTTATTCATTTATTTTTTTCTTTTCATTTTATACATATATTTTATTTTTCTTATTTTTACTATAACTATTTATAATATTTCTTTACAATATATAACATGGGACATGTAAATCATTATTACCGGTAAATAAAATTATTATTGCCAGTAACTAAATATATATGACAGTAGTTTTTATAACATTTTTATTTTATATTAATCACAGGTTATGTACTTTGTATCCCAGCCACAGCCCCTGCCCCAGTTTTCTTCCTATCCGTCCCATCCCTTCCTCATCTCCTCCCTGCCCCTTTCCAAGTCCACAGATAGGGAGGACCTCCTCCCCTTCCATCTAACTCTAGCATATCAGGTCTCTTCAGGATTGTCTGCAATGTCCTCTTCTGTGGCCTAGCAAGGCTTCTCCTCCCTGGGTGCGGGGGGAAGGGGAGGTGTCGAAGAGCCAGCCATTGAGTTCATGTCCGAAATAGTCCCTGTTCCCCTTACTAGGGTACCCACTTGGATATTGAGCTATCATTTGCTACATTCAAGCAGGGGTTCTAGGTTATATCCATACATGGTCCTTGGTTGGAGAAACAGTCTCATAAAAGACCCCTGTGCCCCGATATATTTGGTCCTTGCAGAGCTCCTGTCCTCTCCAGGTCATTCTAACTTCCCATTCTTTCATATGATTCCCTGCACTCTGCCAAAAGGTTGGTTATGTGTCTTAATATTTGCTTTGATAAACTGCTAGGTAGAGTCTTTCCGAGGCCCTCTGTGGTAGGCTCTTGTCCTGCTACTTGTTTTGCCTACATCCAATGTCCACCAAATGAGTCTTTCTAAGTGAGGATTAATCCTCTTACCCCAGGTCCTCTTTCTTGTTTATCTTCTTTAGGTGTATAGATTTCAGTATGCTTATTCTATCTTATAGGTCTATATAAGTGAGTATACACGATGAGTGTCTTTCTGCTTTTGGGATACCTCACTCAGGATGATCTTTTCCAGGTCCCACTATTTGCCCACAAATTTCATGATTTCCTCTTTTTTAATTCCTGAGTAGTATTTCATTGTGTAAAAGTACCACAATTTCTGTATCCATTCCTCAACTGAGGAAAATATGGGTTATCTCCAGATTCTGGCTAATACGAATAAAGCAGCTATGAACATAGTTGAGAAAATGTCCTTGTTGTATACTTGAGCATGTTTTGGATATATGCCTAGGAGTGGTATAACTCGATTTTGAGGAATCACTATTCCTAATTGTCGAAGAAAGTGCCAAATTGATTTCCAGAGTGGTTGTGCAAGTTTACATTCCCACCAACAATGGAGGAGGGTTCCTCTTTCTCCACATCCTCCCCAGCATGTGTTGTCACTTGAGTTTTTGATCTTAGCCATTCTCACAGGTGTAAGGTGAAATCTCAGGATGATTTTGATTTGCACATCCCTGATTTCTAAGGACATTGAGCATTTCTTTAATTGTTTCTTTGCCATTTTACAGTCCTCTACAGAGAGTTCTCTGTTTAGCTCCATACCCCATTTTTTAATTGGATTACTTGATTTGTTGCTTTGTTTTTTAACTCCTTGAGTTCTTTATATATACTGGATATTAGCCCTAAGATATAGGTTTGGTGAAGATCCTTTCCCAGTCTTTTTCTTTTGATGACAGTGTCTTCTGCTTTACAGACACTTTTCAGTTTCATGCGGTCCCATTTAGAGATTCTTGCTCTTAGAGCCTGTGCTGTTGGTGTTCTGTTCAGGAAGTAGTCTCCTGTGAGTTCTAAGGTCTTTCCCACTTTTTCTTCTAGCTTATTTAATGTGTCTGGTGTTCTGTTGAGGTCTTTGATCCACTTGGACTTTAGTTCTGTGCAGGATGATAAATATAGATCTATGTTCGTTTTTCTACATATAGACATCCAGTTGGTTCAGCACCATTTGTTATAGAGACTATCTTTTCTCCATTGAATGGATTTGGCTTCTTTATCAAAAATCGTTTCCATAGGTGTGTGGATTTTTTTCTGGGTTTTTTATTCAGTTCCATTGATCCACTATTCTGTTTCTATGCCAAAACCATGCGGTTTTTATAACTGTTGCTCTGTAGTACAGCTTGAGATCAGGGATGGAGACACCTCCAGATGATCTGTTGTTGTAGAGAATTGTTTTGGAGATTCTGGGTTTTTTGTTTCTCCGTATGAAGTTGAGAAATTTTCTTTCAAGGTCTGTGAAAAACTGTGTAGGTATGTTGATGGGAATTGCATTAAATCTGTCGATTGCTTTTAGCAGAATAGCCATTTTCACTATGTTAATCCTACCAGTCCATGACCACGAGATCTCTTTCCATCTTCTGATTTTGTCTTCAGTTTCTTTTTTCAGAAACTTGAATTTTTTCTCAAACAGATCTTTCACTTGTTTGGTTAGAGTCACCCCAAGGTACTTTATGTTCTTAGTGGCTATTGTGAAGGGTGTTGATTCCCTAATTTCTTTCTTGGACCTTTCCTCTTTACTGTACAGGAGGGCTTCTGATTTTTTTTTGAGTTAATTTTGTATCCAGCCACTTTGCTGAAGGTTTTTTTCAGTTGAAAGAGTTCTCTGGTTGAATTTTGGGGGTCTCTCAGGTATACTATAATATCATCTGCAAATAGGGATACTTTAACCTCTTCCTTTCCTATTTGTATCCCCTTGATTTCCTTTAGTTGTCTTATTGCTCTAGCTAGGACTTCTAGTTCTATGTTGAAGAGATATGGAGACAGTGGACAGCCTTGCCTTGTCCCCTGATTTCAGTGGGATTGATTTGAGTTTCTCTCCATTGAGTTTGATGTTAGCTACAGACTTGCTGTATATTGCATTTACTATGTTTAGGTATGTGCCTTGTATCCTTGATCTCCCCAAGACTTTAAACATGAATGGGTGTTGGACTTTGTTGAAAGATTTTTCAGAATCTAAGGAGATTATCATGTAGTTTTTCTCCTTCAGTTTGTTTATATGGTGGATCACATTGATGGATTTCTCTATATTAAACCATGCCTGCATGCTACGGATGAAGCTTACTTGATCATGATGGATGACATCTTTTATGTGTTCTTGGATTCGGTTTGCAAGTATTTAATTGAGTGTTTTTGCATCAATGTTCACAAGATACATCAGACTGAAATTCTCTTTTTTTGTTGGGTCTTTGTGTGGTTTAGCTATCCAGGTGACTGTGACTTCATAGAATGAGTTTGGTAATGTTCCTACTGTTTCTATTTTGTGGAATAGTTTAGAAAGAATTGGAGTTAGCACTTCTTTGAAGGTCTGGTAGAATTCTGCGCTGAATCCATCTGCCCAAGGGCTTTTTTGGAAGGGAGACTGTTGATGACTGCTTCTATTTCCTTGTGTGATATAGGTCTATTCAATTTTTCTACCTGATCTTGACTTAATTTAGGTAGATGGAATCTATCAAGAAAATTGTCCATTTCATTTAGATTTTCAAATTTTGTGGCATATAGGCTTTTGGAGTAAGACCTAATGATTTTTTGGATTTCCTCAGTGTATGTTGTTATATCCCCCTTTTCATTTCTGATTTTGCTCATTTGGATTGTTTCTTTCTGCCTTTTTGTTACTTTGGCTAAGGGCTTGTCTATTTTGTTGATTTTATCAAAGAACCAGCTCTTGGTTTCATTGATTCTTTGAATAGTTTTATTTGTTTATGATTGATTGTTTTCTGCCCTGAGTTTGATTATTTTCAGCCTTCTGCTCCTCTTTGGTGTATCTGCTTTTTTTTTTCCCCTAGGGCTTTCAGTTGGGCCATTAAGTTGCTTGTATGAGATGTTTCAAATTTCTTCTTGAATCACTTAGTGCTATGAAC
>CM053742.1:87319759-87352003 GCA_028658305.1 Pachyuromys duprasi | reverse complement strand
AAATTAATTAAAAATATTCACAGATGTTGCAGACATCCCTGATGAAACCTGATAAGCTAGGTTCCAACAGAAGGGGGGTGGTCTTCTCCTATCAATGGACTGGGAAACGGGCATAGGAAAAGGAGTGGAGGGAGGGTAGGATTGGAAGGGGACAAGGAAGGGGGCTGCAGAGGTGATAAAAATGAATAAATTTCAATTAATAAATTAATAATATGAACTTAAAATATTTACAGTGAAATACTACTGATTTCTATAAGAATAAACTAAAACATAATTTATGTAGACAAAAATCCCTGCTTAAATCTAATAGTCATGTTTGTGCATCGAAATGGCAATGATTCTGTTTTTGATGGACACATTTTCTGTTTCATAAATAGATACTAACTTGAAAATGTCAATGCTTTCTTCTGTTTTATATAGCACTATACCATAGTCATTGATTCTTCTAGCCAACATGTGCCTACTGATTAATGTCACTGGCATGCAGAGGGAGGAGGTACAATGATTCAAAGGAGTTTGGCCAAAGCCAGGAAAAAAAAAAAAAGATATGTTTTAGAACTTTAAAATGAGTCAACATTTTGTTCTTGGGCTTTGGATAAAATGGTGTTGATCATTACTGACTCATCAGTCTTCTCAATAGCTTCCTTTATAAATAAATTGAAGACTGTCTTCAGAGGGATGAGGGCTCTTTCAAGAAATATGAATGTCCTCCTGTCTGAAAAGAAATATGACTATACAGTTAACTTCACTGAAGATGAAGATAGGTGAAGCAGTTTTACTTATTGGAGGGCACATAACAGTGAATAGTACATGGTTGACTATGAGAATAGAGCTAACTTATTCTTTTTATTTAACTTATTTTTATTTCTTACAATTTATTCACTTTGTATCACAGCTGTAGCCCCATACCTTGTAACCTCCCAATCCCACTCTCCCTCCCTCTTCTCTTCCCATGCTCCTCTTCCAGTTCACTGATAGGAGAGGTCCTCCTCCTCTTTCATCTGATCCTAGCCTATCAGGTTTCATCAGGAGTGGCTGCATTGTCTTCCTCTGTGGCTTTGTAAGGCTGCATCCCAGTCAGGTGATGGTGATCAAAGAGCCAGCCACTGAGTTCATGTCAGACACAGCTACTGTTCCCCTTACTAGAGTACCCACTAGAACATTGAGCTGCCGTGGTCTACCTATGTGCCGGGGTTCCAGGTTACCTCTATGCATGGCCCTTGGTTGGAGTATTAGTTTTAGAAAAGACTCCTATGCCCAGATATTTTTGGTTCTGTTGCTCTTCTTTTTTTTAATTATTTTTATTTTTTATATTAATCACAGGTTACTTAGTTTGTATCCCAGCCATTGCCCCCTCCCTCATTCCCTACCAATCTCACCCTCCCTCCCTCGTCTCCTTCCTGCCTCTTTCCAAGTCCACTGATAGCATGTTTAATGGTTTATTTTTTTTCTCATTACCATTACACTAAATTTCTCTCAGATATCTATCTACTGCTGTTCACAACTGAGTGTTTTACATTATGCAAAATTTTCACAAACCACAGCAATTCTTTCCAGGGCTATGGTTAAAGTCATTTGATAGTCGTTGCTTTTTATTATAATATTAACCACACATGTAAAAACATGTGTCTAAACTAAAACATTTAATTTTTTAATTGAATCAGAAGTATGACTATGTTTAATTTGGCTAATAAAAATTTTCTCCCTAACTAATCTTAGTTTTATGTTTTATAGTATTCAGAGTAATGTTGCTACCAAGTTGTGCATATAGTTAGAACGTAAGTTGCATCATTTTAAATGGCAAACAGGGCTTTCTATATGGTTATCAATATTGAAATTATCCTAAATTATCTAGATATGGAAAATATAGTCATCAAAATCCTTTTAGACTGGATACTTGAAAGCCTGTCCGAGAAGGGAATCTAAATGTTGGTAATTAGATATACAATAGAATACAAGCTGAATTAAAAAAACACTTATCTAACTTTAATCATAGTAAGTTTTAGGTAACCCTAAAATATTAGTGAAATTTACTGGCACAGAGCAGGGCATCCTGATTTGACTCTATGCAAGGAGAATTGTATCTCGTTGTTGACAAGAGTAGTGGCTCTCAGGTTTTAGATTGCACCAGAATCACTGATAAACATAATATAAAATAAAAATAAAACTTTAACAAAATTATAAAACAAAACTCCAATGAATGACAATGAGTAATGTCTTACATGCAGCACCTCAAAAACTCTGCAAGTATATATAAAGTTAACATTTAAATATTTATAATTTATTTTAAATAAAAATGTTATATGTGCATGGGTGTTTTGTGCTCATATATCTGTATGGCATTGCATACCTGCTACTCATGGAGAGAAGAAAATGGCATTTTATCTCATGGAATTGGAGTTATAGACAGTTCTAAACCACTAAATGAATATTAAGAATTGAACCCATTTTTAATTGCTGAGTAGTATTCCATTGTATAAAAGTACCACAATTTCTATATCCATTCCTCAACTGAGGGACATCTGGATTGTTTCCAGATTCTGGCTATTACGAATAAAGCAGCTACGAACATAGTTGAGCAAATGTCCTTGTTGTGTACTTGAACAACTTTTGGATATATGCCTAAGAGTGGTACAGCTGGATGTTGAGGAACCACTATTCTTAATTTTCTAAGAAAACGCCAAACTTATTTCCAGAGTGGTTGTACAAGTTTACATTCCCACTGGCAATGCAGGAGGGTTCCTCTTTATCCACATCCTCTCCAGCATGTGTTGTCACTTGAGTTTTTGATCTTAGCCATTCTGAGAGGTGTAAGGTGAAATCTCAGGGTCGTTTTGATTTGCATCTCCCTGATGGCTAAGGACATTGAGCATTTCTTAAGTGTTTTTCTGCCATTCTACAGTCCTCAACAGAGAGTTCTGAGGAAATCATGAAATTTGCAGGCAAATGGTGGGACCTGGAAACGATCATTCTGAGTGAGGTATCCCAAAAGCACAAAGACACACATGGTGTATACTCACTTATTTAGACCTATACGATAGGATAAACATAGTGAAATCTATACACCTAAAGAAGATAAACAAGAAAGAGTACCTGGGGTAAGAGGATTAATCCTCACTTAGAAAGTCAAATGGGATGGACATTGGATGTAGGAGAAAACAAGTAGCAGGACAAGAGCCTACCACAGAAGGGCTCTGAAAGACTCTACCTACCAGGGTATCAAAGCATATATTAAGAAACATAACTAACCCTTTGGCAGAGTGCAGGGAATCATATGAAAGAAGGGGGAGTTAGTAGGACCTGGAGAGGACAGGAGCTCCAAAAGGACCAAATATATCAGGGCACAGGGGTCATTTATGAGACTGTCTCTCCAACCAAGGATCATGTATGGATATATCCTAGAACTCCTACTTGTATGTAGCAAATGGTAGCTCAATATCCAAGTGGGTACACTAGTAAGGGGAACAAGGACTATTTCAGACATGAACTCAATGGCTGATTCTTCGACCTCCCCGTCCCCTGAGGAGGGAGCAGCCTTGCTAGGCTACAGAAGAGGATATTGCAGCCAGTCCTGAAGAGACCTGACAAGCTACAGTTAGATGGAAGGGGAGGAGGTCCTCCCCTATCATTGGACTTGGAAAAGGAAAGGGAGGAGATGAGGGACAGAAGGGGGGATAGGGAGGGAATGCGAGAGGGGGCTATGGCTGGGATAAAAAGTACATAACCTGTGATTAATATAAAATAATAGTGTTAAAAATAAATAAATAAATAAAATTAAAAGAAAAAAAGAATTGAACTTAGTTCCTCCAGAACAGCAACAAGTTTGTTAACCACTGAGTCATCTCTCCAGACGTATATATTTAAATATTTTGATCCCATGAAATGAGGTAATATTGAAATATAAATAAGTGATCTTTGACAAGAAAAAAGGCAGTAGGTTGTTTGTCTTAATTTCAAATAATCCACTTTATCAATTGATCCACATTGTATAATCTAAATATATTTCCTTTATTTTTTATACTGTTTAGCATTTATATAACATAATAGCACTTTATATTACTGTTTCTCCATATATGAATATGTGAAGGCACACATCATGTGATAAGATTTATCTATATATAGAAGGACAAGTTGTATACATATTAAGGAAGTTCATTCATTTCCTTGAGAATAAATTCATGTGTTTGTTTCCTTATTTGAATGAACGCTATTAATTATATATTTTCTTTTTATTTTTATTAATTACAGTATATTCATTCTGTATCCCCCCCTTGTAGCTCCCTCCCTTCTCCACTCCCAAACCCACCCTCCCTCCTCTTTCTCCACCCATGCCCCTCCCCCAATACACTAGGAATTCTTCCTATACTTCATTCTGATCCTAGTCTATCAGGTCTCATCGGGAGTGGCTGCATTGTTTTCCTCCTTGGCATGGTAAGGCTGCTCCCTTCTAAAGGGGAAGTGATAAAAGAACAGGCCAACCAGTTGATATCAGAGACAGTCCCTGTTCTCATTACTATGGAACCCACTTGGACCTTGAACTGCCATGAGCTACATCTGCTCAGGGGTTTTAGATTATATCTATCAATGGTCCTTGTTTGGAGTATAAGTCTCAGAAAAGATTTCTGTGCCCAGATATTTTGGTTCTGTTGCTCTCCTTATGGAGAAGCTATCCTCTTCATGTCTTACTATCTCCCCCTTCTTTCATAAGAGTCCCTGCACTCTGCCTAAAGTTTGACTATAAGTCTTGCTATTTATTTTGATACCATGCAGGTTAGAGCCTTTCAGAGGCCCTCTGTGATAGGCTCCTTATCTGTTCCCTGTTTTCTCCCTCTTCTGATGTCCATCCTCTTTGCCTTTCTGAATGTGGAGTAAGCATGTTAGCCAGAGTCCTCCTCCTTGATTAGTTTCTTTAGGTGTACATATTTTAGTATGTTTATCCTATATTATATGTCTAATATCCACTTATGAGTGAGTATATACCCTATGTGTCATTATGCTTCTGGGATACCTCACACAGGATGATCTTTTCCAATTCCCACCATTTGCCTGAAATTTTAATGATTTCTTTTTTTTTTATTGCGGAGTAATATCCCATTGCATAAACGTACCACACTTTCTGTATCCATTCCTCAAGTGAGGGGCATCTGAGTTGTTTCCAGATTCTGGCTATTACAAATAAAGCTACTACAAACATGGTTGAGCAAATGTCCTTGTTGTATACTTGAGCATCATTTGGATATGTGCCTTGGAGTGGTATAGCTGGATCCTGAGGTAGCACTATTCCTAATTATCCGAGAAAGCCCCAGATTGCTTACCAGAGTGATTGTACAAGATTACACTCCTAGCAGCAGTGAAGGAGGGTTCCCCTTTTTCCACAATCTCTCCAGCATGTGTTTTCACTTGAGTTTTTGTTCTTAGCCATTCTGATTGATGTAAGGTGAACTCTCAGGGTCATTTTGATTTGCATCTCCCTGATGACTTGAGGACATTGATCATTTATTTAAGTGTTTCTCTGCCGTTTGATATTCCTCTATTGAGAATTCTCTATTTAGGTCTGTACCCCATTGTTAATGGGATTCCTTTGTTTGTTGGTGTTATTTTTTATCCTCACTGGAAATTTCTGTTTTCAATTTTTACTTTTTATAATTAATTACAGCTTATTTACTTTGCATCCTACCTGTAAGCCCATCCCTCATTTTCTCCCAATCCCTCCCTCCCTCATCTCCTTCCTGCCCCTCTCTAAATCCATTGACAGGGGAGGTCCTCCTCCCCTTCCATCCGAACTTAGCTTTTTTATCACTTTAGGACTGGCTGCAATGTCCGCTGTGGCCTTGCAAGGCAGCACCTCCCTTGGGGATAGGGAGATCAAAGAGCCAACCACTGAATTCATGTCAGAGACAGCCCCTGCACACCTTACTAGAGAACCCACTTGGTATTTAACTTCTTGAGTTGTTTATATATTCTGAATATTAGCCCTCTGTCAGATGTAGGTTTGGTGAAGATCATTTCTCAGTCTGTAGGATGACGTTTTGTTCTGACAGGAGTGTCCTTTGCTTTACAGAAGCTTTTCAGTTTCATGAAGTCCCATTTATTGACCGTTGATCTTAGAACCTGTGCTGTTGGTGTTCTGTTCAAGAAGTTGTCTCCTGTGCTATTGAATTCAAGGCTCTTCCCCATTTTTTTCTTCTAACTGATTTAGTGTTACTGATTTAATGTTTAGGTCTTTGATCTACTTGGGCTTTCCGTTTGTGCAGAGATATAAATACGGGTTTATTTGTCTTTTTCTTCATGTAAACATCCAGTTAGAAAAGCAACATTTGTTGAAGATGCTATCATTTTTCTATCGTATGGTTTTGCTTTCTTTTTCAAATATCAAGAGTTCATAAGTTTGTAAGTTTATTTCTGGATCTTCTGTTTGATTCCATCGATCCACCAGTTTCTATCTGTGCCATTACCATGCAGTTTTTATTATTGTTGCTTTACAGTACAGCCTGAGATCTGGAATGGAGATACCTCCAGATGATCTTTTATTATACAGGATTGTTTTACTTATTCTGGGAGTTTTTGTTGTTATTGTTGTTTCCTTTCATTTTGTTTTTCTATCTGAAATTGAGAATTGTTCTTTCCAAGTCTATTAACAATTATGTTGTTACTTTGATGGGATTTGCATTGAATTTGTAGATTGCTTTTGGCAGGAAGGTCACTTTCACTATGTTAACCTTACCGAACCAAGAGCATGGGAGATCTTTCCATCTTCTGATCTTTCTCAATATCTTTCTTCAGAGACTTGAAGATTTTTTAACATTTTAATTTTATATTAATCACAGGTTATGTACTTTGTATCCCAGATGTAGCCCCCTCCTGCATTCCCTCCCTATTCCTCCTATCCCTCCCTTTTCTCCTCCCTGCCCCTTTTCAAGTCCACTGATAGGGGAGGACCTCCTCCCCTTCCATCTAACTCTAACTTGTCAGGTCTCTTCAGGACTGGCTGCAATGTCCTCTTCTGTGGCCTAGCAAGGCTGCAACTCCCTCAGGGGACGGGGTGTTGAAGAGGCAGATATTGAGTTCATGTCTGAAATAGTCCCTGTTCCCCTTACTAGGGTACCCACTTGGATATTGAGTTACCATTTGCTACATTCAAACAGGGGTTCATAGGGTATATCCATACATGGTCCTTGGTTGGAGAAAGAGTCCCATAAAAGACCCCTGGGCCCTGATACATTTGGTCCTTGCATGAAGTTTTTTTCATACAGGTCTTTCACTTGCTTGGCTAGAGTCACACCAAGGTACTTTATGATATTAGTGGCTGTTGTGAAGGGTGTTGTTTCTCTAATTTCTTTCTCAGCCCTTTTGTCTTTTCTATATAGGAGAGCTTCAGATTTTTACATAGTTAATTTTGTATCAAAGTACTTTGTTGAAGGTGTTTATCAGCTGAGGGAGTTCTCTGTTAGAGTTTTGGGGGTCACTCATGTATACTATCAAATCTTCTGCAAATAGTGATATTTTGACTTCTTCCTTTCCAGTTTTTGTTCCCTTGATAGTCTTAATTTGTATCCTTGCTCTAGCTAGAAAAATCAAGAACTATGTTGAAGTAATAAAGAGAGAGTGTGCAGCTGTGATTGGTCCCTGACTTCAGTGGGATTGATTTAAGTTTCTTTGCATTTACTTTGATGTTGGCTATAGCCTTGCTTTTTATTGCTTTTAATATGTTTAGGTATGTTCTTTGTATCTGTGATCTCTCCAAAACTTTAAACATGAACAGGTAGTGGACTTTGTCAAATACTTTTTCAGCGTCTAAGGAGGAAATATATTTTTTTCTTTCAGCTTATCTACATGGTGGATTACACTGATGGATTTTCCTATGTTGAACCTCTCCTCGATGCCAGGGTGAAGCCTACTTGGTCATGATGGATATCTTTAATGATTTTGTTCATGGATTCATTGAAAATATTTTATTGAGTACTTTTGCATCAAAGTGCATAAGCGATATTGGTTTTAATTTCTCTTTTGTGGTTGGGTCTTTGTGTTGTTTCGGTATCAAGGTTACTGTTGCCTCATAGAATGAGGTTGGTTACCTTCCTTGTATTTCTATTTTGTGAAGTAGCTTGAAGAGAATTGAAGTTAGCTCTTCTTTGAAAGTCTGGTAGAATTCTGCACTGAAACTGTCTGGCCCTGTGCTTATTTTGGATGGGAGATTATGGTGAATGCTTATATTTCCTTAGGGGATATAGGAGTATTTATTGACCTGATCTTGATTCAGCATTAGTAAATTGAATCTATCAAGAAGAACATCCATTTTATTTATATTTTCAAATTTCCAAAGCATATAGGTTTGAAGTAGGACCCAACCATTCTCTGGATTTTCTCAGTGTCTGTTTTTATGACCCCTTTTCATTTCTGATTTTGCTTATTTGGACAATGTCCCTCTGCCTTTTAGTTACTTTGGTTTAGGGTTTGTCCAGCTTGTTGATTTTCTCAAAGAACCAGTTATTGATTCTTTGAAATTTTCTTTGTTTCCAATTCATTGATTTCAGCCCTTAGTTGGATTATTTCCAGTGATCTACTCTTTTTGGGTGTATCTGTTCCTTTCTTTCTTTTTTTCTTGTGCTTTCATGTGTGCATTACTTTGCTTCTATTTGATGCCTGGAATTTCCTTTTGAAGGCCCATAGTCCTATGAATTTTCCTCTTAGCACTTCTTTCATTCTATTCCATAAATAAGGGTAAGTTGTACCTTCCTTTTCATTGAATTCTAGGAAGTCTTTAATTTCTTTTTATTTTCCTCCCTGACATTGAGTAGAGAGTTGTTAATTTTTCATGCATATTTACCTTTTTTTCTTTGTGTTATTGTTGAGGTCTGATTTAAGGGATTATTTCAATCTTCGTGTACCTGTTGAAGCTTGATTTGTGCTCGACTGTATCATAAATTTTGGAGAAGATTCCATGAGGTGCTTAGAAGAAGGTATAATCTTTTGTATTTGGATGAAAGTTTCTGTAGACATCTATTAGTTCCATTAGTTTTAAGACCTTTGTAAGTATCATTTTTCTGTTAAGCTTCTGCCTCAGTTTTGTGTCCCTTCAAGAGAGCAGGGTGTTGAATCCTTCCACTATTAAGGTGTTGGGATCAGTGTGTGATTTAATAATGTTTTGATAATTTTTCTTTTACAAATGCAGGAGCCGTAGTGTTTGGTGCGTAGATATTCAGAATTGCCATATATCCTGGTGGATTTTTCCTTTAATGATAATGTAGTGACCATCTCTTTCTCTTTTGATTAATTTTGGTTGAAATTCTATTTTATTTGATATTAGGATGGCTACTCCAGCTTGCTTCTTTGTTCATTTTTGCTTGGAAAGACTTTTTCCAGCCCTTTACTCTGAAGTAGTGCTTAATTTGTTACAGAGGTAAGTTTGTTAAATATTGAATCTTTTCCTGCAACCAATCTGTTAGTTTGGCTGTTTTTATTGGAGAGTTGAGATCATTGATGTTAATAGATATTAGTGATCCATGATTCCTTTTATTGTGGAGTTGGTGTTGATTGTGCCTTTGTGTACTTGCTTTCTTTATTTTATTTTTTAAATATTAGTTATAGTTTATTAACTTTGTATCCCAGCTGTATCCCCCTCCCTCATTCCCTCCCAATCCCATTCTCCCTCCCTCATCTTCTTCCTGCCCCTTTCCAAGTTCACTAATAGGGGAGGATCTCCTCCCTTTTCATCTGACCCTATCTTATTAGATATCTTCAAGCCTAGCTGCAAAGTCCTCCTCTGTGGCCTAGCAAGGCTGCTCCTCCCTCGGGGGGAGCAGGGGAGGTCAAAGAGCCAGCCATTGAGTTCATGTCAGAAATACTCCCTGTTCCCCTTACTAGGGTACCCACTTGGATTCTGAGCTTCCATAGCCTACATCCAAGTAGGGGTGCTAGGTTATATCCATACATAGTCCTTGGTTAGAGAAACAGTCTCCTTAAAGACCCCTGTGCCCTGATATATTTGGTCCTTGCAGAGCTCCTGTCCTCTCCAGGTCATACTAACTCCCCCTTCTTTCATATGATTCCCTGCACTCTGCTGAAGGGTTGGTTATGAGTCTCAGTATCTGCTTTGATACACTACTAAGTATAATTTTTCAGAGGCCCTCTGTGTTAGGCTCCTGTTTTTTCATTTTTTTGTTTTTAGTTTTTGTTTGTTTTTATGTGATTGTGTCTTTATCTTGTGTTTACTTGGGTGTAGTTGATCTCACTGGTTTGCAGTTTTTTTCTAGTATCTTCTGTAGGGAAGGAATGCTTTGTATATATTGTTTAAATTTAGATATGTCATGAAATATTTTGCTTTCTCCATCCATGTTGATTGAAAGTTTTGTTGGATATAGTAGTCTGGGCTGGAATTTTTGATTTCTAAGCATCTGCATGGTATCTTCTCAGGCCCTTCTGGCTTTTATAGTCTCTTTTGAGAAGTCTAATGTGATTGTGATAATTCTGCCTTTATATGTTAGCTGACCTTTTTCCCTTGCCGTTTTCAGTATTTTTCTTTTTCTTTAGATTTAGGGTTTTGATTATTAAGTGGCAGGAAGAATTTCTTTTCTGATCATGTATATTTGGTGTTCTGTTGACGTTTTATATGTTTCTGGACATCTCTTTCTCTCTTCTTGCATTTCATTTTTTAGTTTTTTCTATTTTCATTAATTACAGTTTATTCACTTTGTGTCCCTCCTCCCCCCCCCGCGTAGCACCCTCCATCCTCCACTTCCAATACTATGCTCTCTCCTTCTTCCTCACCTGTTCCCCTCTCCCAGTCAACTGATAAAGGAGGTTCCCCTCCCCTTCTCTGTGATCCTAGTATATCAGGTCTCATCAGGAGTGGCTGCATTGTCTTCCTCTGTGACCTGGCAAGGCTGCTCTCCACTCAGGGGTAGGTCATCAAAGAGCAGGGCAATCAGTTAATGTCAGAGACAGTTCCTGTGCCCATTACTATGGAACCCACTTGGACAGTAAAATGCCATGGGCAACATCTGTGCAGGGGTTCCAGGCCATCTCCATGAGTGGTCTTTGGCTGGAGTATAAGTCTCAGAAGAGACCCTTGTGCCCAGGCTTTTGGGATCTCTTGCTCTCCTTATGGAGCTCCTGTCCTCTCTAGGTCTTACTACCTCCCCCTTCTTTCCCAGGATTGCTCCAAAGTTTGGCTATGAGTCCCAGCATCTGCTTAGATACCCTGCAGGGAAGAGCTTTTCAGGAGCTCTCTATGGTAGGCTCCTGTCCTTCCCTGTTTTCTCCCTCCTCCAATGTCCATCCTCTTTGCCTTTCTGAATGGGGATTGAGCATCTTAGCCATAGTCCCCCTTCTTGATTAGCTTCCTTAGATGTACAGATTTTAGTATGTTTATCCTATATTATATGTCTAATATCCACTTATGAGTGTACAGAGCTAAACAGAGAATTCTCAATAGAGGAAGATGGAATGGCCGAAAAACACTTAAAGAGATGTTCAACATCCTTAGTCATCAGGGAAATGCAAATCAAAAGGACCCTGAGGTATCACCTTACACCAATCAGAATGGCTAAGATCAAAAACTCAAGTGACAACACATGCTGGAGAGGATGTGGAAAAAGGGAAACTCTACTCCACTGCTGGTGGTAATGTAAACTTGTATAACCACTTTGGAAATCTGTCTGGTGCTTTCTCAGACAATTAGGATTACCGCTTCCTCAAAATCCATCTATACCACTTCTAGGCGTATATCCAAAAGATGCTCAAGTATACAATAAGGACATTTGCTCAGCCATGTGTGTAGTAGCTTTATTTTTGATAGCCAGAAGCTGGAAACAGCCCAGATGCCCCTCAACTGAGGAATGGATACAGCAATTGTGGTATATGGGCATCTCTTTTTTAGGGTTGGGGAAATATTCTAGCATGATTTTCTTGGAAATATTTTCTGGGCCTTCGAGCCTGGAATCTTCTTTTTAGTCTATTCCTATTATTCTTAAGTTTTGTATCTTCATGGTGTCCTTGATTTCTTGGAAGTTTTGTGTTTGGAAATTTTGTATTCTTATGTTTTTTTGAGAGATTTATCAATTCTACCATATCATCTTTAGCAACTGAGATTCTTCCATCTCTTGTATTCTATTTTAATTTTTAGCTTGTGGTTGCTGATCTCTTCTCTACGTCCTCTAACTCCAGGGCTTTCTCTTTTTGTGTTTTCTTTATTGATTCTAATTCTGCTTTCAAGTCTTGCACCATTCCCTTCATTTGTTTGAATTTGGATTACTGTCTTTCAAGATGGCCTCAATTTTTTGTTCATTTCCTCTTTATGTTCCATGAGTAAATGCATAATTATAATTTTAAGATGATTTTCCCTTGTTTCAGCTGCATTAGAATAACCGTTGATTTTTGGAGATTCTGGTGAAGCCATGACGTTCTGATTTTTGTTGACTGTATTCTTATTTGAGGCTCTAGCCCTGTGGTTATCTGTAGCCTTGACTGAATGATTATTGCTGTAGCCAGTAATGTCGACTGCATGAACCTGTCTCTGGAGTCTTAAGTAGTTTCCTCTAGATTCTCTGTCTCTGCTGGCTCACTGCTTCTGACCCAGGTATTTCAGGTAGCTGGGGCACAGTTGGAAAGATCTCTGAGTCTAGAGCGGTTCCAGTGTCCCACAGGCTTCCTTACGATGATGGAGGAAGAGATTTGGGTCCCAGGTCTGGCTCAGCTCTGATGGGGTCATTGGCTGTTTTTGCCATGTTGTTTCCAACCCAGGTGTGCTAGACTCCTGGGGAGCAGGCAGAAAGATCTTAGAGCCTAAAGCTGCTGCAATGTTCCACACACCTCCTTGTGCAGTAGGTCAATGGAACTTTGGTCAGGTGTCTACCTCAGCTCTGCTGGGTTCTCTGTCTGTACTGGGCTCCCTGATTCTTGCTTATGGGAGCCAGGGTCCTGGAGCACTGGCAAATAGATCTCTTTGCCTCCATCTGCTCCAGTGCCCCACAGGCTTCCCTTATATGGTAAGGGAAACCTGGGTCCCAAGCCTAACTCAGCTCTGTTTTGTTCACTGTCTGTGCTGTGCTGGCTGATTCTGTCCTGGGTGATCCAGACAGGTGGGGACCAGGCAGAATGGAGCCAAGCTTCCCCCACAGTACCAAAATGAATCCTCTTCGCTGAATGGTGAAAGTGAGCACCAGTAGCAGCTACGACCAGGATGTCTACAGCATGTTGGATGTGGTCTCTCAGGTTTGGAACCTGTTGCTCTTAGTACCTGGAGGTGTCCAAAGGTATGTGGGAAGGAATTTCTAGGTTTGGAACCTCACCCACAGTACAGAAAGGTATTCACTCCAGGGCAGTGAGAGTGTGTGCACAAGGTCTGAGCCTCTAGGCCCTGTCCCAGGAAGATATCCACAATTGGTGGGTTAGGATGGGTAGGTGGCCTTAGGCTTAAGGGTAGGAGCCTCACTTGGGTGCTGCTGGTCCCAGGAAGGTATCCATACATGTTTCGTTTGGGCAGGTGGTCTAGTGCTGCAGGGTCAGAGTCAACGGAAATGCAATAACTCAATCCCTGGAAGGAATCCACCATGAAGATTTATTTAAATTAGACAAACTCATTGGTTTTCCTTTATTAAATACTCAAGACAGAAAAATTTACATTGGCAGTTTTAGAGACAGGTATGTGTCATTAATTACTGGAATCCAAATGTCACAGATATAAGGTGGAAATATTTAATAAAATGACAATAAAACTTGTTGTTTAACCTCTTTAGGACTAAAAACAGTTTAGTATGTTTATGCTATATTATATAGCTAATATCCATTTATAAGTGAGTATATACCATGTGTGCCTTTCTTATTTTTTTCAATGAGGGCTGTTTTTATTTTATTTTATATTATTGTATTTTTTTATTCATTACCGTTTATTCACTTTGGGTCCCAGCTATAGCCACCTCCCTAATACCCTCCAAATCCCACCTTCCCTCCCTCATCGCCTCCCATGACCCTCCCCAAGTGTACCGATAGGGGAGGACCTCCTCCACTTCCCCCTGGCACTACCCTATCAGGTCTCATCAAGACTGGCTGCATTGTCTTCCTCTGTGACCTGGTAAGGCTGCTACCACCCCAGAGGGAGATGATCAAAGATCAAACCACTGAGTTCATGTCAGAGACAGCCACTGATCCCTTTACTAGAAAACCCATTTGGACACTGAGCTGCCAAAGGCTACATCTGTTCAGGGGTTCTAGGTTATCTGCAAACATGGTCCTTATTTTCAGTGTCAGTATCAGAAAAGACCCCTTTCTCCAGATGTTTTTGGTTCTGTAGATCTCCAGGTCTTTTACCTCCCCTTCTTTCATAAGATTCCCTGTACTCTGCCCAAAGTTTGGGTATGAGTCTCAGCATCTATTGTGATACCTTGATGGTAAGAATCTTTCAGAGGCCATCTATGGTAGGATCCTATTCTGTTTCCTGTTTTCTCCCTCTTCAGAAGTTGGGACAATTTGCAGTTCTCAGTGGGGACTGACTATCTCACCCAGGGTCCTCCTTGGTTAGCTTCTTTAGTGTACGGATTTTAGTATGTTTATCCTATATTATATTTCTAATATTCACATATAAATGAGTGTATACCATGTGTGTCTTTCTGCTTCTGGGATTCATCACTCAGGATGATCTTTTCTAGATCCCACCATTTGCCTGCAAATTTCATGATTTCTTTGTTTTTAATTTCTGAGTAGTATTCCATTGTGCAAATGTACAACAATTTCTGTATCCATTCCTAAGTTGAGGGACATCAAGTTGTTGCCAGATTCTGACTATTACAAATAAAGCAAATGTCCTTGTTGTATACATGAGCATGTTTTGGATATATGTCTAGGAGTGGTATAACTTGATCTTGAGAAAGCAATATACCTATTATCTGAGAAAGCACCAGATTGATTTCCAAAATGGCTGTATAAGTTTACATTCCCACCAGCAATGGAGGCAGGTTCCCCTTTCTCTAAATCCTCTCCATTATGTATTGTCACTTGAATTTTTGATCTTAGTCATTCTGATGGGTGTAAGGTGAAATCAAAGGGTCATTGAATTTCCCTGATGACTAAGGATTCTGAGTATTTCTTTAAGTATATCTGCCATTTAATTTTCCTCTGTTGAGAATTCTCTGTTTAGCTCTGTACCACATTTTTTAATTGGGTTATTTATTGGTGGTGTTTATCTTTTTGAGTTGTTTATATATTCTGGATATTAGCCCTCTGTCAGATATAGGTTTGGTGAAGACCCTTTCCCAGTATGAGTGATTTCGTTTCGTACTAATGACAGAGTCCATTGTTTTACTGAAGTTTTTCAGTTTCATGAAGTCCCATTTATTGATTGCTGATGTTATAGTCTGTGCTATTGGTGTTCTCTTCAGGAAGATGTGTTGCGCGCGTTACCGTCTCGCCAGCAAGAACGACGCGGCACACATAGGATCCTTCTGCAGTAAAGCTTTAATGCATCTTGAGAGGGAGAGCATAAACTTACAAGGAGTAGAGATGGAGACCCTGAGCGGCAGAAACCCAGCCCTTATATAGAAAACTTTCCTCCGCTTAGGATGTGTCAGCCTCTGATTGGCTGTAACTCATCAGGCGGGGTGACGCCACGGGAGAGGCAGAGCACAATGAGTGGAAATTTCCTTCGCACATGCGCAGCTTTCTTGTTTATCGGTTTGGGACACAGGATCAGTGTCATCTTGTAATGGCGAATGTGAGTGCGGCCCCTCACAAAGATGTCTCCTGTATCAATGAGATCAAAGCTCTTTCCCATTTATTATTTTAACAAACAGTATAACTAGTTTTATGTTGAGATCTTTGATCCACGTAGACTTTATTTTTGTGCAGGGTGATAAATAAGAATCTATTTACATTTTTTTCCTCATGTAGACATCCAGGTTGACAATAGTGACATCCATCACTATGTTTTGCAGATGCTGTCTTTTATCCATGGTATGTTTTTGATTTTTTTTTTTCAAAAACCAATTGTCCTCAATTGTGTGGGTTAATTTCTGGGCCTTCTATTCAATTCCTTTGATCCACCATTCTGTTTCTATGCCAGTTCCATGTAGTTTTTATAACTATTGCTCTATACTACAGCAGAAGATCAGGGATGAATATACCTTCAGATGAAGTGTTGTTTTGCAGGATTGTGTTAGCAATTCTGGGATGTTGTTTCTCCCGTATGAAACTGAGAATTGTTCTCTCAAAGTTTGTGAAGAATTCTGTTGGCACTAAATCTGTTAGAAGAAAGGTGGATGCGGGCCTTGAACTCATTGTCACAGGAGACAACTTTGTGAACAGAACATTAACAGCACAGTTTCTAGATCAACAATCAATAAATGCAACATCATGAAACTGAAAAGCAAAGGACACTGTCATCAGAACAAAATGACAGCCTACAGACTGGGAAAGGGTCATCACCAACCCTATATCTGACAGAGGGCTGATATCCAGAATATATAAAGAACTCAAGAAGTTAAAAAGCAACAAATCAAGTATTATAATTTAAAAATGGAGTACAGAGTTAAACAGAGAATTCTCTACAGAGGAATATCAAATGGCAGAGAAACACTTAAAGAAATGCTCAATGCCCTTAGCCATCAGGGAAATGCAAATCAAATGTCCCTGAGATTTCACCTCACACCCATCAGAATGACTAAGATAAAAAACTCAAGTGACAACACATGCCGGAGAGGATGTGGAGAGAGGGGAAACCTCCTCCGTTGGTGGTGGGAATGTAAACTTCTACAACCACTTTGGAAATCAATCTGGCACCTTTTCAGACAATTAGGAATAGCACTTCCTCAAGATCCAGCTATGCTTCTCTTGGGCTTTTATCCAAAATATGCTCATGTACACAAGGACATTTGCTCAACCATTTTCATAGCAGCTTTATTCTTAATAGCCAGAACAAGGAAACAACCCATATGGCCCTCAACTGAGGAATGGATACAGAAATTGTGGTACATTTACACAATGGAATACTACTGAGCAATTAAAAACAAGGAAATTATGAAATTTGTAGGCAAATGGTGGGATCTAGAAAAGATCTTCCTTAGTGAGATATCCCCAAAGCAGAAATACACACATGGTATATACTCAAACCTAAGTGGGTAGTTGACATATAATATAGGGTAAACATACTAAAATCTGTACACCTAATGAAGCTAAGCAAGAAGGAGAACCCTGGATAAGATGATCAGTCCTCACTCAGAAAGGCAAATGAAGGTGAAAACAGAAAATAGGACAGGAGCCTACCACAGAGGGCCACTGAAAGATTCTACCCAGTAGTGTATCAAACCAGATGCTGAGGCTTATAGACAAACTTTGGGCAGAGTGCCAGGAATCTTAAGAAAGAAGGGGGAGATAGAAAGACCTGGAGAGGACAGGAGCTCCCCAAGGGGAGCAACAGGACCAAGGAATCTGGACCCAGGTGTCTTTTCTGAGACTGATACTCTAACCAAAGACCTTGCATGGAGATAACCTAGACACCCTGCAGAGATATAGACCATGACAACTCAGTGTTCAAGTGGGTTCCCTAGTAAGAGGAAAGCTGTCCCAAAAATCCCTGTGTTGTCCACAGTGGGCCTGTGGGTGGAAGATCTGATGTTTGATTGCTGGTGTAGAGGGACCCCAGATCTGGGACTCTGCAAGCACTCAGTTGAAGTCACCCTCACTTGCTTGCAGACCTAATCAGAAAACACAGGGGTTTTCTGCCCCTATTCTCTGCCCTCAGATTTGGGCTCTCAGGGGCAAATGAGAGTGTAGAAGATTCTTCAGCTCAGTGGTGTCCACTGTTTGTCTGCCACTCAGGGAGACCCATACTTGAGACAGCCACCTCTGCTGTCTCAGTTACCAAGCACAGAGGCTCTTGGTTAGTGCTGCCTCTGCTGAGCACGGATACTCATGTTTGGGGCAAGGGTAAGTAGAGGGCAGTTGAATATGTGCCACTGGAGACCTGGATCCAAAGTATACCAGTGCATGGTTGTTCCCTTTTACCCAGGAAGCCTCAATGTAGATGTTGTGGCTTCAGCTGCCACTCCATTAACTAATTTCAGAATTTTGGATCCTATGCCCTTCAGATACTGTTCACACTGGTTGCCACCATCTTGGACTCATGAAACCATGTGTGTTTTTCTATTTCTGGGTTACCTCACTCAGGATTATCTTTTCTAGTTCTATCCATTTGCCTGCAAATTTCATGATTTTCTTGTTTTTAATTGATGAGTAGTAGTCCACTGTATAAATCTACCACATTTTCTGTATCCATTCCTCAGTTGATGTATATCTAGGTTGTTTCTAGATTCTGGCTATTAGAAGTAAAGCTGCTATGAACATAGTTGAGTTTATGTCTTTGTTGTATGGTTAAGCATCTTTCAGATATATGCTCAGAAGTGGTATTGCTAGATCTTGAGTTAGCACTATTCATAATTTTGCTGGGAAAGCACCAGATTAAGTTTCAAAATGGTTGTATAAGTTTACGTTCCCACCAGCAATGGAGGAGGATTCCTCATTTCTCCACAACCTCTTCAGCATTTTGTTCCTTGCTTTTTTATCTTAGCCATTTTGATGGTTGTAAGTTGGTATCTCAGGATTATTTTGATTTTCACTTCCCAGATGAATAAGGACAAGGACCCTAGGGAAGAGTCTTAATTCTCATTCAGAAGGGCATACAGGATAAACATTGGAAGGAGGAGAATACAGGGATCAAGACCAGGACCTTCCACAGCGGGACTTTGAAAAATTGTACCCATCAGGGTGTCAAAGTAGGTGCTTAGACTCATAGCCAAGCTTTTGGCAGAGTGCACAGAATCTTGTGGAATAAGGGGGAGATAGAAAGATATGGAGTGGACAAGGTCGCCACAAGGAAACCAACAGGGCCAAAAAAAATGTGGGCTCAGAGGCTCTTGCAGAGACTGATGAATCAACCAAGGGTCACACACAGAGAGGATTTAGAACCCCTGCTGAGATGTACACCCTGGGCAGCTCAGTCTCATTGTGGGTTCCCTAGTAAGGAAAGCAGGGGCAGTCACTTGCATGAACTCATTTGCATTCTCTATGATCAACTGCCTGCTCTTTGATCATCTTACCCTGCTGAGGTAGACTTACTAGGGCATAGAGAAAGATGATCCAGACAGTCCTGATGAGACCTTATAGGCTAGGGTCAGATGGTAGTGGAGGAGGATTTCTACTATCAGTGAGTTAGGGGAGAGATGTGGGGACAAGGGTAGGGAAAGGTGGTTCCTGGAGGGGATGAAGGAGGGCTACAGCCAGGATAGAAAGTGAATACATTGTAATAAATACTAGTAAGACCTGGAGAGGACAGGAGCTCCACAAGGACTGAATATATCAGGGTACAGGGGTCTTTTATGAGACTGTTTCTCCAACCAAGGACCATGTATGGATATAACTTAGAACTCCTCCTTGGATATAGCCCATGGTAGCTCAGTATCCAAGTGGGTACACTAGTAAGGGAAACAAGGACTATTTCTTACATGAACTCAATGGCTGGCTCTTCGACCCTCCCACACCCCTGAGGGAGGAGCAGCATTGCTAGGCCACAGAAGAGGACATTGCAGCCAGTCCTGAAGAGACCTCATAAGCTAGGATCAGATGGAAGGGGAAGAGGTCCTCCCCTATCAGTGGACTTTGAAAGGGGCAGGGAGGAGATGAGGGAGGAATGGGGGGACTGGGAGGGAGTTAGGGAGGGGGCTACGGCTGGGATAGAAAGTACATAACCAGTGATTAATATAAATAAATAATTAATTAAAAAATAAGTAAATACTAGTAATAAAGAAAAACAATTTAAAATCATCTGGAAAATTGCAGTGTAAACAAAACAAAATATTCTTCTGAACTTCAAACAATAGTAGTAAAATAGAAACAAAGAAGTTTCCTGTTGATATTATGTGGAGTTATATCACATACTTACAAAATTATTATATTTTCTGCATTTATAAATGTCTTTATGGATCTTTGAACATTGTAGGAATTTATGGGACAGTGATGTGTCTGTGGGAATGGCCAGGATATTACACAAATTTTATAATATATGCTATATGATAAGCACAGTAATGAATATTCAAAGATGGCCTTATCCTAACCTTCAGATCCAGTAGATGTCCCCATATAGCAACAAGGGGAGTTTGCATATTTTCTTAATTAAAGATCTTGAAGTGATACATTTATTCATGAATATCCAGATGAGAATGGTTAGAATGCAAGTGTGGTTCCCAGTAGGAGGCTAAAGAGTAGAGCTAGTATTTAACAGAGACAAAATGGAGTGAGGCATGAGAACAAGAATTGAGCAGCTTATAGCTGTTGTAAATAATAATAATAATAATCTCCTTTAGGGACTACAGAATAAATGCACACCCTTTCTACTCATTTTAGATATCCAATTTCAATAGATAAGGGAATACATTTATGCTGTAATTTTTTAACAGGTATGTTTTTTAAGAAAAACATAAATGTAGATATTTAGGAGGAAACATGATATCGAGGTATATGTCATATTTACATCAGACAGGACCTGTTTTGAAATTCTAAGTTAATTAGAAGACCAGTGGAGCAATTAGCCTATCTAATGATATACATCAATCACAACATATAAATATTTACATGTCTTAATGACCAAATTTCGGAATTCTAAGTACTAGGACAACAGAAGAATAACTAAACAAAATCTTCTGAATTTAGCTGGGGTTGAATAATCTTTCCTAATTCTGTTCCTCTTCTTTATTCTTAGTACCCAGATCTTCCATTTGAACTATTATTGTCCCATTCTTCACTATTATTATGTGTCACCACTAGACTATAGGCTTTCTCTCACCCATAGTTCCTTTGCATTTAATTCTATTTTCAAGACAGATTATTTTTTTCATAATTGCTCTGTCTGAAGTTTGGCTGTGAGTCTCTGCATCTGCTTGGATTCCCTGATGGGTGGAGTCTTTTAGAGAAAATCTGTAGTAGGCTCCAGTTCTGTTTCCTCTCTTGAGAGTTTAGTTCAATGAACATTTGTGATTTCCCTCCTTATTTATAACTGCCAGTGTGTTTATTTAAGTACTTATCTCGACTTTGTAGAATTCTATTTTGAAAATGAATACCATTGTCATGCATTCACAATTTGGTTTGCTCCTCAAGACTACTCAAAACTAGAAAGAAGTCATCAAATTTTATTAGTGTTTGTGTTTCTGGAAACAAATTTCTTTTATTTTATTTTTAAAGGAAAGACTGTGCATTCATTTACATTCTTTTATTTGGAAATATTCATAAGAGTACAGTGAAACTAAACTCCAGAGACAATGGATGTCTTTATGTTAGGCATCATCAGTTTATAAAAATGAGACAATGAAGTTTTTTAAGTGATGAAATCGTTCAGAACATCAGTGGAATAGGCAGCTTCATGTGACACCATTTCAACAGCGATTTCAGTCCACATAATTTCCATGCATGTCACCATCTCTAAATAAGAAATACTCCTTGTGTCTAGAACTGATTTGGTGCCTCCATAGTCTGGGAAAAGAACTTTGTCTATAAACTTCACACAGACTAGTTGAATCTCTCCACCCTTTCCTTTAGCACCTGATCACACAGCCACGATTGTTACTTGCAACACTTTTTTTGGGAAATGTTTTTTGTAAGTATAATACCACCTTTGGTTACAATTCAAGCCACACTCCTTTCAACCAAAACTCAGTCATATAGCAGATGAAAGTTTTTAAAAGTTTGTCTAGCCATGACTTGCCACAGCAGCTTCGGTCTCTGTTCTCTGGCTGCTGCTACAAGAAGAGTACCGGAAACAAATTTCTGTTAGTGGTAGAAGCTTGACTAAGTCTTGATGAATGAATTCAATTAACCATTGCTCATCTGAAGTCATATGATGACATTAGACATTCTATAGCATGATTTAAGATATATGAAATACTATGTAAATAATTATCAGGCCAAAGTTTGTTTTCCTTTCTTATGTCAAAATTTAACAGGCTGATGCAGAATACCAACAAACTACTAAAATTACATGTTGCCCATTGACATTCATTTTTTTAATTTAATTTTATTTTATATCTTTATTTATTACAAGTTATTCACTTTGTATCCCCTCTTCAGGCCCTTCCCTCATATCCTACCATTCCCACCCTTCCTCCCTCTTCTCCTCTTATGCCCTTTTCCTAGTCCATTGATGAGGAAGAAACTCCTCCCCTTCTATCTGACCTTAGCTTATAAGATCTCATTGAATACTGTTGCATCTTCTTCTTCTGTTACCTGACAAGGCTGCATCCCCCAGAAGGAGGTACTCAAAGAGCCTGCCACTGAATTCATGTCAGAGACAATCCCTGAACCTCTTACTATAGAACCCACTTGGAAAATGAGAAGCCAATGGGCTTCCTTTGAACAGGGGTCTTGATCCTCTCCATGCATTGTCCTTGGTTGGAATATCAGTCCCTGCACCCCCCACTGGGCACAGGTATTTTGGCTCTGTTGTCATCCTTGTGGAGTTCCTGTCCCCTCCATGCCTTTCTCCATAAGGATTCTGGCCCTCTGATCAAAGTCTGGCTATGAGTCTCAGTATTTTCTTCGAAACCTTGGTGGGTAGAGTCTTTCAGAGGTCCTGTCTGCAAGGCTCATGTCCTGATTCTTGTGTTCTCCTACTCCTGATGTCTATTCTGTTTGCCCGTCTGAATGATGATTAAGTATCTTCCCTAAGGTTCTTCTTGTTGTTTAGCTTCTTTAGGACTACAATTTTAGCATTTTATCCTATATTATATAGCTAATATCTACATAAAAGTGAGTGTACAACGTGTGCGTGTTTCTGTTTCTGGGCTACCTCACTCAGGATGATCTTTTCTAGTTCCCAAAAATTGCCTGAAATTTTCATGATTTCCTCGTTTTTAATTGCTGAGTAGTATTCCAGTGGGTAAATGTACTACAAATTCTGTATCCATTCCTCCATTGAAGGACATCTAATTTTTTTTCAAGACTCTGGCTATGATGATTAAAGCTGCTATGAACATAGTTGAGCAATTGTCCTTATTGAATGGTGAGGCATCTTTTCGGTATATACATAGGAGTGCAATAGCTGGATCTTGAATTAGCCTTATTCCTAATTTTCTGAGAAAGCACCAGATTGCTCTCCAAAGTGGTTATAAAAGAATACATTCCCTCAAGCAATGCAGGAGGGTTCCTCTTTCTCCACAACTTCTCCATCATCCATCATCCCTTGCATTATTGATCTTAGCCAGTCTGATGGCTGTGAGGTAAAATCTCAGGCTTGTTTTCATTTGCATTTCCCTAATTACTGAGAATGGCAAGCATTTTAGTGTTTCTCTGCCATTCAATATTCCTCTATTGAGAATTCTCTAGCATGTATTTTCACTTGAGTTTTTGTTCTTAGTCATTCTGTTGGGAGAAAGGTGAAATCACAGGGTCATTTTGATTTGCATTTCCCTGATGACTAAGAACATTTCTTTAAGTGTTTCTTTACCATTTGATATAGCTCTATTGAGAATTCTCTGTTTAGTTCTGTACCCCATTTTTAATTGGATTACTTGATTTTTTTTGCTTTTTAACTTCTTTAGTTCTTTATATATTCTGGATATTAGCTCTCTGTCATATGAAGGTTTAGTGAACTTCTTTTCCCAGTCTGTGGGCTATCATTTGATTCTGATGACAGTGTCCTTTTTTTTTTTTTTACAGAAGCTTTTCATTTTCATGATGTTCCATTTATTAATTGTTGGTCTTAGAGCCTGTGCTATTAGTGTTTTGCTCAGGAAATTGTCTCCTGAGCTAATGAGGTCAAGGTTCTTCCCCAGTTTTTCTTCTAACAGCTTTAGTGTATCTTGTTTTATGTTGAGGTCCTTGATACACTTGGACTTTAGTTTTGTTCAGAGTGATAAATATGGCTCTATTTGCATTTTGCATTTTTCAACATGTAGACATCCAGTTAGACCAGCACTATTTGTTGAAAATGATGTATTTTTTGTCCATAATATGGTTTCAGTTTCTTTGCCAAAAATTAAGTTTCCATAGGTATGGAGGTTTATTTTTGGGTCTTCTATTAAATTCCATTGATCCACCATGGATACAAAGCACATAGCTAAACATAGTAAAGATTATATACAGAAAGCCTATACCCAACATTCAACCAAATAGAGAAAAACTTAAATCAATCCCACTGAAGTCAGAGATGAGGCAAGGCTGCCCACTCTCTCCTTATCTCTACAACATAGTTCTTGAAGTCTTAGCTAGAGCAATAAAACAACTAAAGGAGATCAAATGGATACAAATCAGAAAGGAAGAATTATCATTATTTGCAGATGATATGACCACAAAAATTACACCAGAGAACTCCTTTAGCTGAAAAACACCTTCAGTAATGTGGCTGGATAAAAAATTAATTCAACAAAATCTGAAGCCTTCCTGTGTACAAAGGCAAATGAACTGAGAAAGAAATAAGGGAAACAACATTCTTCACAATAGCCACAAATAACACTAAGTACCTTTGAGTGGCTATAACAGAGCAAGTGAAAGACCTGTATGAAAAAATAACAAAGCAAAACAAAACAACATCACAAAAATAAAAAAAAAGAAAATCTTCAAGTCTCTGAAGAAAGAAATTGAGGAAGATATCAGAAGATGGAAGGATCTCCCATGCTCATGGACCAGTAGGATTAACATAGTTAAAATGGCTATCCTACCAAAAGCAATGAGCAGATTCAATGCAAATCCCATCAAAATACCAACACAATTTTTAACAGACCTTGAAAGAACAATTTTCACTTTCATATGGAAAAACAAACAAACAAACAAACAAAAAACAGAATTCCTAAAAACAATCCCATACAATAACAGATCATCTAGAGGTATCTTCATACCAGATCTCAAGCTATACTTTTGAGCAACAGTAATAATGGCATGGTATTAGTTTACCTCTTTATTTAGAAATAACAATAGTGGGGAATTTCAAATAAGGTCTGTATTCTTTCAGTTTGGCTTCTTACAAAAAAATTTGATGGCATGGGCTCCTAAACCTTTTTTTAAAATTTCAATTAATTTTTTATTTGCTACAGCTTATTCACTATGTATCCCAGGTTAGGTCCCATCCTCATCCCCTCCCAATCCTTCCATCCCACCTCTTCTTCTCCTATAGCTGTCTCCCAGTCTACCTATAGGGGAGGACCTCCTGCCTTTCCATCTGACCCCATCATATCAGGTCTCCTCAGGACTGGCTGCATTGTCTTTGTCGGTGGCCTGGTAAGTCTGCTCCCCCCTCAGGAGAAGGTAATCAAAGAGACAGCCACTGAGTTCGTGTCAGAGACAGACCTTGATCCCCTTACTAGAGAACTCACTTGGAGATTGAGCTGCCATGGGCTACATCTTTGCAGGGGTTCTAGATTATCTCCATGCGTGGACCTTCTTTGGAGTGTCAGTCTCAGAAAACACCTCTAGGCCCAGATTTTTTGATTCTGTTGCTCTCCTTGTGGAGCTCCTGACCCTCCAGGTCTTTCATCTCCCTCTTCTTTCATAAGATTCCCTACACTCTACCCAAAGTTTGGCTATCAGTCTCAGCATCTTTTTCAATACCATGGTGGGTAGAGTCTGTCCTGTTCTCTGTTTAATCACTTTTCCCATGTCTGTTCCATTTGAATGAGGATTAATCATCTCACCCAGGGTCCTCCTTCTGGCTCAGCTTCTTTAGGTATACAGATTTTAGTATGTTTATCCTATATTGCATGTCTAATATCCACTTCTAAGTTATATATAACTTTTCTGCTTCTAGGATACCTCACTCAGGATGATGTTTTCTAGGAAAAACTAATATCTGCTCCCAGGTACATATCTGAAAGATACTGAACAATACAACAAGGGCAATTGCTCAATTATATTCATAGCAGCTTTATTCATAATAGCTATAATCCGGAAACATCACAGATGTCCCTGAACTGAGGAATGGGTACAGAAATTGTAGCACATTCACACAATGGAATACTACACAGCAATTAAAAACAAGGAAATCATAAAATTTGCAGGCAAATAGTCCTAACCCTATTTTATTATTATACTGCTGTATGATTTGGGGAAAAATAGTAAAGTAACAAGCACAATACTTAGACTGCAATAAATATTCTATGAAGATTCACTAGAAGTATTAAAATGAGATCTCAGTCCTCATTGCTTTATTCTTCAAAATACAGTACTCTTCACTTAGAATTTTGTATATACTGTTCACTCCTTTTGTATCATATCATAAAATATAATTACAAACTTTGTAATTAGAGTGATTTATTATTTGATGTAAGAGATATAGCAAATCTACAGCTTATTATAAGCAAAAATATGAGTGTTAGTTTAAAAAGAAGTGTGACTAGTGTGAATAAAGAGAAATGATTTTCGGTAGCTGGGCTTGGGTAGCACAGCAATGATAACAGTAAAAGGATCTGTTTCTTTACTTGGAATGAGACTAGTTTTTTTAAATTAAATTTTAATGTTTTTACATTAATTACACGTTATTCACTTTGTGTCCCAGCTATAGCCCTCTTCCTTCATTCCCTCCCAGTCCCACACTCCTCCCTAATCTCCTCCCATTCCGCTCCCTAAGTCTACTGATAGGGAGGTCCACTTCCCCTTCCATCTGACCCTAGTTTATCAGGTCTCATCAAGACTGGCTGCAATGTCCTCCTCTGTCGCCTGGCCAGGCTGCTCCTCCCTTGGGGGGGGGAGATAAAGAGCCAGCCACTCAGTTCATATCAGAGACAGTCCCTGTTCCCCTTACTAAGGAACCCACTTGGAGACTGAGCTGACATGGGCTCCATCTGAGCAGGGGTTCTAGGTTATATCCATGAATGGACCAGTTTTAACAAATAAAATAATGGAGATAAGGAAAGATAGAGAAGAAGCACAAGGTGACTGAGAGGAGAAAGTGTAAATATTTTTTAATTCTAATTTTATTTATTCATTTCTCACATATCTGATCCCAATATTAGTTTTCTTGCCCTCTCTTACTCCACTCTTACTCCATTACCTTTCAGAAGAGAGCAGGACTCCCAAGGGCTATCAATCAAGCATGACATATCCCACTGAAGGTTGAAATCAAACTAGGCACATCTCCTCATATTAAGGCTGGATAAGATATACACCCACAACCAAACACTTTAATGAGCTTAAAAAATCATGCTGAATGTTGGGGGGAGGAGGTATTGTAAGAACCAGAGGGGTCAGGCATACAACAAGAAAATCACCGAATCAACTAGTTTGGGCTATATGAGTTCATGGAGACTACATTTACAACCAGGGAGCCTGTGTGGATCTGTTGCAGTACTTCTGCACATATGTTTTGTTTGTGTAGCTAGGTATGATTTGAGGACTCAGAAACAGGGGCTGTCTCTGACTCCCTTGCCTCCTTTTGCAAGCCTTAGGACAAAACCAAACTTACTAGAAAAAAAATCACTGAAATGATTACTAATGTAATTCTGCTGTAGGTACTTAGCCAAACTGTCATAAGATAAGCTTCCTTTAGCAAATGGTATTATTTTTAAACTACTTAAATTTCTATTAGTTTCTTATCCTCATCTCTAAGTTTAACATTTTCGTAACCATTATTTTCATTAACTTTGTAATTTTTTCAAACTTATATTCATTGAAATATGTATTTCTATTCACAAATCGGTATATATTAATTCTAAATAGTCCATAAAATTTAATGATGATAATACCTGTATTTAAAATGTTATGTACATATTTCAGAAGAGAAAAATCATAAGCACTTCTGGAATAAAAACTTATATAACTGGGTTCATACAGCATCTGTGTTACTGTCTTGGACAGAATGTCTGACCGACTATGATCAGTTTTGCTGAAATCAGGTATTAAGATGCCAGAAAAGTTTAACATAAGTACAATCTTTGGTCCATTTTATGACAAAGGCAAAAAAAAAAACTCTACAAGGAAAAATATATAAGAAATTAGCTTAGAAACTCTGGATAGGAAGAAAGACATTTCTGACACACTGACTTAGCAAAAAGGAAAGAGAAAATATGAGGAAGAAAATATGAGAAATTGTACCTATAATTCTCTTCTCATAGTAGTAACATCAAGTTACCATGCTTACTTGAAAAATAAATTCACCTTGAACCAAAACATGCTAAGATTTAGTGACAAGTCTTTAACAGAGTTATTCACTATAATTAATGATAGTTTTTATTATTATAGGATTAATATATTATAATGTGTTTTGGGGCACATGATTTATTATAGAGATTATAAAAATTATCTTATATGTAAGGAAGTCAGTGTTATCAATCAAGTGATGGAATTGGGATTTGAATCTTGCCCGATACAGTAATGTCATTATTTAGTCATTATAGTGTTTTCAACTGAAGAATCTAGCCTTCTTGCTGCATTGTAGCTAATGAAACAAGAATGAACACTTTAAATTTTTATAATTATTTATTCATTTTACATCCTGGGTGTAGCCCCCTTCTGCCTATCCTCTTGGTCCTACACTTTGTTTCCTCTATCATGCCTCCCTTCCTCCTCAGATAAAGGGAGCCGCATCTCCTCACCACCCCACATACCAAATTGCATCAAGACGGAGCTCATCTTTCTCTGTGACCTGGAGAGGTAGCTCCACTACAGATAAGTGATCAAAAAGCAGACAGTAGAGTTCATATTTCAGTCAGCTCCCATTCTTCTTACTAAGAATCCCATATGAAGACCAAGCTGCCCATCGACTACATCTGTGTAGGGAGAAATGGTTCAATCCCATGCATGGTCCTTGGTTGGTGCCTCACTCTTCACAGGCCCTCCTGGGTCCAGGTTAGTTGGCTCTTTTGGTCTTTGTGTACAGCTTCTGTTCCCTCCTGGTCCTTATATCCTCCCCTGCCCCCTACTCTTCCCAAAGACTTCTGGCGATCCACTCAATGTTTGGCTCTGAATCTGCATCTGTTTCCATCAGCTGGCACAGAAACTAGTTGATCTATGTATTCAAATTGAAGACCCAGAAATAAACCCACACACCTATGGACACTTGATTTTTGAAATAGAAGCCAAAACCATAAAATGGATAAAATATAGCCTTCAACAAATGATGCTGGTCTAACTGGATATCTACATTTAGAAAATTCAAATAGATCCATATTTATCTCCCTGCACAAAACTGAAATTCAAGTGGATCAAAGACTTCAACATAAAACCAGAAACACTAAATCTACTAGAAGAAATAAAGTGAGAAGGAGCCTTAAAATCATTCTTTTTAAATGAATATTCTTTTAAAACATTAGTTAATCTTGAAAACCCGCCTATAATTGTGACAAATCTAAGATTTCTCCCTAACTGAAAGTTGACGATATAAAATACCTCCAGTCCATGAATACTGGCATATAACACACAGTAGAATGTGAGAGACAGAGATGTGTTATGGTATTAATTTCAAGAACTCCAGATCCCTACACTGCATCATTAAAGGCAAATGTTAGATGTTAGCAGTATTGGTTGTAAGACAGGAGAGGAATCTATACATTAGAGAAGCCAAATATCTTTTAGTAAACTTACACATATCTGCATGTTGTCCCTGAAGAAGACTGTATTTATTTTCTAAATTGCTGTCTGACATACAAACATCTTTAAGAAGAACAAAGTGTATCTGTCTTCCAGACATAAAAGTATTTGAGATACACATGAACATTTCTCATTAATATCATTTGTACATAAATGTATTATCAGGCTCATTCTACAAGCTTATCTCATGTTGTACACCATTTCTTACCATTATATTATTTGACTAAATGGCTATTTAGATTCCAGCATGGTTTATTGTGAAAATTTTCAATTGCAGTATAAATATCCTACTATTAAATAGAATGGAATTAAAATATGTATTTGTAATGATAATAAATATATAAATATATAATATACATTTTATATAATTTCATCTCTGAAAAATATTCCTTAGCTACCTTGTTTTAAATTGTATGTTAATGGTGTTTCTTATTTAGTCATCTCTCATATATTTTAACTGCAGTTTCTCCTTTCTTGTCTCCTACCAATAACCTCTACCTCCCATCTCTCACATCCCTGTCTACTCCATTTCATTTCAGAAAAGAACAGGTATACCAGGGATATTGACAAAACATGGCATAACAAGATACAGTAAAACTAGGTGTAAACACTGATATCAGAAAACAGTGCAGTAGGAGGAAAAGCAGATGAAAGAGTCAGAGAGACTCCCTTCTTCCACTGTTAGAAGTCTCACAAGAACAAAAAGTTAACAACCGTAACATATTCAGAGGACCAAGTGGAGAGCCATGCACACTCCCTGATTATTGGATCAGTCTCCGTGTTCCCACTTGAATTCTGCTTAGTTCATTCTGTGATCCTTGTTTCCTGATACCCTGCACCCCTCTAGATTCTACAATCCTTCCTCTCCATCTTCTGAAGGATTCCTTTAGCTCTGTTTAATGTTTGGCTGTGGGTCTCTGCATCTGTTTCCATTAGTTCCTGGAGGAAGCCTCTCTGATGACAATTGGCCTGGATACCAGACTATGAGTATAGCAGACTACATTTGGTATCATTCCCTAGACTTTTTTTTTTCTAAGTAGTCATGTTTGGTTCTATTCTACATCTCTGAACTATCCAGCCTCATAAGTTGTACTACACTTTGCCAAATGTTATGACCAAAATATTATTCATATTTGTGATTCTTTACTTGTAAAGGGAAAATAAGTCCCCTTTTAAGTACATGGTAAGTCACCCAGCTTCCATCCAAATTATAAAAATTTCCCCAGGAGGATATATTACTTAAAGCCTCAATTCATGCTGTTGGAATATTTTTTTTCTTCCAACTGTCATTATAAAAACAAAAACAAAAAAATCTACCATCGCTTTAAGCAATCTCTGCATGTCTCTTTATGACTCTGAGGAATTTAACTGGCAGGATAGTACTATATTTATCTTTCTAATTTTAGAAGCATTTAATTACCAATTATTACTGCCAGTATGATTTTTCCCTACAGCACATTAAAAATTGCAAATTCTACTTTCTGTAATAATTTAAGTCAATCTGGAGAGACAGAGTAATTAATTATCTATAATTTCTCAAGCTAAAAATGCTAAAAATATTGATATGAAAGAAATATTTACCCAAGAACAAGTCCAAAATTAATAGGATTGCATGAGCAAGAGAGGTATAGCAATATGAAATTTCATAAACACTTAAAGAGCTGTTTTGTGCTATAGTTGGTTGAAATATACACGATTGTAATCCTCATTTCATTAAGACCCTCAAAGCCCCTTCTCTCTTGAAATTTGAGTTTTATTGTTAAATATTAATATTATGAGTTTCTCAATAAAACTATGAGCCACAAAGGACAACAATGATATAATTATGTTTTATCCGTTCAGATTGGCTCTCTAGTCCAAAAGAAGAATTGTTAGGTTAAACCACATCTATTCTTCTGAGTATATTAGCTATCTAGTTATCAGTAAATTCGTTAATTTATTTAAGTCTCGTTTACATACCTTTTTGAATAGTGAAAATAATTTTTATTTTGTAATTCTTTCATGAAAACATTATAAAATAATTAATTAAACACACTTAAGCTGTATGTAGAAATCTATAAATATCAGCTTCCTTTTCTATTTCCATTTTCTTTCACCTTTACATTTCTTTAGTACCTCAATAAATTTATATTTCTTACTGTATAGTATTTCATAAAAATTATAATATCATATAAAACTAATTTATGCATCTTTTCAATAATTTCAGTATTTTCTACTTGGAAAGTAGAATTCTTGCATTGTTATCTGTGAATATGAAAGAGAAAGGACGATTGTGTTGCATGATATTTGAACATTTTTTCTGATGCTTAATAATAGGATCTTCATATTTCATATAAATTGATAAGCTTTTCGGCATCAATGATCTCCATCCACTGTCAACAGTCAAGTACAATTCACAGACACTGTAAAACAGATGCTGTGCATATTCACAAAGGTTTCATGCCACCCTATTTGACAAAAATCCCCACCTTTTACAAGACAGAAAGCTGACATTCACCCATTAACTTGACATACCCCATTATTTGCATTTATTTCTTGCTTTTTATTTTTTTGTTTTTTTATTAATTTATTTATTTTTATATCAATCACAGGTTAGGTACTTTGCATCCCAGGCGTAGCCTCCTCCCTCATTCCATCCCACCCTTCCACTCCCTCCCTCATCTCCCTCCTCCCCGCCCCCTCCAAGTCCACCAA
>CM053742.1:87301245-87319659 GCA_028658305.1 Pachyuromys duprasi | reverse complement strand
TAACATTTTAATTTCTCCATGTTAATACTATCAAATTTCAAAGTAAATTAACTTTCAGCACTCTATATTGTCGTGTAAATGAATATAACAGGGCTAGAGAGATGGCTCAGTACTAGAGAGAATTTGCTGCTCTGTTCATCCTCCTGCACATACAAAGAAGTTCATACCTGTCTTCCAATTACAGAGATCTGGTGCCTACTATTGGCCTCCATTGACCCTAGACGTACATGTGATTCACATGTATGGAAGTAAAACACTAATACTCAAAAAATGAAGAAAATATTTTTTTAAAAATAGTAATGTCAAAATCTAAAAAAAAATCTAGACATACAATATATTAAAAAAACGGGCATGTGAACATGTATAAATGCCCAAATGAACTTTGAATTTCATAGATTTTATTTTAAACCTATTATTGGTTCTCAATTCAAAATTAAGAAGTCATGTAAACACTGTGAGCCTTGTGTGTCTCAACTCTAAAACATATCTGATATTTTCTAATTTCCATGAAAATTATTTGTTGAAATACATTTCGTGAAGTGTGATACAGAATGATCAGTAGATAATTCATATTGATATTGGTTTCTATTACTACAAGTACTAAGGCATGATTGACATGTAATATAGAGGAATTTCCATGTACATTCACATTTTGGTAAAATATGAGGTCACCTGTAACATTTGTTGTAGGATTTTCAAAAGTACTTTGTGAGCATTAAAAAGTTATGTTATACTAAGTGGCTCTAAATTTTCAATCTGTCATTTTCTTTGCATTGAGTATCAATCTGTGCTGTCAGAGAGATATATTAATATTGGTTGATATTGAAGATTAATTGAATTTATGTGAGGTTGAATTGAAAAAAATATTACTGAATCAATTAGCAAAAGCTATGGAATATTCTAATTAGTTTGTAGATATTCCATTTACACAGTCAAATATAGAGCCATTTTTGTAAGACAGAGCTTACAAAATACTGTTCATTCCTGGAAAGCATAACAGATTCTTAGTAATTGATGCAGATACACATTGAACCAAAATTATGAACTATAATTAGTGCTGTTCTTTATAGATTAGAATGATTCTCATGAAAATCTTTTTGTCAATTAAGAAACCTTTGTTGTTTATGCTAATAGTTTCAGCATTAATTCGGACGTCTACCCTGATTTAAAAATGATAAATTTCATCGTGAAGCTTTATAAACTTAGTATTTCCATATCAATTTAAAGTCTTATACTAAGTTCACTTATGTACTGTTCCATAGATTACTATTCCTCTCTATTGAAGTGGATAACAGAACACAAAGTTATTTGAATCCATTGACAAGCTGAAAAGAAATCTCATATACTTTACAATTAGCTGTGCTCATACTCTGTTAAAAGCATGTATACATAAATCTCAGATCATATGCTGTGCATAATTAAAATACTTGTCATTAAATTCAAAACAGTAATTGGATATATTATCAATGCCACTGATCCTTTTTTAAATATGTAAAATTCAAAATAGAGAATAATTGTCAATATGAAAATCTTATATCAAGAATTATTTTAGTAAACTAAATTGCAAGTGTCTTTGTTTACACATATCACTGAACAATGTTAACTATGCCTACTTTACTTTCTTTGAAATAATTAAATAAATTTATTCTATATTCTCTATTATCACATAAATAATAGTAAGTCTAAAATAAAATTATGTCAATTGTCCAGTTGTAAAAGCTAATAACTATAATAGCAGTGCTAAGAAGACTGAGGCAAATGATTGCGAGTTTGGTATCAGCTTGGGTAACATACCAAGTGCCAACCAAGCTCATGTTTCAGAAAGAGAAAAACAATCAAAAATATAATTTAGAATAGAAGTATATAGGTGTATATAGAATAAATACATGTTTATGGAAATGGTGAAAGTTTTTTAATTAAATTTTTATATTTTTATATTAATTACATTTTATTTGCTTTGAAAACCGGCTGTAGCCTCTTCCTTCATTCCCTCCCAGTACCACACTCCCTCCTTCATCTCCTCTCAATGCCCCTTTCCAAGTCCACTGATAGAGGAGGACCTCCTCCCCTTCCTTCTGACCCTAGATTATCAGCTCTCATCAGGACTGGCTGCATTGTCATCCTCTGTGGCCTAACAAGACGGCTCCCCCCTCAGGGGAAGGTAATCAAAGAACCAGCCACTGAATTCATGTCAGAGACGGTCCCTGTTCCCATTACTTGAGAAACCTCTTGAATACTGAGCTTCCATGGGCTACATCTATCTATGAATGGACCTTGATTGGAGTATCAGTCTCAGAAAAGACCCCTGGGCCCAGATAATTTGGTTCTGTTGCTCTCCTTGTGGAGCTCCTGTCCTCTCCAGGTCATACTGTCTCCCTCTTCTTTCCTAAGGTTCCCTGCACTCTGCCCAAAGTTTGGTTATGAGTCTCAGCATTTGCTTTGGTACACTACTGGGTAGAGTCTTTCAGAGGCCCTCTGTGGTAGGCTCCTGTCCTCTTTCCTGTTTTCTCCTTCTTCCAATGTCCATCCCGTTTGTCTTTGTGAGTGAGGATTGATCATCTTACCCAGGGTTCTCCTTCTTGATTAGCTTATTTGGGTATAAATATTTTAGTATGTTTATCGCATATTTTATGTCTAATATCCACTTATAAGTGAGTATATACCGTGTGTGTCTTTCTACTTCTGGGATACCTCACTCAGGACTGTCTTTTCGAGTTCAATTCATTTGCCAGCAAATTTCATGATTTCCTTGTTTTTAATTGCGGAGTGGGATCCCATTGTGTAAATGTACCACATTTTTTGTATCCATTCTTCAGTTGAGGGACATCTGGGTTTTTTCCAGGTTCTCGCTATTACAAATCAAGCTGCTATAAACATGATAGAGCAAATGTCCTTGTTGTGTACTTGAGCATATTTTGTATAAAAGCCAAATAGTGGCATAAGTGGATCTTGAGAAAGTGCTATTCCTAATTGTCTGAAAAGGTGCCAGATTGATTTCCAAAGTGGTTGTACAAGCTTTCATTTCCACCAGCAATGGAGTAAGGTTCTCCTTTGTCCACAGCCTCTCCAGCATGTGTTGTCACTTGAGTTTTTTATCTTAGCCCTTCTTATGGGTGTAAGGTGAAATATCAAGGTTGTTTTGTTTTGCATTTCCCTGATTACTGAGGACTTTAAGTATTTCCTTAAGTGTTTCTCTGCCTTTCTATATTCCTCTACAGTGAATTCTCTGTTTAGCTCTGTACCCAATTTTTTATTTGTATTACTTGATCTGTTGTTTTTTAACTTATTCAGTTCTTTATATATTCTGGATATTAGACCTCTATAAGATATAGGATTGGTGAAGATCCTTTCCCAGTTTGTAGACTGTCGTTTTGCTCTTATGACAGTGTCCTTTGCTTTACAGATGCTGTTCAGTTTCATAAGGTATCATTTAATGATTGTTGATCTTAGAGCCTGTGCTGTTGGTATTCTGTTCAGGAAGTTATCTCCTGTGCCAGTAATTTCTATGCTCTTCCCCACTTTTTATTCTTACCAATTTAGTGTGTCTGGTTTTATGTTGAGGTCTTTGAGCCGCTTGGAGTTTAGTTTTGTGCAGGATGATAAATATGGATATATTTGCATTTTTCTACATGCATACTTCCAGTTAAATAAACACCATTTTTGAAGATGCTGTCTCTTTTCCATGGAATGGATTTGGCTTCTTTTCAGAAATCAAGTATCTGTAGGTGTGTGAGTTTATTTCTGGGTCTTCTATTTAATTCCTTTGATCCACCAGCCTGTTTCTATGCAAGTACCATGCAGTTTTTGTTAGTATTTTTCTGTAGTAAAGCTTGAGATCAGGGATGGAGATACCTCCAGAAAATCTGTTGTTTTACTGGATCATTTTGTCAATATTGTTTTTTTTTCTATATGAAATTGAGAAATTTTCTTTCAAGGTCTGTAAAGAATTGCGTTGGTGTTTAGATGGGAATTGCATTGAATCTGTAGATTGCTTTTGTCGGGATGGCTATTTTTTCTATGTTAATCATACCTATCCATGAGCACGGGAGATCTTTCCATCTTCTGATATCTTCTTCAATTTCTTTCTTCTGAGACTTGATTTTTTTTTCAACAGGTCTTTCACTTGCTTGTTTAGAGTCACACCAAGGTACTTCATGTTAATAGTGGCTATTGTGAAGGGTATTATTTCCCTAATTTCTTTCTTGCCCCTTTTGTATACATGTCTTTTTAAAGTTTGAAGCTATAGCATCTTCTGTCATCTCAGAATTTTTAGAATATCTCATGAGCTTTTGAGTCACCTTCAGAAGATAATATGCTTCTTTCAATAATGAATAAGTGTGAAAGTAATCAAAGATTTCAGCCTATTCTACAGAAATGGTATCCTTATACATATGTACCTCCCAGCCTGATCCAGACACAAGCTGAAAATTTACAGTCAAGAAAGGAGAGGTGTGGTTTGATTTTTATCTTTCTCTCCTAGTTCTGCACTTTAACACCCATTAGCATACCTCTTTCTTGGTTTTAGATTCAACTTAGTTTTGAGTTCCTTGTATCTATAGAGCAAGTAATGAAAATAATTTTTCTAAGTGATAAATTACTTATTTAACTCATTTGATAGTGATGGTTTATATGGTCTTTTGGAAACAGTATCTAAAATCTCTACAGTCTAAATACTAAAATACTATAATTACTAAATATTAAAATCTCTACAGTCAAATATTTGACATGTGGCTTACTTTACTGCAAAAAAAAGTTGTCTTCATTTTAGCTCTCCAGGGCTTCTTTCTTAGTCCTCTGCATTTGGAAGGTCTTTTAATTTTTTTTTACCAATATCTGTTGCCCGCCTACAGATTGTTCTTTGTCAGGACCTCAGGTAATTTTTCTCTTGCTTTTTATCCATTAGTGATAATTGCAGAACCTATCTTATTCATAGTTCAAAATTAAGAACTAGCACCAATAGAATGTCTTGCTTGGATTCCTGATCTACATCACATGTTTATGATTTTATCTGAAAGAGATGTAAATATTGTCTTCTTCCTTAGAATGAAAACTGAAGTATTCCCTTCTCTCCAAAGAGCAGAATCCAGAGGCCTACGAGACAGAAAATGCTATTTTTTTACTTCCAGATCTTGTCAGGCTCCCATGTGGGAGTAAAAACAAGAATGATAAAATGTATCCTGCCTTTCAACCAGAATTTGATATCAAAATCTCTACATCATTTTTAGGATGTAGCTAAATATTAAAAATAATATATCCATCTCACACATTGACATTTTGATGGACCAAAAATTTTCCTCCAGTGAGAATGTTTGTATACTAAGAATTAGCAAATAGAGAAAACACTTATGTAGTCTCAAATTCTAATTATAATTTATTGGTCATTTCTTTTTGTTTGCAATGTACTACAAATACTATAAGTAAAAAGGATAGGTATAAGTAATAAAAAGTATAAGCAATAAAGAATTATAATATCAAAATTAAAACATTTTATTATCTTTTTATTTTAAATAATAAATTCAGCCCAATCATTCTTTCTCTTTTTGTTAGTGGTATGTAATTCAATAAACTCACTGACAATACTTATTCAGAATTCAATTATTTTCCTTGATTGATAAAAAAAACCCATTGTGAAGGGCGTGGTGCTCCACAAGCATAGCAACAGAACCCAAAATATCTGGGCACAGGGTTCTATCCTGAGACTGATACTTCAAGCAAGGATCATTCATGGACATAATCTAGAACCCTTGCACAGACCTAACCCATGGCAGCTCAGTATCCAAGTGGGTACCCTAGTAAAGGTAACAGGGACTGTCTCTGACCTGAACTCAGTACCTAGCTCTTTAACTGCCTCCCCTGGAGGGGGGAGCAGCCATGCCAAGCCACAGAGCAGGACAATGCAGCCATTTCTGATGAGATCTAATAAGCTAGGGTTAGATGGAAAGGAAGGAGGTCCTCCCCTATCTGTGAACTGGGAGAGGGGCATAGGAGGAGATGAGGGAAGGAAAGTGGGATTGGAAGGGGAAGAGGGGGGGAGGGGGCTACTGCTAGGATACAAAGTGAATAAACTGTAATTAATATAAAAAATAAAAATTTAATTAAAAAACATTATTCATTTACATATACATAAAAATTTATTATGACAGTTTCACAACTTACCTGTCTTTATTTTCTCAAGAACATGCATGTTAGGACAAATACTAATACAGAATCTTATCCTAGAAAAGTTAAGATGTTAAATAGATATAATCTAAACAACAGTTGTTTAGATATAAAATACACAAATTAAGAATAATCTATTAAAATAGTATTATAGTTAGAATTTTTAACATTTACATGAAAAGGTGATATCACATAGCTCAATTTTGTGCATATTAGAGTCAAAATAAAAGTGGTTTATTTCTTTTTAATTTCCTTTAATGTAGTAATTCTTGCTTCATGAGTTTCATATTGATTATATGGGGTTTTTGTGAATTTTTAGTGGTATTCCTAACCACTTGATTAGTAGAGACTTACATGAATATTAAACATCTATTTTCTCTAGTACTTCAATTTTTTTAAATATAACTACAGTTTAAAATTTGAAGGTTCTTTTGACAAAAAAATCTCAGAACTCCCAAATTATCATATTTTAAAATCATACCTTTTGAGCAGGGAGGCTAGTACATGGGATAGTGGCAGCAAAATACTACTCAGCAAATAATAACAAGGAAATCATGAAATTTGCAGGCAAATGATGAGAAGTAGAAAAGATCATCCTGAGTGAGGTAACCCAGAAGCAGAAAGACACACAAAGTATATACTCACTTAGAAGTGGATATTAGACATATAAGATAGGATAAACATACTAAAATCTATACACCTGAAGAAGCTAAGCAAGAAGAAGGACTCTGGGTAAGATGATCATTCCTCACTCAGAAAGGCAAATAGAACTGACATTGGAAGGGGGAGAAAACAAGAAACAAGACAGGAGCCTACCACAAAGGGCCTCTGAAAGACTCTGCACAGCAGTGTACCAAAGCAAATGCTAAGACTCATAACCAAACTTTGGGCGGAGTGCAGGGAACCTTTGGAAAGAAGAGGGAGATAGTAAGACCTGGAGAAGACAGGAGCTCTACAAGGAGAACAACAGAACTAAAATATCTGGGCCCTGGCATCTTCCCAGAGACCAATACTCCAACCAAGGACTATGCATGGAAATAACCTACACCCACTGCAGAGATGTAGCCCATGGCAGCTCAGGCTCTTATTGGGTTCTCTAGTAAGTTGAGCAGAGACTGTCTCTGACATGAGCTCAGTGGCTGGCTCTATGATCACCTCCCTCTGGGAGAGTGCAGCCTTGCCTGGCCACAGAGGAAGAAAATGTAGCCAGTCCTGATGAGACCTGATAGATTAGGGTTAGATGGAAGGGAAGAAGGACTACCCCTATCAGTAGACTGTGGTAGGGACATGGGAAGAGAAAAGGGAAGAAGGGTGGGATTGCGAGTGGATGAGGAAGAAAGGCCACAGCTGGGATACAAAGTAAATAAATTGTAATAAATAAATTAATGAATTAAAGTAATATTTTCTGTTTTTAAGTTTATAAATTTATGTTTCTTAATAAAAACCTACAGCAGAAAACAGAACACAAATTACCTAACTGCATTTGAAATTCTGGCAGATGTATAGATTGCCTTTTACATACATCTTGTATCTAAGTGGAAAATTGTTCTTTTATGGAAACATAAAGCAATCAAATGTAGAATTTATCTGTAAATTTAGTGTAGTAACAGATAAAGACAAAAAAGTGCCAAAGGAAGAGATTCAACTGTGATAATGAAATTATCCTTTTATCTATTGATGGGAGCATAAACAGGACTGCAAATATGAGGCCATATGAAATTATACACCTACAAGAAAAATGTATGGAACCTATATCCTACAGAAATAAAAATGTTCTTTTTTTGGAGACTAAGCTAAAGCTGTTATTAAGTCATCATTGAAGGAAACTAAGTGAAGGTTACAAAGAATCTTTCTGTAATATTTTTGCAAATTCTTTTAAAATTAATTAATGTATTTATTTATTACAGTTTATTCACTTTGTATCCTTGCTATAGCTCCTTCCTCATCTCCTCCTAGTCCCACCCACCCTCTCTCTTCTCTCTCTATGCCCTTTCCTTAGTCCCCTGATAGAGGAGGACCTCCCACCCCTTCTATCTGACCCTAGCAAATTTCTTGTGAAACCATAATTTTTTCAAAATAGAAAGCTATAAAAAAAGCAACCTTTGACCCTTTTTCTGTTTTCTCACTTAACCAAACTCATAATTTTTTTTCAATTTGTGGATTCCATTTTCCAATAAAATTGCTCAAAATTACAGACCTAAGACTCATGGCATATTACTATCAAATATGGTAAAATGCACTTAAACAAATATTTTAGAAAATGTTGAACAACAAAATTTTGCCTAATATTTTGAATGAAATACTACTCTAAAGAAGTAGAAAGAAACTATGGTTATCTTTAAAATGATATGTTCATATAAGCGTTTCATGTCTACATGAATATTATTTATACTCAAGGCATCAATCTCAAATATCAGTGCTTCCATTTTTATATATTTTAAATCATCTTATTACTAAAAGAATATTTCATAGTTTAGACTAAAAAGAAACAAGTCTAATGCAATCTTATAATGAGTAATATAATGGAAGTAAGATCAAGAGTTCCAAATTTGTTCATACATTCATTTACAAGTATCTAAGCATATACAATGCTACTAGCATTACAGTTTGGGAAAATAATAATTAACTTCCTTTTCTTAAGGAATTTAGTTCCTATTCTAGGAAGATGAAGAAGCAAATATACATGCAGCAAGAAAATCTTTTGATATGTCATTGTGTCTGTAAAGCTGTTTTAAAAATATTGATATGTAATTAAATAGGAAGAGACTTTGATATAAAATTATCACAATCATATTTATAATAGAAACTATAAATATAATATTAACATCATTTTAAGTATTTATAAGATTTGAAATAGTAGAATCTGTGTATGCCTTCTTTGCCCATATGTTCCACAGTTCTTTGCCAAAAGAAATGTTCCATATATATCATCTTGAATACATTATCATACATTTTAAGCACTACTTCCATAAAAATGGTCAGTCAGTTTTAGATATCAAGTCACACAGTTCCCTTATTTTACAGTTCAGAAAGCTACTTTGAATTACCTTGCCATAGTCATCATAATCAATGTACAGAACAGACAGATTTTAATACTGGTCTTCTGATTTCATATACAAGGCACATTTTAGAAGATAAGAATTATCTATGAATATTGCTTTAAATGACTGTAGCATATATTTCAATTATATTTTCCCAGTGTCTTATCAATCTACTTTCCATGTATATTTGGCATCAAGACATGATAAGAAAAGTGATTAAGGACAAATGTGATTAAGGACAAATGTATATTCAAGAATGAAACCTCAGTTCTAATCTTAGCCCTAGACTATGAGTAAAAATGAGACAATTCTACAAGTGACTATAGAACAACAGAAAATGTGGTCCATGTCATGAAATAATGGCTACGGAAAACCATGGAAGGATCAAGAATATCCATCTTCATAGATACCCAAAGGTTTTCAGAATAAGGGAGGTTTTGTACTAAATTTGACTTACAAGTATTATGGTAATGGAACTAAGTGGAAAAGAAGTTTTCTTTATAATATTCTGAATACACACATGTTATCAAATATTTTTTCTTCATATAGCAAGTTTTTATCTGAATCTCTGAATCTATAGAAAATTATTCTCTAAAGTATTTCAACACACTCCCAATAAAGTTTTATTTTATAAAGCATATACTAAAAATGCAGAAATTTATCCCAAGTTATCAACATATTTCAAGAAGTTTCTAGAATAGATTATTTTCAAAAGTGCTTTAAATTCAATCTGTACAAAACGTTTTCATATACAAAAATGAAGCATGTATATACATTGTGATCTTCGAAGATAATAAAGGGTTATCACAGAGGAAAATAAAATTTCTATTGATTGTATCTTTCTAGAAAAAAATCTTCCTAAGCAACAGAGAACTATATAACAGATTTTAGACAATTCAGCAATCCAGAACTACTTCAAAGAAATCCATAATGATATTTGCTATGTGCTTTTTCTCTCTGAACTTTACTTGAATGAAGGACAATTAAGACAGAATATGAACAAAATAACAGGATTCTAAGAGATAATAACCAAAAAGGACAAAGTAAAATACAAAAAGATGAAGCCAAAACGGTCATATTGAAGTTGGACATGGCAACCCAAGAAGAGGAAAAGAGTTCCAAGATCAGGCAAAAGAGTCAGAGACCAACACTCAGTCATAAGTTCCATAAAAATACAATGCTAATAAAGATAAGACATTATATATATATATAGCATAGAGATGGTGTAGACCCATGTAAACCCTGTGCTTTCTGCTTAGGTCTGTGTGATATCATATGCACCTTACTTAGTTGATTCAGAGGGCCTTGTTCTCCAGATGTTCTCTTCTAGCTCTTAGACTTTATCTGCCTCCTCTTCTGCAGAAACCCCTGTGCTTTTGTCAGAGTGGTTTGATGGAGATTTCCAACTTAGACACTCTTTCTCCACATAGTGTCTGGCGCGCTCTCTCTCTCTCTCTCTCTCTCTCTCTCTCTCTCTCTCTCTCTCTCTCTCTCTCTCTCTCTGTGTGTGTGTGTGTGTGTGTCTGTGTGTGTGTGTGTGTGTGTGTATCTATTCTCATCTACTATTCTCTATAGTAATATGTGGATAAGGCATTGGTTTATGACTAAAACAGAATAGCATTAAGAGTCATTTTATTAATGCTTCTTTTATTTTAGGCCAGTGTGTTTGGTTTTACAGTAGATCTCTGGCCTATCTCTATTTAGTCTCTAGTTCTTGGTTACTCAATAAATGGTGGGTATGGGCTCCTTCTTATGGAGTGTGTCTTTATTCAAATCAGTCATTGGTTAGCTACTCCAAGTTCTGTGCCACAATTGCCCTAGCATATTTTGCATAAAGGACAGGTTGTAAGTCAAATTTTTGTGGCTGGGTTGATGCTCATGATTATCTTTCATTAGAATTTGTGGAATACTGTCTTGACTCAAAGACACTAGAAGAAAGAACAATTCTTGTAGCAAAACCTTAAGTTTTCCATGTTCAATGAGTTTGTGGACGTTCTGCTTGGGAGTGGGGTGCCACTAAGTTTTCAGATAGTAACCATCTGTCCTGACATTAGCCTGCATTTAAATGAAAATAGAATTATATCATGTTTCCTCTTTTGTTCCTCTTTTCAACCTCTCCCATGTTCCCTACTCCAGACTTCTCCAGTGTTTCTACCATGCTCAAATTTATACTTCTTTCCCCCTGTTATAATTGTTACACACACACACATTCACACAAATATACATACAAGTTGCTATTTCTATTTTTGTCGTTTGCCTGTATATGGTTTTACCACTTAACACTTTGTACTGGGTAAATAATCAAGCAGCTCATATCTTTTTTAAAATCATTCTTTTTATTTTTTACATTAATTACAATTTATTCACTTTGTATCACAGCAGTCCATTTCTTGGAGAGGCTAATCTTCCTCGCTCAGGAGATTTTAGTTGCCTATAGGTAGTTCTGTATCAAGGATTTAGAAACTGAGATTCCTCCCTGTTCCCCAAAAGCATGAGTATGTTTATTGCTATTATCATTATTTAGATCATATTTATGCAGCTATTCCTACGAAAGACAGTCTCACAGCTGACTTCTGGGTAATATTTCCCTTACAGTCTCCCTATCCTTTCTCTTATTTTCCTTGAGCAAAAGATGCAGAAACTGTGCTACAGATATACTTGTTGGAGCTGGGGTTCCTCCCAATTGATTGTCTTCTGTATTGTGTGCTTAGTTGATAGCACAATTGTTTTGATTCTAAGAGTGTAAAAACCAAATGTTTATGAATCACACAGAAATATAATTCTCTTTGAATAACGTGATATTTGTTTTATAATATATCCTCTATTTCTTAACAGTCTCTGATACATAATTATATTATCAAATAAATAACAATAATAGCGCTACCTCAAGATCCAGCTATACTACTCCTAGGCATATATCAAAAATATGTTAAAATACACAACAAGGACATTTGCTCAACTATGTTTGTAGTGGCTTTATTTGTAATAGCCAGAAGCTAGAAATAGCCCAGATGCCCCTCAACTGAGGAATGGATACAGAAATTGTGGTACATCGACACAGTAGAATATTACTCAGCAGTGAAAAAGAAGGATATCATGAAATTTGTAGGTAAATGGTGGGAACTGGAAGAGATCACATTCAATGAGTTTTCCCAGATGCAGAAAGACACACACGGTATATATTCACTCATATTGACATATAATATAGGATAAACCTACTAAACTCTGTACACCTAAAAAAACTAATCAAGAGGGAGGACTCTGGCTAAAATGCTCAATCCCCATCCAGACGGGCAAAGAGGATGGACATCAGAAGAAGCAGAAAACAGGGAACAATTTAGGAGCCTGCCATAGAGGGCCTCTAAAAGGCTCTGCCCTGTAGACTATCAAAGCAGATACTGAGACTTATGGCCAACCTTTGGGCAGAGTGCAGGGAATCTTATGAAATAAATGGGAAATAGTAAGATCTGGAGAGGATAGAAGCTCCACAAGGAGAGCAACAGAACCAAAAAATCTGAGCACAGGGGTCTTTCCTGAGACTGATACTTCAACCAAGGGCCATGCATGGAGATAACCTAGAACCCCTGCAGAGATGTAGCCCATGGCAGTTCAGTGTCCAAGTGGGTTCCATAGTAATGGGAATAGGGACTGTCTCTGACATGAACTGATTGCCCTGCTCTTTGATCACCTCCCCCTGAGAGGGGAGCAGCCTTACCAGGCTACAGAGAAAGACAATGCAGCCACTCCTGATAAGACCTAATAGACTAGGATCAGAAGGAAAGAAAAGTAGACCTCCCCTATCAGTGGAATTTGGGAGGGGCATGTGTGGAGAAGGAGGAGGAATGGAGGGATTGGGAGTGGAGGGAGGAGGGAGCTACAGGGGGTATACAAAATGAATAAAATGTAATTAACACAAAAATTTAAAAAGAAAAATAAAAAATAAGAAATTAATATTTCTAAGATTAAGTTGTGGATTATGAGTGTTATCTCTCACAGTATATGAAAAGAGGTAATAATATAAAAACAATGCAAAGTAAGTTTTGTATTCATTTGAAGAATGCATTTTTAGAGGTCTTGACAAATCACCACGTGTCATTATTAAATCACATATTCCAAATACTACTATTAAAATATTTTAAACAAATACCACTTACACCCTTTCAAATCTCTGTGCATTCAGTGCTTATCCATTGCCAAGGATCTGCATATATGACTTCTTTTTACATAAATATCAGTATATATGTTTGCATAATAAATTTATATTCTGTGGTTTTAGCTATATATTTATATTATAGGCCTGAAACACAAATGTCTGTTTGTTTTATCTTAGTCTCATAATGGAAAAAGCATCTCTGTGTTATAAGAAAAAAAAATCTCCCTGAAAAATGGCACTGCCTTCTTTATGTACCCTAGAGGCTATCCTTGTGACTGAGTTCCACAGCAGTCTTTCAGATGCTCTGCATGGCTAAAACTATAAACTTTGAGGGTTTTCTCTGACTACAGAAGGCCCCTTACTTGATTGTACTAATATCTTCTCCCTCTGACTGAGAGCTTAGCAGTCTCCACTCAGAAAAGTGAATCAGCAGTAAAATTTGAAATCATAGAATGATCACTCATCCTAATGATATATTATTTGGCATCTTTGATTATATGAATATTGCAAATGTTTTATCTGAAATTTAAACAGGTTATTTTTCTCAATTTAAAATCACATTTGAAAAGTAAAGAAACTGCCAAAGTGGAATGTGTGCAGAATCTGAAGTGAAGCCCATTTTTGCCAAAGATGTATTTTCTTATCACAAATTCATGATGTCTTTAAAACTGACATTTTAATAACATATGTGGCCAAGATATAACACTTAGAGATGTAATAACTGCATTTACTATAATATGCTATTTAACTCATGCTGTGATTTAAGACATTTATAAAATTGAGCTAATATTAATATTAATATTAACATACAAATGACAATTATACTACATATTACAGGATACGTAGATATATTTATTATATATTACATTAGCTACTTTATGATGTGTGGTATATTGTTATTGGCAGAAAATATAAAGACAACATCCCTTTTGTATGATAATTTCAAGTCACTAAACTCAATAGTTATGTCTTCAGTCTTATATATTACCACTACCTAGAATATTATCCCATTCATTATATATCCTATTAACTACTTTATGAGTATAATTAACAATATCGTTATTTTAGATTTTCTTATAATAAATGTGTAGTCAATTTTTATTTCATGTTGCCCATTTGCCTGTTGTAATAATTTTTAAATTTGTTACAATTATTTCTAAATTTCTAAGATAAAGTTAATTAAAAGAGCATATCTTTTCAATACAAACAGCTGTGAGTGCATTTGCTAGAATTTTGGCTATTAGTGCATACAGTTTTATAAAAAAAATATACTTTGCTTATTTTTAAATCTAAAAGTAAATTAACTTATCAGGTACAGGAACATGTATTCTTTTTTAAATGTTAAGATTCCTTTCTTTTTCAGTCATGATCTTGATGGCTGACTCTTTGACCCTCCCCCATACAAGCTGGGGAGTGACAGACTGGCTAGATCCCAGGGGAGGACATTGCAGCCAGCCCTGAGGAATCAGGATAAGCTGGGGCTGAATGGAAGGGAAGGAGGTCCTCCCCTGTTGGTGGACTTGGAGGGGGCGGGGAGGAGGGAGATGAGGGAGGGAGTGGGAGGGTAGGAGGGAATGAGGGAGGGGGCTAAGCCTGGGATTCAAAGTACCTAACCTGTGATTGAGATAAAAATAAATAAATTTAAATTAGAAAAAAAAAGATTCCTTTCTGAAGAAGCCTCTATACTGTTAATTGCTGAAGAAGTATTATCATGCATGTGCCTATGACTGAATTATTGGAACCACAGTATTGTTAGATTTTATTTATCAAACAGATCCAATTTATATCAAATTATTTTTATTTTCATCATAGTTACTATTATCTTTTTTTGAAGTTTCTAAGTTTAAGCATGATGGCTTAAATACCCTATCTCTATAAAAGAAAAAAACATGCACTAGACATGTAGTAAAAATAGTGAAATTTTTAGATTAGATCAGGTGGGTAGGCAGGAGAGATTTCAGGATAGGACTGAGCTCAGATCCTCTGAAAGAAAAGATTTATAGTGTTTTGAATTCCAAGGTATACTAAAATAACCATACTAATATAAATTTGTGGGTGCTTATGACTTTTGCAGTGATTAGGACTTCTGTATTTTTTACTTTCAAAGTTAAGACTCTACTATTTCCATGAAAATGCAAGACAGAAACGTTACCATTCATATGATCATTGTAAGTTAACAAGATGGATTTTGATTTCTAAAGAATGACAGACATTTCTCAATGAGACATAGGACAAATCTACAATTTCAACTTTCCTAGAAATGAATGCTATAGGAAAGGGAAAATTGGTTGGAATAAACCTTAAATTTTTTGGCAATATTGTGCGTCCTTAGTAACATAGGGTTCTCACCCTGAGTATAATCCTTGAGTTATTAGAAACTGTTACTATTTGCATAAGTCTATAATAGTTGGACCTGTACATATTTTGTCTTTATTTTATTATTTATTACAATTTATCCACTTTGTGTCGTGGCTATAGTCCCCTCTGTCAACTTCTCTAGGTCTTGCCCTTCTTCCCTCTTCTCCTCCTATGTCCCTTCCCTAGTCCACTAATAGGGGAGGTCCTTCTACCCTACTATGTGACTGTAGCCTATCAGGTCTCATCAGGACTGTCTAGATGCTTTTTCTCTGTGGCCTAATAAAAACACCTCCCCAGGCTGCGGTGATCAAAAAGCAGGCAACCAAATTCATGTTGGTGACTGACCCTGCTCTACTTACTATGGAACCCATATGGATACTGAGCTGCCCATGGGCTACATCTGAACAGGGGGTCTAGGTCTTATCCATGCGTGGTCCCTGCTTGATTCATCAGTCTCTGCAAAACTTCCTACCCACCCGCACCACTCCCCCACGCCCGAGCACAGATTTTTTTGGATCTGTTGGTTTGTTTGTGGAGCTCCTGTCCCTTCCAGGCTTTTCTATTTCCTCCTTCTTCCATAAGATTCCGTGCACTCTGTCCAAAGTTTGAATATGAGTCTCAGAATCTGTTTCAATACCCTGATGGGTACAGTCTTTCAGAGGCTGTCTGTGAAAGGCTCCTGTCCTATTCCCTGTCTTCTCCCACTTCACTTGACTATCCTGTTTGACCTTTCTGAATGTGAAATATGCATATTTTCTAGAGTCCTCCTTGTTTAGCTTCTTTATGACCTTAGATTTTAGTATGTTTATCCTTTATTATATGTCTAATATCTACTTATAAGGGAGTATATAACATGTGAGTCTTTCTTCTGTGTTACCTCACTCACGATGAACTTTTCTAGTCCCGTCCATTTGCATGTAAATTTCATGATTTCCTTTATCTTTACCAACCCCACACCTGACAGACAGCTAATATCCAGAATATGTAAATAATTAAAGAAGTTAAACACCAGCAAACTAAGTAATCCAATTAAAAAAAAAACTGCCTGAGTGGATATCGAAACTGTAGTACATTTACACAATGGAATAGCCTTCATTCTTTAATTTGTACTTGTTTATTTTTATTTATTCATTCATTCTTACTCTGTTAATTTTTATATGATGTGTGGAATTGGGGGGGAAGCACATACCGTGGAACACATGTGGAGATAGAGGGCAACATTGTGGAATTGTTTATCTCCTACTTTTATGTGAGTTCCCAAAGATCAAACTCATGTCAATAAGCTTACACATTAAGTACCTTTAAAACTAAGTCTTCTTTTGGCCTTTTTCAGGACATTAGAGCTATTTCTGATAGATGGTCTATATCTTCAAAGATTCAGATTCTCTTCCATGATGAATATAAAAGAATGTTAAAAAAGTACACCAAATAGGACTTATTGGGAGGCTGTTGGGCACAGTTATTTCTCTTCAGGATTCTCTGGATTATCTTTCTCTGTGGCCTAATTAGTCCACTTCACCAGGGGGAGGTAATCAAATGGCTGACCACTGAGTTCATAACAGAGACAGCCTCTGTTCCCCATACTACAGAACCTCCAAGGTCATTGAGTTCCCCATGGACTACATCTGAGCACGAGTCCAGGTCCTTTCTGTTCATGGTCTTTAGTTGATTCATCAGTCTCTGCAGGATCTCCTGAACTCAGGGGGTTCTGTTGGTCTACTTGTGGAGCTCTTGTCCCCTCTAGGTCTTTCTATTTTCCTTTTTTAAAAATTTTAACATTTTTATTTTATATTAATCACAGGTTATGTACTTTGTATCCCAGGCATAGCTCCCTCCCACATTCCCTCCCTATCCCCCCTTTCCCTCCCTCATCTCCTCCCTGCACCTTTCCAAGTCCATTCATAGAGGAGGACCTCCTTCCCTTCCATCTATCTCTAGCTGATCAGGTCTCTTCAAGACTGGCTGCAATGTCCTCTTCTGTGGCCTAGCAAGGCTGCTACTCCCTCTGGGGGCAGGGAGGTCGAAGAGGCAGCCACTGAGTTCATGTCCAAAATAGTCCCTGTTCCCTTTTACTCATGTACCCACTTGGATATTAAGCTACCATTTGCTACTTACAAGCAGGGGTTCTAGGTTATATCCATACATGGTCCTTGGTTGGAGAGACAGTCTCATGAAAGACCCCTGTGCCCTGATATAGTTGGTCCTTGTGGAGCTCCTGTCCTCTCCAGGTCATACTAACTCCCCCTTCTTTCATATGATTCCCTGCACTCTGCCAAAGGGTTGGTTATGTTTCTTAATATTTGCTTTGTTACCCTGCTAGGTAGAGTCTTTCCGAGGCCCTCTGTGATAGTCTCTTGTCCTCTACTTGTTTTCTCCTACATCCAATGTCCATCCAATTTGATTTTCTAAGTGAGGATTAATCCTCTTACCCCAGGTCCTCTTTCTTGTTTATCTTCTTTAGGTGTACAGATTTCAGTATGTTTATCCTATCTTATAGGGCTATATAAGTGAGTATATACCATGTGTGTCTTTCTGCTTTTGGGATACCTCACTCAGGATGTTCATTTCCAGGTCCCACCATTTGCCTGCGAATTTCATGATTTCCTCATTTTTAATTTCTGAATAGTATTCCATTGTGTAAATGTACCACAATTTCTGTATCCATTCCTCAACTGAGGGACATCTGGGTTGTTTCCCGGTTCT
>CM053742.1:87284197-87300745 GCA_028658305.1 Pachyuromys duprasi | reverse complement strand
TTGATTTGCATCTCTCTGATGGCTAAGGATGTTGAGCATTTCTTTAATTGTTTTTCTGCTATTCTATAATCCTCTACAGTCAGTTCTCCTTTTAGCTCCATACCCCAGAGGGCTAATATCCAGTATATATAAAGAACTCAAGAAGTTAAAAAGCAAGACACCAAATAATCCAATTAAAAAATGGGGTATGGAGCTAAAAAGGACGTTTTTCTAAGGATAGTATTTCATGAATGGAGTGGAGTTTTTAATCCGTTCAAGGATTAATCTACATTTTTAGATTCAGAAAAAGATGTCTTAACGGTTTAATGCTCAATTATCAAAAGAGTGTTTTCTGAAATTATTCCATTATTAAAAGAAAAGAGTAATGTATAGGTGTGTAATCATTTTTAAAACTTACGTTATTCATCTTCACTCAGAAAGCAAAGCTGATCTAAATAAGGCAAAGATTATTCAACCACAATAATGCCTGCATGACCTCCTTTATTTTATTTACTACCAGAATCATTTCTTTTCAGACCATGAGCCATTGGATGAGGCAAATTTTGTCTTTCCTATAAATTCATATTTTGAATTTATAGTTATATCATGTTTACTTACACATTTCAGTCCAGACTTGATGAACTATGCAAGGATTAAAGACCTAATGGGAAACTATGCAACAAATTTTTATTAAATTTCATTTTGCTTTTCTTTACAGGAGGGACCCATTTAATACTGTTACACTATTTTACTTATTCTTCTGCCTTACTGTCATCATTTCACTTTAGTTGTTTTCTTGGTTGTATTGTTGCTTTAATCCTTGTCATCATGCTAAATGAGTCAACCCAAACCAAGAATTTTTAAATGGACATATAACTCGCCTATTTAGTTTACAAGAGATTGATGTGTTGTGAAATTACTGGCTATAATGTCTCTGAGACCATTATTTAAAATAAAAACAGTTCTTATCCAATGATTTTACACCATTCCTGTATACTTTAAGTCTGTATTAATAGAATAAGATGAGTCCAATAGTTTAAAGCCAGAGAAAAAATTGGGACAGAAATACAGATATATTCGTATATTAATTAAGAGCTTTAGATAATGTTGTAGGCTCATTTTTGCATGTTTAAAGTTCTATAGAAATGAATCATTAATTAGGTAATGTGATTTTAGTCCCCAAGTCTTTGGTTTTCTTCTCATTCAGAGCTGTTTCTCCAAGCTCACTGGCCTTATTGTGGACCCCATATGATCTTACAAATGTTTCTTTAATAATCTGTTAGGCATCAGAAACATTTTGTTAGACTTCTTTACCTCCTAATTTTTTTCTACAGTCATTTTTGCTGCTAAATATTTTGTTTTATTTTGTTCTAATTTTATTTTAATTAATTGTAGTTTATTCACATTGTATCCCAGCTGTAGCCCTTTCCCCCCTCCCCTCTCCTCTATCCCTCTTCTTCTCCTATACCCCTCCCCCAGTCCAATGATAGGGGAGGTTCTCCTCCCCTTCTATCTGACTGTAGTCTATCAGGTCTCATCTAACTGGCTGCATTGACTTCCTCTGTGGACTGGTAACGTTGCTCCCCCCTCAGTTGGAGGTGATACAAGAGACAGCCCCTGAGCAACAGAACAAAAAAAAAAATATCTGGGCCCAGGGGTCTTTTCTGAGACTGATACTCCAAACAAGGAACATGCATGGAGATAACCTAGAACTCCTGCACAAATAGATGTAGCCCATGGCAGCTCAGTCTTCAAGAGAATTCTCTACTAATGGGAGCAGGGACTGTCTCTGACTGCTGAACATTTGAGAATCCACATTACCTTTATCATTCAGATCTCTAGGTATGCCCAGTTATGTTTCTAAAATATCAAATGACCACAAGGTTATCAGATAAAGTGTTCATACTGAATTCTTAGTGAAAAGTGATCACCTGGTAGGCAAGGCCATTTTTCATCCATTCAGATTATAAGTGTAATTTACCAGTCGTCCTTCAAAAGCAATGCAGGTGACTTCTGTTAAAACTTAAAAATATATAAGAGGATAAATCCATGACTTACACATGGCAATTTGTTAACAGGTACTTCAAAGCCTATAACTGCAGATATTTTAAAAGTGATTTATTGTTGATAATATAGCACTACAAGCTCAATGCGAGTTTGCCTTATACAGAGAGAGAGAGAGAGAGAGAGAGAGAGAGAGAGAGAGAGAGAGAGAGAGAGAGAGAGAGAGAGAGAGAGACTCTGTTACTGTGAGATATTAGACTGTGATCTTTTAAACATGTTTAAAATTCCCTGCCTGGATTCTTGCTTTTGCAGATGGAATGACTGAGAAGGAGGTAGAGCAGTTGAAGCGATTGCTGCGTTTTGGAGCCAGTTGCTATTGTTTATTTTCTGACTGACCTGGCACAGCATAGGTGGAGGCAATACATGTTTCCTGATATTGTGCCAGTAATGTATGGTCTGACCTTCAAAATGAGGAACATCTCTGTAGGTAGGAGTATAACTGTGAAAATGCTTTTATCCCATTTGCTAGGCAGTTTGCTACCAGCTCCAACAAAAAGTATTCACCCTGCTGAGTTCCCTGAAGCTTGTATATTGGTTTTAGTTTGAACATTTTGGCAAATTAATGACTAAGTGAAACCATAAAATTGATTTTATTTACAACAAAGCCTTGTGGTGTCTGTTGCGTGGTTTCACATTTCTCTTAGGTTTTGAAGTTGTTTCTGCAGGTGGTTCATCTAACTTTATATTGAATTTGCATCTGTTTCAGAAATATACTTCCCCCATGTTTCTCCTTAATTGTTATTGTTCATGTCTGGTTTTCTCTTTAGTCTTCTGTTTTGAGAGTAGTGGACATATCCCTTCTATCTCTCTCAGTATCAACAGTAAAATAAAAACTTTTTTGTGGTGAACAGATTATACAGATTCTCTCTGTTCTTAAACTGTTACAGCTTCTCAAAAGTGGCAAAGAAAGGGTAGCAAAGCAATGCATTTTAATAATATATTGTCTAATTGTTCAACATCATTATAATATTTGAAAGTATTTTCTCTCTGAAATGCTTTTATCATATTAACAGCAACTATTGGGATTGCAAAGATACAATTCATTTATTTCATGTACAGGAATTGTAGAGAGATAAATGATTGACAAATCAAGATATTTAGGTTCAAGTCTTTGACAGTAGCTTGTATGACTTATGGTATCTTCCTTAATTTTTTTATGATGCAGTTCTTTATGTTTGCAATAAAGACTCTGTGTGGATCATTGTTTATAAACATTGGTATAACCATTCAAATTATCTGGGCAACTTTTGAAATATATGAGTAGCAGATATATATATATATGAAAAGTAGTAGTCCCTACAGAAGAAACCTAGACATTAGCACAGTTTTGTACTTACCTCATTTTTTCTAATGTATAACCAAGGTTAAGATGAGAATAGCTCATTCTTTTATAGTTTAAAATTGTATTACTCTAATTTCTTATAGAATATTTTTCTTAACTTGTTGTTTTGGAGAGGATCTTAATATATAGCTCCTGGCTGGTCTAAAACTAATTTTGTAAACCAGGCTAGTCTTGAGTTCAGATATCTGTCTGCCTCAGTCTCTAGAATACTGGAAATAAAGGTGTTTGTTACCATGTCCAATATTTCAAAAGCTGTCATATTTTAATTAATTTATTTATTTACCTTATATCTAGATCACAGCTTTCCCTCCTTTCTCTCCTCCCAGTCACCTCACCTCACCTGCCATACTTCTGTCCCCTCCCTTTCTTCTCAGAAAAAGCTCAGAAACATGAAGGCCTCCCACAGATATCAACCTGCCTTGGCATATCAAGTTGCAATAGGGCTTGGTGAAACTTCTATGCTGTCTACACAAGGCAAACAATTTAGGGCAAAAGGATTCAAAGGCAGGCCACAGAGTACAATATAGCTCCTGCTCCTGCTGTTGGAAGTCCCTCAGGAAGACTGAGTTGTACAACTCTTACAGGTGTGGAAAGGGCCAAGGTCTGTCACTCTGTTTCATGTTTCAGTCTTTGTGATCCACAATAGGCCCAGGTTATTTGATTCTGTAGGTTTTCTCGTGGTGTCCTCGACATCTCTGACTTCTTCAATATTTGACACCATGTTCCATAGAATTCCCCAAGCTCAGCATAATGTTTGGTTTTGGATCTCTTCATCTGTTTCCATCAGTTGTTGTTTGAAGTCCCTCAGATGACAGTTATTCTAGTCTCTTTCTCAGGGTATAGGTCTCAAGCTTGGTCAGTCATTGGTTGACCATTCTCTTAAATTCTACTCCATCTTTACACCTGCACATTTAGTTGGTAGGAAATACTGTAGGTCTGAGATTTTGTGTCTGGGTTGGTGTCCCAGTCCCTCCACTGGGAGTCTTTTTCTGGTTAAAGGAGATGGCCTTTTCAGGCTCCATATTTCCCATTGCTAGGATTCTTAGTTAAGGTCACCCTCATAGATTCCTGGGATTTTCTATTGTCTTAAGTTTCTAGCTCATCCCAGAAATGCACCTCTGCCACCAATTCTAGTTCTTCCTACCTATATTCTATCCTTCTGCAATCCCCCCCCCCCGGGAACTCAATTCCCTTCCTCTGGCCACTCTGATGTCTATTGTGTTTCCCTTTCTCAGTGAGATTCATGCACCACCCCATTCCCCCATTAGGAAGCCTTAGGCTTTCCTTGTTACTTACCTTTTTTGGGTCTCTGAATTGTAATATATGTACTTATATGGCTAATATCCACTTATACGTAAGTACATACCACGTTTGAGCTTCTGCATCTGGGTTGCCTTACTCTGGGTGATCTTCCCTAGTTCCACTAATTTGCCTGCACATTTCATGATTTCCTTGTTTTTAATAACTTAGTAATAATACTCCATTGTGAAAATGTACCACATTTTCTTTATCTGCTATTCAGTTGAGGGATGTCAGGGTTATTTCCAGTTTCTGGCTATTACAAATAAAGCTGCTATGAACATAGCTAAGCAAATGACTTTGTGGTATAATGGAGCATCTTTCAGGTGTATGCCTAGGAGTGGTATAGCTGTATCATGAGAATTGGTTGACATATTTTATAACTTTGAAAATAAAAGTATTCATACTGCATTTCAATGAATTCATATAGTTTTAATAGGAGAAGTGAAAACTAAGAATGTTTTACATAATTTGTTTTCTTTTATTTATTTTTCACTCCATCATTCTCTAATATTGTACCCTGTAGTGAGATTTTTGGTTTTTATAAAAACATAAAAATGTTATGTGAATGTTTTTGTTTTTATCTCAGGTGTAGTGTCTGGACATGCTTCAGATTGTCCACAGCAGCTGACTATGATTTTCCTCATGCTCTAGCAGAGGCATGATTTTGCCAGCTGAAAACAGTTTATACTTGGAATTCTAGGAACTCTAGAGTGGGTATATTATGCATGCTTCTGGCTGTTCCTGCTTTTGTTGTTTGTTGCTTTTTGGTGGATTGCTGGTTGCTGTTGGAGATATCCTGACAATGACAATCAAATTTATCCCAAAATTATTCCCTAAATCATCAGGAAGTAGTCTAATTATATCCATTCCCCCTTCCACCTCTAACATTCTTTTTCCACCACATAGTGTTAGGGGGTTGGAAGGAACAGGGTGGTATATAGAGGTAGGAAAAAGAACCCAATTAAGTAGCCAAAAAGTCCGATTACAGTGACCAATAATGTCAATGGTACAGATCCAATTTGACCTTCAATCTGGGTGGTTTTGATTCAAGTGAGGGCCCAGAATTGTGCACTGTAAAAATGAGGTTACTGCCACTCCTCAAGCAAATATACTTACCTGTTATTCCATATACCAGTACCCCTCAGAGTGATCATTTTCAAATATTTCTCTAGATGATTAATACAAATAAACCTTAAATTCCGTGAATTTCTATAGTACGGTTTGAGCTTTACTTTACTAGTGCTGAATCACTGCTATAAATAGCTTTAGAAATAGATGTTAACATAGGGCATAGTAGAGTAGAGTGAACTTTTGAATTTTCTTTAGAAAAGAGTCAAAGATAGATATATAAGGGAGCCATCTAGTGGTTATACACATAGACCTGTTTTGTCTTCAGATTTGTTCTTTTAGTATTTATTAGAATATAGATGTAGTTTTATATGTGTGTGTAGTTATATAATATTTAAGTATAATATATCTTAAATAATATATATCTTACATATATGTACATAGTTTGTTGTGTGTTCAAAAGATAGGTTAATTGTTAATGGACTTTTATTTAAAATTTTTGATTTGCCCAAACTGCTCAAAATTTTTCTTTTCCTTTATCACACTGAACATTTTTCTCACTTTCAAAAATTTATTTCTTTTGTTATTGACAACAGTTTGTTCACTTTATATCTCAGCTATAGGCCCCTCTCTCATCTCTTCCCAATCCCACACTCGATCACTCATCTCATCCCATGACCCTCTCCAAGTCCACTGATAGAGGAGGTCCTCCTCCCCTTCCCTCTGACACTAGCTTATCAAGTCTCATCAGTACTGGCTGCATTGTTTTCTTCTGAGGCCTGGTAAGGCTGTTCCTCCATTTTAAGTTTACTTTGGCAGTACTTATTCTTATTTTAAAGCATATATGTACACACATAAAGATATATACAGTTAGATATGATATCATCTGTAAATGTATTAGTTGAAATTATAGCTATGCTAGAGACTATGCTGTCTATAGGCCCCAAGTTAGGCACACTTGTTTTAAATCTTTGTTTTAAAAATGATTTTGCAGCTTTCCATAATTGGCAGTATACAATGTTCCTCTTAGTTTCTTAGACTTGCTTGATTTATATAAGCAAAAGACCCTTAAGGCCCCAAAATACCCAAACAACACAGAATGAGACAAAAAGTCCACAATAATATCATTGAGAGAGATCATTCTTTGTTGAACATCTACTGCTGACCATGGGGCCTACTCACATCTGTGGTTAATATAGCCAGTGAGATTTTTATTGGAGAAAATTAATTTTTCTTTTGGAATCAGATATAAATTTCAGATAGCTTCTTGTTTAATACAGAGCTATAGTAATTTAAAATAAAACAGCGTGATGTTGGTATAAAATCAGACGCATTGATCAATAGAGTTGAAGACACAGGCATAAGTCCTCACATTTATGGACACCTGTTTTTATTTTGTTTTTTAAAAGAAACCGAAAATGCACCCTGTAACGAGAGCATCTTCAGCAAACACTAGATGGCTACAGGATAGAAGAATGCAATAGATTCATATTTATTACCCTATAAAATTCAAGTGCAGATAGTACAAGAACCTCAACATAAGGTCAGATACCCTGAATCTGACAGAAGAGAAAATGAGGAATAGTTTTGAACTCATTGGCACAGGAAAAGACTTTCTGAACTGGACACAAATAACACAGGGACTAAGACCAAGAGTTAATAAATGTGACCTCTAGAAACTGAAAAACCTCAGTAAGGCAAAGGACACTGTCAATAAGACAAAACAGCAGCCTTGAGAATGGGAAAATATCTTTACCAATTTTACATCTGATAGAGGGTTAATATCTAAAAATATATAGTGAACTAAAACAAAACTGAGCATCAGGAAGGCAGTATATAGTCTTAATCACTGAGACATCCCTTAATTTGCCTGTTCTTCTGATTTAAAAATATATGAACATACAGGTGAAAAGGGCAGGATTTTATCATGAAAATCTGCAATCATATTTTAAAGTCACAAATATAAACAAGTAACTATAATTTTGTACAATGAACATTAAAAGACTGTTGGATTGTAATGTTAGAGAATTTTATGACTTCAAAGCAGGTTCTGCAATAAAAGAATAATAAAAGAATAGAGATATAGTTTGAAGAAATCACCGCCTAAGAAACACTATCATTTTCATATGTTCTGAAGTTTCTAACTAACCGTATATGACAACTGAATTTGTTTGATTGGTGTACTGTCAAAAATATAAATCATGCTCTTTACATTTACAAGGCTCTTATATTTTTCCCTCAAATGAGTACCCGCCTAAGCTCCTTCATATTGCTTTTACAATGCTATAAAAATGAGTTAGACATTAGTCTTGTAGTGGTATCTGAAACACAGAATACCCTGTACATAGGAGGAAAAGATGCTCAAATATTTATTTATATAATAGTATATTTTAAATTAAATTTATTGTCACAAAACAATATTCATAAAATGTGACATTTAAAATTTAAATATATTTTATCCTAACTCACATTTTTATCAGTTCTTCTACTGGCTTATTCCTTTTCAGTCATGTAAATCATCCATTTACATCTGAGTCTAATATTCAAATCACATCATTGTTATGTTTTGTTCTGGTTTGTTTTTCTAGAGTTACTTTTGTCCCCAGCCTCACTCCTGTCTAGGCTTTCAATTGTCCTCAGGACATCTTCCAATAACTCAGCACATCTGATATAAAATTACTTATCCGTGTACTACTCTTTCTTTACATACTTCAATTAAGCTTTCCACACTTCCTTCAGAAACACAAAGACACCAATTTAGTTTAGTATCTCCACTGTTTAATCCTTCCTTCCCTACTTTCTCTTAATTTTATGTCTAAATGTTACTAGGTGTCACTTATTTGAAACAATTTCTAACGGAGATTATAAAGGAGCATATATGTAAAGAAAAATTATCCCCAAGTTTCTTGTTCCCTGCCCTGGAAAACATCCCAGGACAGTAACCTCCCTGTCTATATTGATTAAACTATGAACATAATGAGTTTTCTTACAATAGGCACAAAGGGAATTGTGCCAGGGTAATTAATGCACTAATTGATTTGGTATTAATACATAAAACAGCTATCAAGAGTAGTTCTGATAAAATCATGTGGAAGACCCTATGGTAGGAATTGGACTATTTCAGAAAAAAATTCCAATAGAAATCATGTATCATTTTAGGAACACATGATTATATTGTAAGATGGGCTATATGTAAGATATGTAGCTATAATTTTCAATCTTCTCTAGGAGTGGTTCCTAGAAGATAAATAGAAAGAAGACAAAAACCCACAGCCACAATGAAATGAATGTTACCAGCCAATAAACAAACTTTGCAATGAGCCAAGCTCCTCAGATGAAGTAGCCTCAAAGTTACAATAGAACAGCTATACAAGCCTAAAAGCAGGTAGTCCAAGCAAGCCATGACTGTACTGTTTCACAGAAACAGTTTCATAGAAACAGTGAAAAAATAAATATAGGCTGTTTCCAGTCATCAGATTTGTGATTGGTATGCAGCAGTAAATAACTAAGAGAAGAGTTTTGCTTTTTTTCTTTGTATTAATGTAATAATCTGGAGACAACACTCTCACATTTTACCTATCTCTCCCAAATCCATATGCTGGATCCGCATTATCTTTTTTTAAAAACTTAGATACTCTAAGTTGTTATCTCTGTGAGGTAGGCCTTTTGTCCTGTTCAAAGTCTTCCAGAGGAAGGCTAACATATAATAAAATCCTAGATGGATAATGTATCTTATACTACTACTACTATATGGTATATATGTTAGAAAATTTTAGTGATAGACTGCTATCACTTCACATATGCATATTCAAAAGTATATGTGCGGCCCCCGTTGTTGAATATAAAATTTGGTGTTAAGCTATATAATGTTTATTATTAGCCCTATGATTGTCTCAGTGGTATTATTTAACCCTCTATTGTAATTAATAAGACACACACACCTGTTCGCTTTTATGATGCTTTGCTTACCTTGGACTGGGCAGATATTTCCACCTACACTATCCCAAAAACCTCACCATCTACCTTCCAGCCTCCATCCAATGCCATCTGCCTTACCCGTTCCTATTTGGGTTACCTTCTATCCATAATCTTATAAATACTTGGTTTTATTTTTCATCTGGGCCTTTTCATGCCTTCATTACCACATACTTCCTCCTGGCCCAATGTGTTCCTTCTCCATGGTAGCCCATCTTGGCATCATCCTTCCTCCTCTTTTCCTGTCTTTCTATTTTTCCCATGATTCTTCTGACCTCAAAGCCTGGGAACCTTAGCCATGCTTAACACATTCTACCTTGCCCAGGTTTTAGGCCTTTTAAGCAACCAATCAGGAACAATGTCTTAGGCAGGTTTACACAACAAGGATAGGTATATCCAGGCAGTAACCAGATCTTCAAGGCCAGTAATTAGCATCAAAATAGAAGCATCAGAACAACAACCAAAAGTCCCCCATTACCTACAGAGGTATTTCCCTGATGTAAGAAGAAGGCTTTATAACAAAAAGCTTTGACATTTGGCCATTAGAATTTAAGAAAAAAAATGAGGTGCAATTTTTAGTTCATGATATTGTAGCCTCTGAAGATTATATGATCTCATTAAACACTAATTCTTTCTTATATTAAACATAAACAAGTTTAGGGATTTAACTCAATAGTACATGGACTATGGGCTTAGTCCTTATGACATAAACATTAAAAGGGTTTCTTACCATTCAAGTTGTTTTTGAATATTAAAAAACTATGCATTTCACATATCTCACCTATGCAGTAGATTATCAAATTTAGTTGATTATAGTACATGATACCCACTGCTTTGTCCATTTTCCTACTGTTCTCAAGTCGTATATAGCAGACCTCCTCATATCTCTTGCCTTTCCCTCAAGATAAAAAATAAAATACGTGTATACTAATTAAGTTTCAAGTTCTACCTATTTTTGTTAGATGGCCATTACAAAAATCTTCACAAGTTTGGCTATCTCTGAAATGGGTTTTGTATTGACACTAAATCTACATAAAATAGTTACACAGAAATGACATTGTGTATAGTATTTTGAAGGCCTCTGAAAAACATTCTCTATTAATGTTTTCAGTAGTTTGAATATTTGCTTTTTCTGGAAAAAATAAAAATAATATGCTTTAATAGCTGTTTATATCTAACTGGTCTTTCTTCTTTTTTATTTTTTCAATATTAGTTACAGTTTATCAGTTTATTAACTTTGTATGCCAGCTGTATCCTGCTCCCTCATTCCCTCCCAATCTATCCTCAATCCCTCATCTCCTTCCTGCCCCTTTCCAAGTCCACTGATAGGGGAGGACGTCCTCCCCTTTCATCTTACCCTGTTTATCAGGTATCTTCAGGACTGGCTGCAAAGTCCTCCTCTGTGGCCTAACAGGGTTGCTCCTCTCTCCACAGGGGGTAGGGGGGAGGAGAGAGGTCAAAGAGCCCACCATTGAGTTCCTGTCAGGAATAGTCCCTGTTCCCCTTACTAGGATACCCACTTGGATACTGAGCTACTATGGGCTACATCTGAGCCAAGGTTCTACGTTATATCCGTACATGGTCCTTGGTTGGAGAAACAATCTCATAAAGTCCCCTGTGCCCAGATATATTTGGTCCTTGTGGAGCTCCTTTCTTCTCCAAGTCATATTAAGTTCCCCTTCTTTCATATGATTCCTTACACCTAACTTAAATACTTGGCATTCCTTTGTCAATTGGAACTTGGTATTTATGCTTGTTTTATTATTCAGTGCATCAAATTTTACCTTATACTTTCTTATTATATTTATAAATTTACTTCTGAAACTGTAAGTGAATATAGAAAACTACGGAAGATGGGTGTCTATATGTGTTTGTTTTCTAGTTAACTGTCATTTATGTGAGTAGGTATTTATATGCAAAAGTGCGTGCAGATATAAAAATACCAGTAACAAAGAAATATTTTAAGATATTGTTCAACAAGTACTAGTACTTATCAATGACTAGAATATAGATGCAACATATAAAAGGAATAGATATTGATTCTCATATGACTATTTAGTTGACATATCCTCCAAGCAATGGAATTCATGTGCTATCAGCCTATACTTTAATGAACCAATGTAAATATTTTATTGCATATATTTTTTGTTAATTACAATTTATTCACTTTGTATCCCAGCTGTAGTCCTCGCCCTTAGCCCCTTCCAATCTCACCCTCCCTCCTCTTCTCCCATGTCCCTCCCTCCCCCAGAGGGGAAGTCCTTCTCGCTTTCTATCTGACCCTAGTCTTTCAGGTGATTCTCTCTTCATTTCTGAAGTATGAGTGAGTCTATATTATAGGTAGCCATCTCTCAAAACCCAAATTGAGTTTGAAAGTCAAATGGCATGTCTCCTATGCCTTTCTGTGCAAGATCTATGTGTTCTAATGATTCATTTAAGCAGTATCAAACAATTAGATATGTTAATAAAAATATTAGACAACTGATTGACCCCATTCTACAAAGACAGTAGTTGACTGTACTATTAATAGCTTTTGAACTGCTCTGGTTACTGTATCCTAATAAAACACACTTTTTTTTATATACAACACTTTATTATTAGAAAATAATCGGAAGACTTAACTGAAAGTTAATGTTCAAATGTAGCTAATAGTTTATGTTCAAACATTACCTCGATTTTTAAACTTCTAACTAAATATCTTGTGAATGACTTTATTGAGCAAGAGTATGATAAATACTAGCAAAGTCACACTCCTTTCTGCTGGGTTGGTGGTGACTCTGATGTCATATCTTTAACAATAAGATGGTGCTCTTTCTGTTTCAATTAGAAAGGATGACATAAGTTCAACCATCACTAACATGCATGAACCAAAATGAGAAAAAGGGATATATTGTAAATGTAAACAGCAAAGACCAATACTCTTTGTAGTTGTATACTGCTGTTACTTCTTTATCTAAATTTTTCCAGTTCAAGGTCACAGCTGTAATACTTTATATAACCAATAAGAAAGAATGAAATGTGTGTTGCGCTGATATTGTCAAATTTGCATTCAGTAAAATAAAACGATTGCTTGCAGTAAGGGGTGAGAACTTGCCTTTCACCTAAAGCCAAATTCATTAGAAATTCATGTTCACAGCCCAGAGAAAAACAGCGTTTTTATGAGGTTCCAACAAGTAATATATCTTCATGATGGGTTGTTCCATGGAACTAAGCAAATGAAAATGTCAGTTTGCAGAAACTGTCAAAATCAGCATAATTTAATTTAGAATTGCTGCTTGTTTAATAAACCACCTGTAGCCCTACCAGAGAGCCCTGTTAGTGTTAAAGAGAAGGCACTTCTTTTTCCTTACATTTAACGTAGTTTTATAGATACCCTGAGCTTTGCTGGTAAAAAAAAAAAAAAACATTAATTAAATATAACAACCCATCATTATATAGCTACAAATGGAATCAATATTTTTAGCCTATGAAATGACAGAAATCTTGATCTGAATATATCTTGATGGACTAAAGTGGGGACCACAGTATGCACATAGTTATAAACCAGGGTGTTTGCTTCTGTGTATGGCAGATGTTATTTTCAAAACATACAAATTGAAAAATACTTTTATCAAAGTACATTGATGTATTAATTGCCTAGAATAATTTGATTGTAAGTTTCAAAGACGGGCTGGGAAGAATGTAATCAATTCTTTCACATGTTGGCACAATAGAAATTTATGGGGAGACTTTGGAAGAAAAAATATTAATACAGTTGAATGAACTCAATCACTATAATGTAGAGCCTTCGTTTTTTGTTGAGAATGACAAAGAGTGCAAATGCACAGTACACCAGATTTGGCAGCAAGCTGTATATTCTCAGTATGACAGATACTTTTTGCTCCTGAGTATTCAGAAAAGACCTACACACCTGTTTCTGTTATTCTCAAGATGAATGATAATTACAGAGTTTATGAATGGTTTTTATTTGTTCTTTGTTAATGTTTCCTCATTTGTAGGAGAATGTAGTTTATCCAACAATCTAAATAGCAATTAAAATTACTTTACCATGATATGAGAATTAAAGAAGAAAAACAGATGCTTGAAGATTTTAAATGTTTAACAACTTTAAATATTTCCTTACCTTATATTTTGTCTTACTTCTTCATGAATTTTTTATTACAAACTAAGCTCCACAAGTCTGTAACAGGGATATCATGGTGCGTTTGTTTGTTTTAGTTTTAGGTTTTTGTTTTGTTTTGGATTTTTTTTTGTCATTGTATTTCATTGCTTTTAATCAATTCTAAAATTGGGTAATTTCTTTCTAGGTGCACCTTTAAACCTGTGCTTGGTTTACTGTTTACTCAATTCCATTGAACACTGGAAAATTACCCTCTTATCCAACAACAACAACAACATATAAAAACACCTTCTTACATAATTTATTTCTCCTAATACTATAATTTCTTTCTGCCATTGGTACATCATGAAGATCCAATTTGACAGAAATATCATTAAGTGATATCTTCAGTGACGCCCAGTTGTTCATCATGAACTTAAGGCTACCTGTTACATTCAGTAGATATGTTGGGAGGTACATGCCAGCTCTAGATGGTAGTTGTATGCATGGGCAATCTGGAGAACAAAACATCAAAGATACCAAACTAATATGGTTTTCATAAAGTAGAATAACCATTCAACAAGACTTAGAAGTTCATTTCAAGTCAACTAAGCAGAAAGGAATAAAATTGCTTTTTAAATTTATTTTTTATTCATTTATTACAATTTATTCACTTTGTATCCCCGCGCTTGCCCTCCTCTTTTTCTCCTCCCAGTCCCATCCTACTTCCATCTTCTTTTATGCCCCTCCTCTAGTCCAATGATAGGAGAAGTCGTCCCCCACTTCTATCTGACCCTAGTTTAACAAATCATCCTTAAGTATCTCCATCCCTGATATCAAGCTGTACTACAGAGTAAAAGTAATAAAAACTGCATGGTACTGGCATAGAAATAGAATGGTGGATCAATGGAATCGAATAGAAGACCCAGAAATAAACCCACACACTTATGGATACTTGAAATTTGACAAAGAAACCAAAACAATACAATGGAAATAAGTTAGTATCTTTAACCAGATAATGGATGTCCACATGTAGAAAAATGCAAATAGGTCCATATTTATCACCCTGCAGTAAACCAAAGTCCAAGTGGATCAAAGACCACAATATAAAACCAGATACACAAAACCTATTAGAAGAAAAAGGGGGAAGAACCTGGAACTCATTGGCACAGGTTACAACTTCCTGAACAGAACACCAACAGGTCAGTCTCTAGGATCAACAATCAATAAATGGGACCTCATGAAACTGAAAAGCTTCTGTAAAGCAAAAGACACTGTTATCAGAACAAAAGAAAAGCCTACAGACTGGGAAAGGATCTTTACCAACCCTATATCTGACAGAGGGCTAATATCCAGTACATATAAAGAACACAAGAAGGTAAAAAGCAACAAATCAAGTAATCCAATTAAAAAATGGGGTACGGAGCTAAACAGAGAACTCTCTGTAGAGGATTGTAGAAGGGCAGAAAAACATTTAAAGAAATGCTCAACGTCTTTAGCCATCAGGGAGATGCAAATCAAAACAACCCTGAGATTTCACCTTACACCCATCAAAATGGCTAATATCAAAAACTCAAGTGACACCACATGCTGGAGAGGTTGTAGCAAAGGGGGAACCCTCCTCCATTGCTGGTGGGAATGTAACTTGTACAACTACTTTGGAAATCAACCTGGTGCTTTCTCAAAAAATTAGTAATAGTGCTACGTCAAGATCCAGCTATACCACTCCTAGGTAAATATCCAAAATTTGTTGAAATCATACTCAAAATATGCTTTTTAAATTCAAAAAACCTTTAGTATCTATGTAATTAGTGCTATGAATTAAGATTTGTAAGGATCTAAGAAATATAAATTTAAACTTTCTGTTTAAAAGATCACAGCATTTACATTACAATGCTTCATAAAATAAAGATGGCTTCAATATAAGCAACATGAATATAACAATAATAAAATATATTTCTTCATATTCTTATTTAAATTTTAGTATTATTTTTATATAGCCATCAACATAGAATTTAACTTTGGCGGTATCATGTTTGTTCTTGAACAAACATTTACTTCATAATACATTATGCATGTATATACTTTGATACTTCTCCATTATATATATAAAATATACATATTATGTACATATAATATATACATGTCTATATATGTAATGTCAAAATTATTTACATTGTTTCACAAAGAGAAAACTAAGGGGATTTTTGTTTGTTTGTTTGAGACAGGGTTCCTCTGTATAGCCTTGGCTGTCCTGAAACTCAGTCTGTGGACCAGGTTGGCCATAAACTCAAAGATACTCTGCCGCACAAGTGCTGGGATTAAAGGTGTGCACCACCACTTTCCAGAAGAAAATTTCATTTTTCATAAATTAATTGCATATAATTTCAATTTACTACTAATAAGACAACAGACAAAAGCAAAAAGGAGTGCTCATTAGGGTTCTGTTACAGATATTAATGCAAAAACTGTCATAAAACAACATAACTTAAGATAATTATCATACTCTTTTTAAGATTAGATATTTATAAGACAAAGTATACTGCCAATAGGACAAAAAAGGAGCTGAAAGAATAAGAAAAGATTTTCCTCAACTTGATATCTGAGGCTAATATTTAAAATGTATAAAGAACTAAAGAAAGTGGACATCAACAAACTAAATAATAAAAAATGTGGTACAGATATAAACAAATTATTATCAATAGAGGTTTCTACAATC
>CM053742.1:87223971-87283697 GCA_028658305.1 Pachyuromys duprasi | reverse complement strand
CTAAGGTAGTGTTTATCTTTGTTGCATAGGTGTGGTTCTTGGATGCAGCAGAATGTTGGGTCCTGTTTTTGCAACCATTCTGTTAGTCTATGTCTTTTTATTGGAGAGTTGAGTCCAGTGATGTTGATAGATAATAGTGACCAATGACTGTTATTTCCTTTTATTGTGGAGTTGGCGGTCTTACTGTGATTCATTGCTTTTTTGTTGTTGTTGTCATTGGGAAATTATCTTTATCCTATATTTTCTTTGGTGTAGTTGTTTCCGTTGGACTGAAGTTTTCCTTCTAGTACCTTCTGTAGGGCTGGGTTGCTCTGTAGGTATTGCATGAATTTTGTTTTGTCATGGAAAATTTTGTTTTCTCCATCTATGTTGATTGAAAGATTTGCTGGGTATAGTATTCTTGGTTGTCATCTGTGTTTCCTTAAAGACTGCATGACTTCTCCCCAGGCCCTTCTGGCTTTCAAAGTTTCTGATGAGAAATCTGGTGTGATTCTGATCAGTCTGCCTTCATATATTACTTGTCCCTTTTCCCTTGCTGCCTTTAATATCTTTTCTTTGTTTTGTTGGTTTAGTGTTTTGACTATGATGTGACGAGAGGTATTTCTTTTCTGGTCTAGTCTATTTGGTGTTCTGTAGGCCTCTTGTATGTTTATTGGCATTTCCTTTTAAGTTGGGAAAATTTTCTCCTATGGTTTTCTTAAAAGTATTTTCCGTTCCTTGGAGCCTGGACTCTTCTTTTTCATCTATTCCAATTATTCTTAGGTTTCGTCTTTTCTTGGCATCCTTGATTTCTTGGATGTTTCGTGTTTGGGACTTTTCTGATTTTATTTTTTCCTTGAGTGAGGAATCCATTTCAGCCAGCATATCTTCAGCTCCAGAGATTCTCTATTCCATTTCTTGTATTCTATTGGTGATGCTTACCTTTGTGGTTCCTGATCTTTTCTCTAAGTTCTCCAGTTCCAGGTTCTTCTCCCTTTGTGTCTTCATTATAGATTCTAATGCTTTGTATCGTTTCCTTCATCTGATTGACTGTGTCTCCTATTTCGGTTGTTTCCTCTCTTTATATCTTAAATTGTTCCTCTATGTGGGCAGTTAAATCCTTCTTAATTTCTTTGAGGGCCTTTTTCATTTCCTCTTTTTGTCCCTCTTTTTGTTCATCTAATATCTGCATAATCATAGCTTTAACATAATTTTCCTGTGTCTCTGCTGAATTAAAATCTCAATTGCTCTTGGGTGTTTCTGGTGGGGCCATGGTGTCTTGAGTATTGTTGGGTGAGTTCTTACTCTGACTTCTGGGCATTTGTTTAAATATAATCAAGGACCTGTTTGTGCTTTAAGGCTGAACTTCAGACTGGAACTCTCAATCTCTTATGTCAGGAGTATTCTTCAAGAAGATCAGGGAGTTCCAGTGGTTTGTTATTGTGCGTTGTACCTCAGTTGAACTCTCTTGTGGGATCTGTGTGCCCGGATTCGTGCTCTGTGCTAGAAGCTGTGAGCACCACAGGCTCATCTCCCCTCCGGTCTGGAGGCTTGGCTCCTCACTCTGTGCTAATGGCTGTGTGTCCCCATTTGAGATGTCAGCTGGGGGTGCTGCTCTGATCAGAAGGCTTCGAGCTCTGACCTGGGCTTACTGCTAAGGGCTCTCCTCTGGACTAGAGACTTGGCGCCTCCTTCTGGGCCAGGGGCTTGCACCATGGTCTGAGATGGTATTTGGGGGCACCTCAGTCTGGACCTGATACTGTGTGTCCATGTCCATGGTGGCAGATGGGGATGCCTAGGAGTTTGGGCCTGCCCAGTGCAGCCCACGGTATCTGGGTGAATCTCAGTCTGTCCCGGGTACTGTGTGACCCAGGCTGGAGTGGTGGCTGTTGGGGCCTAGGGTTGTGTGCCTGCCCAGTGCAGCCCATGGTATCTGGGTGAAACTCAGTCTGTCCTGGGTACTGTGTGATCCAGGCCAGAATGGCAGCTGTTGGCGCCGAGGTGTGTGGGTCCGCCTGATGCAGTGCACGGTATCTGGTGGGGATCTCAGTCTGTCCCAGAGAATGTGTGACACAATCCGGAATGGCAGCTTAGGCGCCCAGTGCAGCAAAATTTCAGATCAGGGCTGTGTGCAGCCAGTCACCTGCCGAAGATTTTCCGGGGAATAGCTGGGTGTCCCTCACACTTTTCCACTTGATTTCCTCACTGTAGGAATTCTGCTCACCTGGCAATCGTTTTAGGTCCCAGATTTCAGTCTCCTGGTCGCTGTGCCAACAGTACTGTCCTACTCCTCAGACACAGTGTCCTCCTGGGGCAGCCATCTTGGATCCTTCCTCACTTTAATTTTTAAAGTGATTGTGTTTATATAATAATTTAGAAAGTGGTATTTAAGCAAGCATAATAATATTGTGTAACTATTTTTAAATAAGAACTGATGACTTGAATCTCTTTTCAGTGTACTTTGATTTATATCATATTCATGAGGAATTTCATATTCTTTACATCATTTCATTTACATATTTTCAACTAAAATTCACTGAGGTAGTTAAGGAGAAAGGATGATTAAGTGGAGTAACAAAGAAAACCACAATTTAGAAATGAGAAAGACCATAGAAATTTAGCCAAATAATTAAAGATATTTGATGAGCACTCCAGTAAAATCCAAGTTAATTAACTTGTGCATTTTTGGATGGACTTTAAACAGTGCTGCTCAAATTTCAGCAAACTGAGGACACTATTAAACAATAGTTTAGGAAAAAGATTTCAGAAGGTCAGTGTACTAAGTGCTGAGTCTGTTATTTTAAAATATTTCACATTTTATTTTAGCGTATATAGAAACTGAAAGAGAAGATATTACCCTTAAATATTACCACAGTTACCATATTACCATTAGATATTACCACAGTTATTTTCCTAAAAAGTGTATTCTCATTATTTTTACTATATGATATATAAATTAATACTGTCTTCTCCTTATTTATGTAATTTCTTTTTGTCTTATTGTTACAAATTTTTGAAAAATCATCAAGGAGTACGAATGATATTCTGCTAACAACAGGCACTTACTTTGATTATTTTGTGTTATTATCTGTTAGTGTTAGCAGAAGTACCTTGGCTATTGTCCAGAGTGTTTAATTTGCTCTTGCTTGCCTAATCTCCTATAAAAGGTAATATTATTATATAAGGTTAGGATTCTAAAACCTACTCTTATATGAAATAAACCTTTTAATAAGAAATTCTACATTTGTCTAGCTTTGGGCCATGTCAGCCCCATTTTACTTGTGAAAAACAACATTTTCTTAACAATCATGCAGATTCTATACTTGGAAACATATATTTTGGATTACTCATTTTCTAGAATGATTAAAAGTTCAGCCAAAAAATTGGAATGAAATTTAAACTAAACTAAGGTAAGAATGAGGCAAAATTAAACTTAGTTCTTTTACTTCTATGTTGTAACACAGTTTGATGTTCAACTGCATCTAGAAAGTTTAAAGCACTAAAATATGTACCTATCTGAGTGTGCACTTTTTTGTACTGTAATAATATAGAGTGGTATATAATTTACTTGCTCATATTTGTATTGATTTTTCATATATTTTGTGTTGTTGCTATTCAACATATTTTGGTAACTGTGTCTTAAGTTCAAATCAATACTCTCGGCACTCTTAACACAGCAGATTAAATAAACCAGAAAACACAATGTTACATTATAACTATCATGGAGGTTATAGTTCAGCAATGAAAAATATGCAGAGAAAAACAACGCTTTTTTGGCTGTGAGGTAATTTTTCTTCTTACATAGAGACTGGTGTCTTAGAGAGTATAAAAAGAGCTGAGGAGAAGTAGTTGGAGTTAGTACTTTGCTCTACCCATTACCCACCAAAGGTGTGATGGAGCCTTATTTGCTTCATTCACCAAGTGTGTGTGTTTTGAGTGTGTGATTCTTTCCCCTTATTTTCTTTTCTTTCTTGCCAGCCCCTGAGGAGCTAAGGAGTTACAAGAATTCAGAATCCCACCCAAAGGGTTCAAAGAGGTCAGAGTCTTTTGCCAGTTCCACAGTAATGGCCCTGCCTCAAACTACACCCACTGCTTCAAACTACCCTGACCTGTTGAAGGCCATTTTCAACAGGGAATAAAAAATTATAGAACTGTTCAGATATTTTTTAAAATATGAATGCCAGATATTATGGTAAACTAAGACAAATGTGACAAAACTATTATCCTTACTCAGATTATCTTTCTGTCAAACAAATTCATTATTTTATTTTTATTGTCCAAATGCATACATTTTTATTAAATAAAATTTCACACTTTAGACATTGTTTTATTCCATCAAGATACATAAAAACTTGTAGTTTATACAATTTTACCATCTTATTGTTTATTACTTGTATTTATTTCTCTGTGAGTTGTGTTGCAGAAGAGACACTTCATGTCTGTGCCTGTCAGAAGATATCTTGCAAAGGCAGGTCTCTATTTGGGCTCTGGTACTCAAACTCAGGTTAACAGGTTTTGATGTAACTTCCTCAACTTGCTGAGCTATATCAGGCGCCCTCATTTTTCAATTCTCCATTTTATACTAAATTTTTATGATGTGCTTGCAAAACCCATTTTAATAGAATGCACATATTAAATATTCATGTGAAGAAATAATGCTCTCCATTTAGAATAATAGTATCTCTTTTTATCTACTGAATCTAAGATAGTTTTACAAAATCTTAAAAAGAAGTTAATGTATTTCTTTAGCTATCTGATACTTTCTCACATCCTATAAGGTTTCAAGTTAAAATATCTAAAAATGAAGTTTACCTGACAGAGGGCTGATATCCAGAATATATAAATAATTAAAGAAGTTGAAAAGCAACAAATCAAACAATCCGATTAAAAAATGGGGAACAGGTAAACAGAGAATTCTCAGGAGAGTAATATCGAATGGCAGAGAAGCAGTTAAAGAAATGCTCGACGTCCTTAGCCATCAGAGAGTTGCAACTCAAAATGACCCTGAGACTTCACCTGACACCATCAGAATGGCTAAGATCAAAAACTCAAGTGACAACACATGCTGGACAGGTTGGGGAGAAAGGCAAACCCTCCTCCATTGCTGGTAGGGATGCAAACTTGTACAACCACTCTGGAAATCAATCTGGCACTTTCTCAGACAATTAGGAATAGTGCTACCTCAAGATACAGCTATACCACTCCTGGGCATATATCCAAAAGTTGTTCAAGTACACAACAAGGACGTTTGTTCAACCATGTTCATAGCAGCCTTATTCGTAATTGCCAGAACCTGAAGACAATCCAGATGTCCCTCAGTTGAGGAATGGATACAGAAATTGTGCTACTTTTACACAATGGAATACTACTAAGCTAATGAAAATAAGGAAATCATGAATTTTGCAGACAAATGGTGAGAACGAGAAAAGATCATCCTGAGTCAGGTATCCCAGAAGTACAAAGACACACATGGTATATACTCACTTATTTAGACCTATAAGATATGATAAACAGAATGAAATCTATACACCTAAAGAAGATAAACAAGAAAGAGGACCCGGGTTAAGATGATCAATCCTCACTTAAAAAGACAAATGGGATGGACATTGGATGTAGGAGAAAACAAGTAACAGGACAGGCGCCTACCACAGAGAGCCTCTGAAAGGCTACCTGACAGTGTATCAAAGTAGATACTAAGACTCATACCCAAACCTTTGGCAGAGTACAAAAAATCATAAGAAATAAGGGAGAGTTATTATGACCTGGAGTGGACAGGAGCTTCCCAAGGACCAAATATATCTGGGCACAGGGGACTTTTATGAGACTATTTCTCCAACCAAGGATCATGTATGGATATAACCTAGAACCTCAGCTCAGATGTAGCCCATGGCATCTCAGTATCCGAGTGGGTACCCTATTAAAGGGAACAGGGACTGTTTCTGACATGAACTCAATGGCGGGCTCTTTGACCTTCCCCACTCCACCACCAGGGGATTAGTAGCCCTGCCAGGCCACAGAGAAGGACCTTGCAGCCAGTCCTAAAGATACCTGATAAACCAGGGTCAGATGAAAGGGGAGGAGGTCCTCCCCTATCAGAGGACTTGGAAAGGGGCAGGAAGGAGATGAGGGAGGGAGGTTGGGCTTGGGAGGGAATGAGGGAGTGGGATACAGCAGGGATACAAAGTTATTAAACTGTAGCTAATATTAAAAATTATCTAAAAATGAACTGTATCTTCTGGTACTACATTATAATTCTAGGATTGTAAAAGATAATGTCTACTCTATCCATCATTTGTTCATGTACCTTTCTAGGGAACAAGGCAGTAGCTAATCTAATAGTCACATAATGTTGATAAAAGTGAGAGGACATTAAAATGATTTCAGGACAGTGTTAATTGTAGGAAGAAATTAATGAGATGAAACTGCTTTGCTTATGGTAAAAGTTAGTCATGTTGATGAGGAAGAGCAATATAACAATGATATTCCTCCTGTAACTCTAAAATGGGCAAATAAATTATTCAAGCACATTAAAATAGGGTATTATAATACAAGTATAGAATACATATTGTGAGTGTGAATACTTAGGTAAACCAAATAATATGAAACTGAAAGATCTTTAGTCCACAGAAGATTGCAGTCCCTTAAGGTTGGTGTCGTTATAATTTCGTTTTTTTCTTTTTTAACATTTTTTATTTTATTTTATATTAATCACAGGTTATCTACTTTGTATCCCAGATGTAGCCCCCTCCCACATTCCTTCCTTACCCCCCCCCATCCCTCTCTCATCTCCTCCCTGCCCCTTTCCTAGCCACTGATAGGGGAGGACCTCCTACCCTTCCATCTAACTCTAGCTTATCAGGTCTCTTCAGGACTAGCTGTAATGTCCTCTTCTGTGGCCTAGCAAGTCTGCTCCACCATTGATTTCAGGTCCACAATAATCCCTGTTCCCCTTACTAGGGTACCCACTTGGATATTGAGCTACCATTTGCTACAATCAAGCAGGGGTTCTAGGTTATATCCATACATGGTCCTTGGTTGGAGAAACAGTCTCATAAAAGACCCCTGTGCCCTGATATATTTGGTCCTTGAGGAGCTCCTGTCTTCTCTAGGTCATACTAACTCCCCCTTCTTTCATATGACTCCCTGCACTCTGCCAAAGGGTTGGTTATGTTTATTAATATTTGCTTTGATATCCTGCTAGGTAGAGTCTTTCCGAGGCCCTCTGTGGTAGGCTCTTGTCCTGCTACTTGTTTTTTCTTACATCCAATGTCCATCCCATTTGTCTTTCTAAGGGAGGGTTAATCCTCTTACCCCAGGTCCTCTTTCTTGTTTATCTTCTTTAGGTGTATAGATTTCAGTATGTTTATCCTGTCTTATAGGTCTATATAAGTGAGTATATACCATGTGTGTCTTTCTGCTTTTGTGATACCTCACTCAGAATGATCATTTCCAGGTCCCTCCATTTGCCTGCAAATTTCATGATTTCCTCATTTTTAATTTCTGAATAGTATTCCATTGTGTAAAAGTACCACAAATTCTGTATCCGTTCCTCAAATGAGGGACATCTGGATTGTCTCCAGGTTCTGGCTATTACAAATAAAGCTACTATGAATATGGTTGAACAAATATCCTTGTTGTGTACTTGAGCATCTTTTGGTTATATGCTTAGGAGTGGTATACCTGGATCTTGAGTAATCACTCTTCCTAATTGTCTAAAAAAGCACCAAATTGATTTCCAGAGTGGTTGTACAAGTTTGCATTCCCATCAGCAATGGAGGAGGGTTCCTCTTTCTCCATATCCTCTCCAGCGTGGCACACTGAGGGGACTTAAAGGATGGTAATGCTCTAAAGCATTGATATCTAAAGTGTTAAATTGTTGAAGTATTTGATGAGGTTGGAGATTTGGGGCACATTATTTTGTATCAGCTATAATAGGAAAAACCTGACAGGAGACCAGGGAAGAGATAATTAGAAAATCCAGAAGAAAGCAATTTAAAACCCTTATTTAGGAACTAAAGGTGATTCTTCAGTTTGACAGCTGTAAATAAGCAAATGGAAGCATCTGTATACATTTAATCTAATCATTCTATAATTTGTATTTATGGTTTATGTTTGTGAATATGATGTTATACTTACGCAGCACAAAAACGTAATTGCATGTGCATTGGAAGTAGGATATATAATATACATATATATATAATGTATATATATACATTAATGCATCTGTGCACATGTGTACATGTGCTTGTGTGTAACAGACATAGAAAAAACAGCAATTTAAGGCTATTTTAAAATAACAATCGAAAGGTAATATTAAGCAAACAGAATTATTATATTCATAAAAAGATATGTTCTAGTTGAAGGAGTTTGCATTTATATATTTGTTTTTTTTAGTTTTTTTGCATTTATATATTAGTATGATGAAACTGAAGAGCAAGTCAAAACACTTGAATGAAAGCAGAATAATCATAGGTAAGACAGATGAAATTCCCAAAGTCACCTTGAAATAAATACAAAATTGATGTTCACAGCTCAAAAAAGACAGAAGAAAACAGACCGCAATGTTGTGAAGACACAAAGATACAATTGATATTTTAATCTCAAATATTATGTATAAATTTCAAGTCTGAAACCAGAAACTAGTGTTAAAATTATAAGGATCTCTGTTGATACATATCAGAAACTGCTTTTCATTTTCTATCCCTCATTCTCATGGTTGAAATTTTTAAAAAGCTCATTCCCTAGTTCAAATAATTATTTAATTGTATTTCTTGGAATTAATTGAGATTTTTTTAAAGGCAGGAATATAATGCACGCTTAGATTTTGCACTTGATTTATAAAAATTGCTATATTGAAGGTAGTTTTTTTGGTCAACTAACATTTTTATAATGTAATATTTTCAAATTTTCTTCACCAAGATTATGTGTGTTTGTATATGCATCTGTTAAAGAAATAGTAATTACATTGGTTCCTCTGAAACTATTGTCTTCAGTTCTGAGTTTCCTAGTTTGAAGCAGAATTGTGCATTCTCTGTATTAGGAGAATGAATACAATTATTTGGAATGTCTCTTCATCTTGCATCATTCCTCTAGTCTCTCTTTTATTTACAAGTTTTATTGAGTAAATGCAGTGCTTCAGAAACTGATTCACCACATTTGAACATTTTTGTGTGAGTCCTATTCTACCTACTCCTATTTACAATTTTGTGAATATTCTCTTTAATTAATTAATTTATTAATTTATTCACTTTACACCCTTGTTTAGCCCTAACCTTCCTCACCTTCTGGTCCCACCCTCGTTCCTTCTCCTCCATTACCCTCTTCTATTCCTCAGAAAAGGTGAATCTCCCTTCCCATCCACCCCAGCTGGTCAAGTTCTATGAGGGCTGAGCATGTCCTCTTCCGCTGTTTCCTGGCAAGGCAGTCTCTCCAGGAGGAAGTAATTGTAAAGCCAGCAAGGGAGTTCATGCCAAAGAGAGCCCCTGCTCCCTTTACTCAGAAACTCACATGAGACCTTAGCTGTCCTTCAGTTACATCTTTGCAGATCCAGTCCATGCAAGGTCCTTGGTAGGTGCTTTAGTCTCAGCAGGACCCTATTGGGCATCCTTAGTTGGCTCTCTTGGTCTTCTTGTGGAGCTCCTGTCACCTCCAGGCCCTTTTCTCCTTCTTCTCACTAATCCACAAGGCTCCCTATCCTTGTCCAATGTTTGGGTATGATTCTCAGCATCTGTTTCAAGGCGCTGATGGGTGGAGTCTCTCAGAGGACAGCTCTTCTTGACTCCTGTCTACCAGCTTAGCAGAGTATCTTTAATAATGTTAGGCATTGTGAAATCCTCTCAATTACTTTCATAATCAATAATTTGTTCTGTTAGTAATCCCTACATTTTGCTGTATTACTTAATATAGAAAGCATTCAGATTAAGTATTATTTAACCAATTTATCTTCCCCATTCATAATGTTTTGTATTATGATCAAATAAAGACTAAAACATCAAAGATATAAATGATATAAAAAAGTCAATTAACTGTAGGTACTGTGCCTTTGCTAGGACTAATGGTTGTTAGAGAGTACTTTGCATTTGCTATCAGATGATGAAATGGGAGAGGCAAAACTTCTTGTATATATCTCATAACGAGGAATGAAGATATGCCAATTTTTCATTAAATTTTTTATTAATTATACTTCATTCATCTTATATATCCTTGTAGTTCCCTCCCTCCTCCTCTCCCAACCCCTACCTTCCTCCCCTCTCTGCACCCATGTCCCTCCCCAAGACCACTGATAGGGGAGGTCCTCCTTTCCTTCCCTCTGATCCCAGTCCATCAGGTCTCCTCAGGAGTGGCTGCGGTGTTTTCCACTGTGGCCCAGCAAGTCTGCTCCACCTTCAGGGGGAGGTGATCAAAAAGCAGGCCAATCAGTTCATGTCAGAGACAGTCCCTGTTCCAATTTCTATGGAATCCACTTGGACACTGAACTACCATGTGCCATACTTGTGCAGGGGTCCTAGGCTACCTCCATGCGTGGTACCTGGTTGGACCTTCAGTCTCAGGAAGGACCCCTGTGCTCAAACCAATTATTAATGACATGGAAATCTATCAGACCACTTATTGCAAAGACCGGTTTTGAACTGGTGAATTGAATATAAGCACACAGTTACAGAACAAGTATAGGCACTATAATGCTGATATCATTTACATTTCAATATTCTCGTTATTGGATATTGGACATATAAATTAATAATGATACTAGAGATGATGATAATGGTGGTGCTGATTTTAAAGCTGTTGTTAATTTTGAGTTTTTTTTATAAAACCCTTAAAATTATGCTACTTTTTCTTGACTTACATCACTTAATCTTGAAACAAATATATTTCATGGGTACTTTTCCTCATTTGACATTAAAGAGATCTTAGAGAAAGTGAATGCCTAAACACACAATTTGTTTATGTATTGTAGAGATCATATTGTTTCTTTATCCCTTGCACAAATTATTAACCATATGAAATATGAAAGTAGTAAATCCATAAGTGGTAAAGAGTCAAATTTTTCAAGATGTAAAATCTAGAAGACCCTTGGGAATACTTTAGGGAAATAAGGAACGCCTATTCATTTCATTTTTTTTTGTCTTCTAGAAGATCAAGCTAAGAGTGTTTCTGAAACCTATTCCAGTAGATGTAGTCATAATATTGGGACCTGTAAAGCCAGAAATGAAGTTTTGGGTAAATTTTGTCTGAAAATACTGCACCATTTGATTCTACAGAAATTATTAGAACTGATAAGAAATGTTAGTAAATCTGGATCCTATTTTACAGGCTGTATAGTAAAGTTGCTACATTTATCTATTTACATCTTTCTGTTCTGCACAAAACAAGCATCGTAAATGAGGCAGATAAATAATGATAGCATTTTATCTTTCTTTGTAATATTAAATTCCAGAAGGTAGGAGATATTCTTTCATGCTTGCATTGCTATGACAAATGGAAAGAGATAAATCTTTATGGAAAAGGGTGTGGTGTGGGAGCTAGGGGATTAATTCTTTGATACTTCTTCCAATTTATTTTTCCTTTTGTATGTGTTAAAATATATACCATATGTCATGCAGTATGTTTTAATCCAGTCAAAATTTCTTGTACAATTCTTCAAGGGATATACTTTTTGCTGCCAAGTTTCTGCTGTTCAAATGTTGATTTCCCATTCCTTTACAGAGTAATCTATGGTTTATTTTATGATAACATGTTGCTATGCATTTTCTAGCAGTATTTTTGTAAGGAAAATAGTCCCAGGGGCATTTCCTTTTATAGTCATATGCTTCATGGCAAATGATAGCAATATTTCCAGAAAGCAATGTATCCACTGGTTGTTTTAATAGAACAAAAATTCTTTTGGTGACACTTGTGAAAGCTTTCATTACATCCTGAATGTCAATTCAGTCCATGAACAGAGAACTAATTTTCACTCTAAAACAATAGCAAGTTGAAACGTTACCCCCCCAAATATCACGATACTTTTTGTTTTGTCTATGTGGTCTTTAGTTGTAAATGGCAGTAATGTCCCTAAGGTTTCCATTCACTTGACACACATTGTTCAGTTAATTTAAATAACGTGTTGTTTCCCACCCCCTGACTCTCATGTATTAGATTATTATTCAGAACTCACTACAAATTTTACCTAACTTAAGTACTCAGATATTACGAAGTTGAAGTTATTTCTTTTAATTTTTCTTGAATCTATGTAGCTTATGTCCAAGTATGTGCTTCAATTATAAATCCACACACCACCAATCACAGAGCCAGGTCATAGAAAAGAAGACATTACAAACAGATATAGGCATAATTTCGGAGGTGCATATTGAGTTTTCCTCCTCTATTAGATGCAGTATAAATATATGTCACGTGAGCAAGTAACATTTTATTTTAATAAAGTAATTCTGCTGCTCACAGTTCCAATCCTGCCTTTTAAGTTATTGAAGGAACTTAATACACAGGGAGCCAAATTACTGGGTAATGTGACACCATAACAGTATTGACAGTATACCGGTAGTCAATATCAAATAGCTTGTTCCTCCATTCTCTTATCTTCTACCTAATATGGTATACACATATCAGAGCTCAGCTTCCCTTTGTCAAACTCAAATAGGATTTCCTTTGCTTTCAGCTAGAGGCTCAGACTTCTTTGACCCTAATTTGACAGTCCTTCAAGGAGTTTATGGTGAAAGATTTTTCTATTTCTAACAAAGAATAAGGCTCAAATCCATTTTGAAGTAGTGGATCTTGTTTGAAGTTTCATGTTCCTAAAGTGATATCATATTTCGTGGGCTCAATTTAAAAAAATAATTCATATATTTAACAGTAACATGTAAATTCACGTAAAAATATACTGATTTGTGTTTAATTATCTATTAATTTCACTTCTTTACCTGATTTCAGAGTCAGATCTAGAAAAGTAACAGTCAATGTCATGAATATCTAAAGAAAATAAGTAAAGTTAATTACTTTAGTTATAATTGAGCCTCAAAAAAAAACTTTAGAATTAGAACAAACTTCTAAATTGTATTTCTACTGGCATTCTCTTTAGATTTACATGTCTAAATATAGTCAAAACAACTTTCAAATTTTGCCTACTGTTAAATTTCAATTGTTATACTGAGAAATAAAGCAATTTTGTGGCTCTTTATGAAATGCCTCCGTATAGTACCATAAACACCTTCATTTGTATTATTTCCACTTAGTAGAGTTTTTAGAGAGAGAGACCAATAAAATAATGACTAATGTTGCTATAAAATACATGGTTATTATTATGATGTAATTAGAACTTTGAAAAAACATTACATAATTATAGGATATTCTATTTAGAGAATGAGTTTTCATATTTATTCTACCAAAATAGCAATTCATATTATTTTTGTAGAAAACATTTTTGTACACTATATTCTGATTGTTGTTTCTTTTTCCCCAATTACTTCTAGGTTCTTCTGACTTCCACACCCACACAACACCACACCCTTTCTTTTTCTCTTTCTTTAGAAAACAAACAAAAAAGCAAAGCCAGAATAAACAAAAAAGTCACAAAAAATACCTGCACATACATAAAGGTGAGGATATCATCGTTGTGTGATGCCTACATTTAAGATGGGTCATTACACGTCATTCAACCCAATATAGTAACTTCCTTACAGGCATTCCCAGAAAGTTGTTTCTGACATGATCTTAGAGCTGGTCTAGTTGACAATAAACATTAATAATAGATGTTTTTCTTAGCACAAAATTAACTTTATTGGTTAACTTCATTGATTTTATGAGATCTTCATTCGATTTTTCCATAAATGTCTGTTTTAGTTTTATGATTATGACAATATATGACAGTTTAATATTGATTTATATTGTTTCATGAAATTTGCAGGCAAATGGTCAGATCTAGAAAAGATCATCCTGAGTGAGGTATTACAGAAGCAGAAAGACACACACGGTATATACTCACTTATAAGTGGGTGCTAGACCTAATAAGATAGGATAAACATACTAAAATCTGTACACCTAAAGAAGATAAACAAGAAAGAGGACTCAGAGTAAGATCATCAGTCCTCACTTAGAAAGACAAAGGGAATGGGCTTTGGAAGTAAGAGAAAACAAGTAACAGGACAGGGTTCTACCACAGAGGGCCTCTGGAAGACTCTACCTAGTGGTGTATCAAAACAGATGCTGAAACTCATAACCAAAACTTCATTTACAATTCTTGCTGCACAAAACATACAGGGCAAGCATACGTACACAATACCCTTAAATTATTTTTCCCCTTTTTATATCTTTGGGGATTGTTTTGATATCCTTGCAGTGAAAGTCATTCATTCACCCAGGGGTAGTGGTGCCTGTCTGTATTCCAAACATTTGAGAGTTGTAGGCATGGGGATTAAGAGTTCAATTCTTTTCTCTACTACACAGCAAATTTGTGACTAAACTGGGCTCTATGAGATCCCACAGCAAAAACTAAAATAAAATAAAAAAAACATTTATCTATCATTTTAACACGTTGTTTCATAAAAATTTACTTCTATTCTTTTTTTTTTATCTCAATCACAGGTTAGGTACTTTGAATCCCAGGCGTAGCCCCCTCACTCATTCCCTCCTCCCAGCCCCCTCCAAGTCCACCAACAGGGGAGGACCTCCTCCCCTTCCATCCAACCCTAGCTTATCCTGTCTCCTCAGGGCTGGCTGCAAAGTCCTCCTCTGGAATCTAGCCAGTCTGTCACTCCCTGGCTTGTATGGGGGAGGGTCAAAGAGGCAGCCATCAAGATCATGACTGAAACAGTCCCTGTTTCCCTCAGTAGGGTCTTCAGTCCTACACCGAGCTATCATGGGCCCCATCTGTGCGGGGATTCCAGGCCACATCCACACATAGTCCTTGATTATAGAAGGAGGCAGAGGCAGGAGGATCACGAGTTCGAGGCCAGCCTGGGCTACAGTTTTAGGGGGCTGGAGGGATGGCTCAGTGGTTAAAAGTACTTCTATTCTTAATTTTGGATTTAGCTAAATTGCACGGCTGCTATAAAAATGTAATGATTTCAGAAATAATTAAGTAGTAAATCAATATTACAAACAATAAATACATACAACTAAAAAAATAAAATAATCTTCATTAAGATACCCTACACTTCAACTTGAAAATGACTTTCTTTGTATGGTTTAATGTACATAAAATGTTATTTTTATGATTCCTTCTTACTATCTTTCAGATTTGATTCTTTAACTTCAATAATCTAAATGGGGATTAGATTAGCATCTTCAGTGTTTGAATAATTTATTGGTGATAAACCACCACACAAAAATAACTCTCAAGATTCCTAATATACTTTATCTAACTTTTTTAAAACTTCTTTTTAAATTAAATAATATATGTGTATATTATTTTATAAATAATATATATTAAATATTATCCCTGCATCCACTTCTCCAGGCTCCATACACCCTCTTTCCTCCCCACCATTTTGTGTCCTCTTTTCTCCTGTTATTAAAAATAGAACACTTTCTCATATAATATATCCAATTTAGTTTTTTCTTTCCTCTACTCCTTCCAGTTCTTCCCCACATCCTCTCCCATCTAGATCAATCCCCTTCCCGTCTTTTATTAGAGAAGAACAGACTTCTAAGAAATAGCAGCACAATATAACAAAATAACAATAAGATGAATCAAAACTATCACAGTGAATTTGGACATGGCATCACAACAAAAAGAAGAGTCCCAGGACCAGACACAAGAGTCAGAATTTTCATATTCAAGAGTTCCATGAAAATACTAAACTGAAAGCTATAATACATATGCAGAGATCCTGGTCCAGAATTGTGTTGGCCCTGTGCTTGCTGTTTAAGTTAAAGAAGCATAAAAAGGTTACTAAGTTCCACTTCCAAATAAGAAATCTAAGATTTGGAAAGAAGATAAAAAAGAAAAAAAGATTTGTTGTATGTTGTTTTATTCTATTTTACTTCAAAAATAGATAGTATAACATAACCATAAATGAATAAATATATTATAAATAGCATAATAGAAAGTACACATTTATAATGTAAATATAAGGACACTTGTGTGAGTGATATAACATTGACATAAATATTGAAATACATTTTCAATTCCTGTTTTGTAGTTTTATCTATAGGATTATATTCATTTTAATTACCTTTTCAAACAACCAATTTAACCTTTGACCAACTTTCCCTGGTATAGAATTCTTTTACCATCATTGCTTAACCACATTTAATGTGAATCCAATCTGCATCATTTTTAGTTATTCAGAGAAATTGAGATAGCCAGCATAGAGATAGGTTGAATGAAGAGTTGTGCTTTATATCAAGAATATAACTGTAAACATATCATAATCAAACCAGTTATGCTTGTAAATTATATTGAAATTTTACTTCATTTATTAGGTAAATGTGGATATTTTATCATATATTAAAGTATTAAATATATATATATATTTCCAGTTGCATGGTGTTTCAGTTTCTATTGCTTCTAATAGTTGCATTTTTAAATATTTGTTTATTTATTATGTACACATCATTTTACCTGTATATGTGCCTGAAAGCCAGGAGAAGACACCAGATCTCATTATAGATGGTTATGAGCCACCATATGGTTGCTGGGAATTGAAATCCGGACCTCTAGAAGAGCAGACAGTGTTCTTAACTTCTAAGCCATCTCTCCAACCCTAATAGTTACATTAAAAAATACTATTTAACCTCATTTATATTTTTGTTGTTTTGTTCTTCCTTTTTGTTATTATCATTGATTACAATTTATTCAATTTGTATCCCAGCTGTGGCACCCTTCCTCATCTCCTCCCAATCCCACCTCCCTCCTACTTCTTCCCCTATGCCCCTCTCCTAGTCCAATGATCTGTTAGCCTGCCACTAAGTTCATGACAGAGAAAGTCCTGAGTTAAGTCATAATTATACTATACTGTTTAAACATGCTCAGGTTCATGTGAAATAACAGTGATATATCATACTTTGCTGAAGAAAATATGTGATGCCTGTAAGACATTACCTATGTAAGGGAATATGTGTATCTATAGGACATCACCACGCAACAATTATATTCATATTTATGCTTCACGTATTTGTTCCTTTTAGTCTGTGCTGCAATATGTATATATACATATATATACATATGTACTGAGTAAAACAAAATATGAATAAAAATTGCTGTATCAATAATAACAACTCCCTACTTTTAGCAGTTACAAAGAGCCTCTCCACATTTCCTCCTAATCTAACTCCCCCAAGATAGTTTTTTAAAAATATTATCCTTTCTCTATTCATGTTAACCTACTTTTCTAACATCTTAGAATTTCCAACAACGAAGTGATGACTAAATTTGCCATTTGCATACCTCCTTGAAAGGTTCTAATGACTCACTGGAACAAGTTAGCTCCTTTATAATGCTCTGTTTATCTTTGTTATAAAACATTTATTATAACATTGATACACACAGATATTGATTGAACAGAATATATTTGATACTATTTCTTTCTTATGAACGAAAACTATGATAGCTTAGGGTTATTAAAACATCATGGAGTTGTAGCAACAACACAGATACACAAACCCACATGTAATCTAAATTTTGCTTTCTATCGTCTCTAAACATGTGAACTAGCAAAATATTATTTTTTGGCAATGTTGATTTTCTCCTACACGAGCCCTTATTCTCTAGGTGTAACATTCTTTAAAGCAAAGCTGTCATCTTTTAAACACTGGAATAAAAAAGTTTCCATTTTCTGCATGAGTCAATTTTTTCAGTGAATATTTTCAGCAAATGAACAAGTACTGCATTACCTTCAGATATGTTTCAGTGACTTTCTTGGTGAGATTGGTTTCACTGAATGCTGTGTGTAAATTGGTCAGATAGAACAAGAATTTATATTTCCACAATTTTATTGGGAAGTTTCAAACTTCTATTATCTCACAGGACCCAGACTGAATTGAGGCTTTGTTCCTAAGCCTCCTTGTAGTAATGGACCAAGAGTCAGTCGTTCAATTTTCTACTTCTTTGCATCACATTTTTTTCTTGAAAATGATGCATTGCAATACTAAAGAATGGCAGGGAGGAGCTTCTGTAACGTGTTAAACACTTGGTTCCTATCAGCAGGTAGGGCCTGCAGGAAGCTTGTTTATCCACCAGAACGATCTCATTATGAGGACAGTGATGTAGTATAGTTTATTTCATACCCTGAAGCTATTCAAGGAAACAACTGACTGAATAATATGCATCCAGCCTATTAGGATTTGCAATAACTGGCAGCATATTAAAATAAAGATCAGGGACTTTGGCTACTCTGCTGAATGAAGTTCTGAAATTCAAACCTATTGAATTATTCAGTATTTTCCAATTCATAGAATAAAAGAATATGTAATTGACTATTCCATAGCACAGTAATGGAAATAAAAAGAATGAAAATTCTTCCTAAATCTCGGAGTAAATATTTTTCATAACTGTATAGTACCCAAAGGAGTAATATTATAGGCCAGGATATACCTTGCTATCAAATACAAAAGTAAGAGCTTCCATTCTAGAAACACTTCCATTCTAGAACTTCCATCTAGAAATAACCAACTATTTGTCTATACTGTGATAAATAAGAATAACTCATTATAGTACACTTGTTTGTGTTTTAAAATATTTATGAATACTCCTGTTTTAGAAAAAAATAAATGAGGGTTGAGATGAATTTCCATTTCCAACATGAAAATACACTGAGGAAGTAAAGTAAGTTTCAAATTTATTATAAAAGATACTTGTGGAATGTGCTATGCAATAAGTTCACCATGTGCCTTAGTCCTACCATATCAGTCTCTTGATTACAGTGAGAGTTCTGAAAACAGTTTGCATAAGAAAGAATTAAACAATGGATGTTCCATTCCAGAGGTGGCACATATTGCATGTTGTAAGGTCGTTCCTCTTCTTTTTCTTATTCATTGGTCTTTTTAAATTACATTTTGTATTAATTACAGTTTATTCAATTTGTATCCCAGCTGTAGTCCCCTCCCTCATCCCATCTTAATTCCCCCTGCCTCCCTCATCTCCTCCTATGCCTTCTCCAATACCAGGGATAGGGGAAGTTCTCCTCCCCTTCCATCTGACTCCAGCTTATCAGGTCTCATCAGAACTGGCTGCATTGTCTTGCTGTGTGGCCTGGCAAGACTGCTCCCCCATTGTGGCAGGGGTGGGAGGCAGGAGGCAGTCAAAGAGCTAGCCACTGAGTTCATGTCAGAGATAGTCCCTATTCCCCTTGCCATGGAACCCACTTGTATAGTGAGATGCCATGGGCTACATCTGAGCAGGGGTTCTAGGTTATATCCATGAATGGTCCTTGGTTGGAGTATTAGTCTTAGAAAAGACACCTGGGCCCAAATATTTTGGTTCTGTTGCTCTCCTTGCGGAGCTCCTGACCTCTCCAGGTGTTACTGTCTCCCTTTCTTTCCTAAGATTCCCTGCACTCTGCCCAAAATTTGGCTATAAGTCTCAGCATCTGCTTTGATACACTGCAGGGTAGAGTCTTTTAGAGGCCCTCTGTGGTAGGCTCCTGTCCTGTTCCCTGTTTTCTCCTTCCAATGTCTGTCCCGTTTGCCTTTCTGAGTGAGAATTGATCATTTTACCCATGGTCCTCCTTCTATCTCAGCTTCTTTTTTTTATATTTTATATAACTTCTAATGGTTGTGTTATGACTACTAAAATACTTTTAAGCTTTGAGAATATTATGAAATATGCTATGGGTTTTTGTTTGTTTGGGGGGTTTGGTTTGTTTCTTTTGTATAGTCAGAAAATATTCTGAGTTAGATGAGCCATGAAATGTCATATGTCCCTGCTTATTTACCAGTCAACCAGATATATGAAATATTATCAATACTGAACATTTAAACTTCTTATTTAAATAATAACCACAAATATAATTGTGAGGTAGTGCTACTCATGCCACTTTCAGTTTTTTTTTCCACAGAAATTTTATTAGTAGCAATAGTAGTATGAATTAAAATTTATTTACTTTGTATCCCAGCTGTTCCCCCCTCCCTCATCTCCCCCCAGTACCATTAGTACACTGATAGAGGAGGTCCTCCTCACCTTCTATCTGACCTTAACCTGTCAAGTCTCATCAGGACTTCCTGCATTGTTTTCCTCTGACCTTGCAAGGCTGCCCCACCCTCCAGGGGAAGATGGTCAAAGAGCCTGCCACTGAGTTCTTTTCAGAGACAGACCTTTCTCTCCTTCCTATAAAACCCACTTGGAGACTGAGCTGCCTATGGGCTGTACCTGAGCAGGAGTGTTTATTAGGTCTTCTCCATGTATGGTTATTGGTTAGAGCATTGGTATCTGCAGGACCCCCTGGGCCCAGGATTTTTGGTTTTGTTGATCTCCTTGTGAAACTCCTGCCCACCCCCCATGCCTGGTCTTTCTATGTCCCACTTCTTCCATAGGACTCCCAAAGTTTAGCTATGAGTCTCAGCATCTGCTTCTCTCCTGTGTACACAAGACAAAAAGGCTGAGAAAGAAATTAGTAAAACACCTTTCACAATAACCACAAATAACATAAAAGTGCCTTGGTGTGACTATAACCAATAAAGTGAAAGACCTGCAGGAAAAAAAAATCCTCAATTCTCTGAAGAAAGAAATTGAGGAAATCAGAAGATGGTAAGCTCTCCTATGCTCATGGATCTGTAGAATTTACAAAGTGAAAATGGCCATCCTACCAAAAGCAATCTACGAATTCAGTGCAATTCCTATCAAAATACCAACACAATTCTTTACAAAACTTGAAGGAACAATTCTCAGATTCATATGGAAAAACAGAAAAAGCTCAGAATTGCTAAAATAATCCTGCACAGTAAAAGATCATTTAGAGGTATCTCCCTCCCTGATCTCAAGGTGTACTATAGAGCAACAGTAATAAGGCATGGTACTGGCATAAAAACAGAATGATTAACCAATGAAATCAAATAGAAGATCCAGAAATAAACCCACACACCTATGGATACTTGATTTTTGACAAAGAAGTCAAAACCATACAATGGAAAAAAAGATAGCATCTTGAAGAAATGGTGCTGATATAACTGGATGTCTACATGAAGAAAAATGTAAATAGACTCATTTATTACCATGCACAAAACTGAAGTCCAGGTGTATCAAAGACCTTAACATAAAACTGGAGACACTAAAGCTATTAGAAGACAAGGTGAGGAAGAACCTGGAACTCCTTGGCACAGGAAAAAAACTTCCTAAACAGAATACTTTCAGTTTTCAGTGTGACCAGCACTAATGAACAGATTGTAAAGGTAATCTTACTTAAGCCAGCACTTGAGGATTGTTTATTTGCTAAGTAACACAGAGATAAACAGAATTTGTTTTGACTTTAATCATATAAATAAATGATCATTAGAGATTTGCAAATAAAAACTTGCCTTCAAATTTAATAACCATCTGAAATATGTAAAAATTTACCTCTCCCCAGATCAAAATAAAAAATGCCTGAATCCACATGACTTTCTGCTAGCTGCACAGATTCTGGTTTGCTGTGATTGTTTAAAGCATACCTAAGCGAATGTCAACAAAGCCTAGAAAGTACATCTTAGAGCTCATAACAACCTTCTGTAGTGGAATTCAATAATTTATAATGCATATGCATTTTAAACACCACTTTTCACACCTTAAGCAAATATAATTTAATTTAAGTCTATATGCTTTAGGTTATCTCAGTTAAAACAAATGATAAAACACAAAAATTTAACATGTTTTTTCAGAATGTACCTGGTATTCTTCTCTAGTCCAAATATATTTAAGAAAATAGTTATTTCATATCATTTTATATTACTATGATTATTATTATTTACATTTTTTACCCCAGTTATAGCCTCCTCCTTCAGCTCCTCCATGTCCCATGCTTTCTCTTTCGACCTCCCCTATCCCTTTCCCATAGTCCAATGATAGGGGTAGTCCTCCTCCCGTACTGTCTGATCCAGCCTATCAGGTCTCATCAGGACTTCCTGGAACCTTTTTCTCTGTGGGTTCGCTAGGTTGCCCTACCAGGGAGAATTAAATGTTTTTTTTTTTTAAATAAAGTAGTATATAAAATAAGCTACTGGTTTCTGATCCACAATAAATCAAGATCTCAGAGGAAGTATACAGATATTTTTTGTAATATACTGAACAAAATTTCATAAATCAGCATGTTCTCATCGTAGTATATATATGTACCCATGTTAATATAGATTAATTTCTAAAACTATTATGCTAAATATGTATGTTAACAAAATATTATATTTTCGTGGGACCATTTCTACTATAATAAAAATAAGCAGCACCACTTAAAATGTATTTATTTAATTCTCAGAAAATTACTTGAAAACCTATACACAAATTATGTTTAATCCTTTCAATAACTGCTTGATAATATCAATATGAAATCATGACATGAACTCAGTGGCTGGCTCTTTGACCATCCCCCCAGCCACAGAGGGAGGAACACCCTTGCTAGGCCACAGAGGAAGACAATTTCATGAGCCCTGATGAGACCTGAAAAACTAGGGTCAGATGGAAGGGGAGGAGGACATTCCCTATCAGTGGACTTAGAGAGGGCCAGGGAGGAGATGAGGGAGGGAAGGTGGGGAATGGGAGGGAATGAAGGAAGGGGCAACAGCTGGGATACAAAGTGAATAAACTATAATTAATATAAAAAATAAAAATTTGGAAAAAATAAATAAAATACAAAAAGATAATTTCTATTTCACTTGAATTTTTCACTAGTGTAATTGTCTCAAGTGCTTAGTAGAATACTATAATTTAGCTACAGAAACATCTCAAGAACTAACAGTTTTAAAAAATATACTTGTATTAAAGGCAGATAATGAAGGATAACTTAATAAGTGAGCCAGGCTCACTCATCATCTGCTCCGTGGTGGGGCCTATGTTCCTTCTTTTCTTTAGTGATGTCATAATATCTGAAATCCTGATTTGAATCATTACTTATTCTAAATTCTTTCCTCATATTTGAATTCATATCAGCACCATGAGTATTATGCCTCTACAACTTCCTTTTCTTAGGTTTGCCTCCTCTTCCTTAACTTCTCTTGTTAAAAGAAAAAAAAAGAAAGAAAGAAAAGAAAAGAGAACTTCTTCAGTAATCTTTTGGCTCCAAACTTTCCAATTCCAGTTTATCGTTGATATGTAGCTACAAAGATCCTTCTAAACTCCAGAGCACATAACACCACTCCCTTTACAAACATTCTTTAGGGTAGTGGTACATAAAGTGTCACCTATGAAGCTCAAACATTACCTGAAGACACTTTAGAAATATAAATATGTCGTCCCAATTCTGAACTTTATCCTTTATTTGCCTACATACATGGACTAGTACATGAAGTAGAAATTTAGCCTTCTTGAGTATTACAATGCAAATTCAGACACACTTTAAATTTCATCTCTTTTTAAAATCATTTTTGTATGTTTTCAGCCATATTTAATTCCCTTTTAATTCACTGCAGAGAAGAAAAGAAAAAGAAAAATATGAGGCAATTACTGAGTCAGAGAATACAATAAGCCAGTTATCCTGTTTCACTGACATTGCTGAAGTGCCTCCATTCATGTTTTTACTGAATGTAGGTATACACATGACTGTCCCTAGTAAAAGATGATTTCCACCAAAAAATAGTACGAGTTGTAGTAAACAGTAAATAACTTGTTGTCAATTATTATTTTAACTGTAATGCATGATTATTTTATATGTTCATTGTTGAAAACAATAGTCTACTTGGGATGTTAAAAAATTAAAGACCTTTTATAGCTTGTAATATTTAGAAATATAATTCAGTTCTGCTACATGCTCTAAAGTGAAAATGAAATCAAAGTAAATCCATGCCATGAGCCCTGTTATTCACAATAAAGGACCAATTTACAGGGCAAATACCTTACCATCTAGCAGGCCTTTCCCTATGAGGAAGCTCTAAATTGGGAAAAGGATTAAATTTGTTCAGTGTTTGTTTTGTCTATTGCTCATAATGTTGTTATTGAACCCAGTGTCCATCAAGTATCCCAAAGGCACAAAAACAAAGACTAACAATACTTTCCTACCTATCTGTATGTGTGTCCTATTTTGTCAATGAAATAGAGGAATTTTGTAGAGGTTTACATGAATAAGCAGTATACCTAAGGAACACAAACCAATGTCCTGTTTGATAGATCATGGAGAATTTATTGAGATTTAAAGTGTATTCTGACATGAATAATCAAATTGCTCTTATTCAAAAAGCTATGCTGCTTGTAGTACTATGAGTAAAAAATTAATGTTGTTAGTTATTCCAAATTAACAAGCATAAAATAGCTGTAAAAGTAGTCATTTGGAAATGTGCTAACAGATAAAATATTGAATGTCTGAATCAATGCAAATGAGCATTTACTTAAGTAACCACTCATTTATTGAAGCGACACTGATTAATTCCCTTGTATCCCTAACAACAATAAAATGATACATGTAGATATGTAGATAACTCTAATTATTTCATTAGAGTTAAATAAGCTTCAGATACAAGGATAACAAAGAGGGTCCATTTTTAATGCTCAAGAAATAAATTCAAATAATTATTCATTATCTTACATAGGTATAAATTCAATAAAAATAAAAAATAAATAATTGAATGAATAAAAAGAATTAGGACTACAAGATGTCTCACTAGGTTAAAGAACTTGCCACCAAGGATGATGATCTGAGATCAGTCCTTGGAACTCACATGCTAGGAAAAGAGAACCAACTCCTAGAATTTGGAAACTTGTCCTCCAACTTCTACATGCATGCTGTGGCTTGTGCATGCCCTCTCTAAACAAACAAATTAATTAAAACTCAGAATAATTTAATATATATCATTAAAGTAACAGTATTGTTTTTATTATTTTTAGTCTTTTATTATTATAATTTATTACAGTTTATTCAATTTGTATCCCAGCTGTGGTCCCCTCATTCATTTCCTCCCAATCCCACCTTCCTTCCCTGTTACCCCTCCCCTAGTCCACTGATAGGGGAGGTCCTTCACCCCTACTCTATGACCCTAGCCTATCAGGTCTTATGAAGACTGTCTTCATTGTCTTCCTCTGTGGCCTGGCAAGGCTGCACCACCCAGGGTGAGGTGATCAGAGAGCCTGTCACTGAGTTCATGCCACAGATAGCCCCTGCTCCCCTTACTAGGAAACCCACTTGGAGGTTGAATCTATGGGCTACATCTGGGCCCCGGTTTTAGGTCCTCTCCATGCATGGACCTTGGTTGGGGTATTAGTCTCTTCAGGGCCCCCAGGGATCAGGCTTTTTGGCTCTATTGTTTTTCTTTTGGAGCTCCTGTCTTCTCCAGTTCTTTCTATCTCCTCTTTCTTTCATAAGATTCACTGTACTCTGCTCAAAGTTTGGCTATGAGTTTCAGTCTCTGCTTTGATACTTCAATCAATGAAGTCTTTCAGAGGCCATGTGTGTTTAGCATTTCTCCATGTCTTTAGTGTTAATAGATGGAACATTAACAAGAAAATATTACATATTTATCAAATCATTATATTTGCTCAAAATAACAAACCCAATAAACCAATGTTTGTTTGTTTGGCCATGCAATCTGCATTTGCTTGTGTTTGCCCAAATAATGAGTTGGGGTTTTGGCCTAGATTAAGTGAAAGAATGAAAAAAAAAACCATCAAATTTTCTTGTATTCAGTCACAGTTTTAGATACTTCCTGGTCTCATTATATTTTATTTTTTAATTTATTTATTTTTATTAATGACAGTTAATTCAATTTGGATCCCATTTTAGCCTCCTACCTCATCCCTCTTATTTCCACCCACATTCCCTCATCTCTGCCCATGTCCCTTCCCAAGTCCACTAATAGGGGAGGGCATAGTCCCCTTCCATCTGACCCTAGCCTATCAGGTCTCATCAGGACTGGATGTATTGTCTTACTCTGTGGCCTAGTAGGGCTGCTCCCCTCTCAGCGGGAGGTGATCAATGAACCAACCACTGAGTTCACAACAGAGACAGTCCCTGTTCCCATTACTAGGAACCAACTTGGAGACTGAGCTGCCATGGGCTACATCTGTGCAGGAGTTCTAGGTTATCTCTCCGTGTGGTCCTTGTATTAGTCTCAGAAAAGACCCCTGTGCCCAGATTTTTTGATTCTGTTGCTCTCATTGTGGAGCTCCTGTCTCCTCCAGGTATTTCTATCTCCCCCCTTCTTTCATAAGATTCTCTGCACTCTGCCCAAAGTTTGGCTATAAGTCTTAGCCTCGGTTTTGATACCCTGTGAGGTAGTCTTTCAGAGGATTCTGTCCTGTTCCCTGTTTTCTCCCTCTTCCAATATCTGTCTTATTTGCCCTTCCAAATGAGAACTGAGCATCTTCCTTGGGGTCTTCCTAGTTGTTTAGCTTCTTTAGGATTACAGATTTTAATATGTATACCCTAAATTATACGTCTAATATCCACTTGTGAGTGAGTATATACCATGCATGTCTTTCTTCTCCTGGGATGCCTCATTCAGGATGATCTTTTCCATTTCCCATAATTTGCCTGCAATTTCACGATTTCCTTGTTTTTAATTGCTGAGTAGTATTCCATTGTGTAAAAGTACCACACTTCTCCACTGAGGGACATCTACATTGTTTCCAGATTCTGGTTATTACAAATTAAGCTGCTACAAACATGGTTGAGCAAATGTCCTTGTGTACTTGAGCATATTTTGGACATATGCCTACGAGTGCTCTAGCTGGATCTTGAGGAAGCACTATTCCTAATTCTCTTAGGAAGCACCAGATTGTTTGTTTGTTTGTTTGTTTGTTTGGGTTTTTGTTTGTTTGTTTTATATTATTTTTTATTCTTTTCATTTTTATTTGGGGGTGTTTGTTAAATTCTTTTTTTTTAATTTTTATTAATTACAGTTCATTCACTGTGTATCTCACCTGTAGCTTTTGCTTGTGTTTACCCAAATAATAACACAATACCACTAAGGTACTAAGGAACTAAGGTACTAAGAATATGAGAAACTTATTTGAAATTGAATGACTGGTACTTTAACTTTTGTCTGGTTATCCAAAAGTACAATCACACATACACAGACAAACACACACTCAGGTATGCATGAACATGCACACATATGCATACATATGCATGTGTATTTAATATTTATGCATTTGTGTAATTGTGTGTGCAGAGACATCCAAGTCTGTTCAAGTCAAGGCCACACATAAATATCAAGTATTGTTCTTCAAATGCATAACCCAATATGGATTTGCTTGCCTACACCTCTCCAAAATTGGGATTACAAATACATTCCACCATACCGAGATTTTTATATTATTTCTGGGATTCAAAGAGGTCCTTATTCTTGTCAAGAAGTACTTTATTTTCTAAGATATATATATATATATATATATACATGTTTATATATAATAGATGTAAATTTATCTTTATATATATATTTACATATAAGTGTATATTTCAAAATCTATCTTCATACCCACAAAAAGGAATAATCGATAACATAGTGAGTCTGACTCACTCACAAATTTCAGCATACATTTTGATTAAATTATGTTCACACTTGGAGTACTTCATTATGTAAAGCATGGTATGGAGTTCAAGTCACTGTTTCCATTGCTGGTCTATTTGAGTATTCAGATAACTCTATCCACTTCCCAGAATGCACTGAAATATATACCAAATAGTGTTTCCATTCTTTCACATACAACCTAAAAACTCAGAATATGACCTTACTAACAGGTTCTTTATAGATGTAACTAGGTATGTTAAGATGAAATCATAACAGAGTAGAGTTTCCATCATATCAAATATTCTAGTATCTTTATATAAAAAGATATATGTACTTATTAATACCATTAGTGAGAGTGCTGTACAAAGATGAAGACAGAGATTGGAATTACTCATGTTTCTGCAAGCCAACAATAACAACTTTTGTTAGCAATCCCCAAAAGTTAGGAAGACATGGAGCAGAATTTCAGTAAGAAATCAACACTGCTATCATCTTGATTTCAGGCCTTTACTGTCCAGAACTATTAAAGAAAGAGTATATAATATATTTATCTATGAAGTTTACAGTACTTTTCTATAACAATACCAGAAAGCTACAATAAATTATTCATGTTATGTACTGATTATGAATGCCAAGTGAATGGTTGTAGACACAGCCAGGGAAGAGTAATAGTTCTAAGAAGAGACAAGAACATGAGCACAGGGGTTCTTCAATTAACAAGAGGTGCTCTCTGTCAAGATTTTCTTGATTTTCTTCAAACTTTATTAGTAATATGGCTATATTTTTCATAGATGGTTTTTGTTGAGGAAAAGACTTGAAGTTTAAGGTCTGTCTCTCCCTTTCTTTTGCTTCCTTCATACAAATATTTCAGACTCCCTGCAATATTTTAGGTACAACCAGATAATTTTTTTCAACGTGCACCTTTTTTCTGAATATTTTATTATTATCATTTATTACAGTTTGTTCAATGTGTATCCCAGCTGTGGCCCCTCCCTCATCTCCTCCCAATCCCACCCTCCCTCCCTCTTCCTCCCCTATGCCCTTCCCCTATTCCACTTATAGGGGAGGTCCTCCACCCCTTCTATCTGACCCTAGCTTATCAGGTCTTACAAGGACTGGTTGCATAGTCTTCTCTGTGGCCTGGCAAGGCTGCACCCAACAAGGGGATGTGATCAGAGAGCCTGCCACTGAGTTCATGCCACAGATATTCCCTGCTCCCCTTACTAGGTAACACACTTGCAGACTGAGTCTATTGTCAACCTCTGAGCCAGGGTTTTACGTCCTCTCAAGAGTAGTCCCTGATTGGGGTATCATTATATTCAGGACACCAAGGGCTCAGTTTTTTTGGGGGGGGGAGTCTCATATTGTTCTCCTTTTGGAGCTCCTGTCTCCTTCATGTCTTTCTATCCTGACACCCTTCTTTCATAGCATCCCATGCATTCGGCGGCTTGACAGAGTCTTTCGGAGGTCCTCCTGGCCTGTTCCCTGTTTTTTTCTGCTTCTGATGTCTATAATGTTTGCCCTCCTGAATGAGAATTGAGCAACTTCCCTAGGGCCTTCCATGTTTTTCAGCTTCTTTAGGAGTATAGATTTTAGTATTTTTATCCTATATTATATGTCTAATAACCACTTATGAGTGAGTATATACCATGTGTGTCTTATGGTTTCTGGGTAACCTCACTCAAGATGATATGTTCTAGTTCTCACCATTTGCGTGCAAATTTTATTATTTCCTTGTTTTTTTTTTTTTTTTGTAGTTGAGTAGTATTCCATTGTGTAAATGTACCACAATATTTGTATCAAGTCTTCCTTTGAGGGACATCTAAGTTGTTTTCAGATTCTGGCTGCTACAAACATGGTTGAACAAATGTTCTTGAACATTTGTATGCTTGAGCATCTTTTGGATATATGCCTAGCAGTCATATAGCTGGATCTGAAGGTAGCACTATTTCTAATTTTGAGAGAGAGCACCAGATTGATTTCCAAAGTGGTTGTACAAGTTTACATTCCCACCAGCAATGAGGAGGGTGCCCCTTTCTCCTCATCCTCTCCAGCATATGTTGTCACTTGAGTTTTTTTTTATCTTACCCGTTTTCATGGATGTAAGGTGATTTGCGTCTCCCTGATGACTAAGGACATTGAACATTTCTTTAAGTGTTTCTCTGCCATTTGATATTCCTCTATTGAGAAGTCTGTTTAGTTCTGTACCCCATTTTTTAATTGGATTATTTGATTTGTTGCTTTTTAACTTCTTCAATTCTTTATACATTCTGGATATTAGCTCTCTGTCAGATATAGGGTTAGTGAAGATACTTTCCCAATATGTAGGCTATCCTTTTGGTCTGATGATAGTGTCCTTTGCTTTACAGAAGCTTTTCATTTCCATGAGGTCCCATTGTTGCTCTTAGAGCCTGTGCAGTTGATGTTCTGTTCAGGAAGTTGTCTCCTATGCCAGTGTGGTCATGACTCTTCCCCACTTTTTCTTCTAACAGAGTTAGTGTGCCTGGCTTTATGTTGAGGTCCTTGATCCAGGTAGACTTTAGTTTTGTGCAGGGTGATAAATATGGATTTATTTGCATTTTTCTACATGTAGACATCCAGTTAGACCAGGACCATTTGATGAAGATGATATCCTTCTGCAGAGTGGCTGGATAAAATAAATAACCCCCAAAATCAGTAGCCTCCCTATACACAAAAGACAAATGGGCTGAGAAAGAAATTATGAAAACAACAACCTTCACAATGTCACAAAAAAATCCCTTACAGTATCTTGTTATAACTCTAACCAAACATGTGAAAAACTTCAAGTCTCTGAAGAAAGAATTTGTAGAAGATATCAGAAGTTGGAAAGATCTCCCATTCTCATGTATAGGTAGGATTAAAGTGGCCATCCTACCAAAAGCAATTTACAGATTCAAAGCATTTCCCATCAAAATACCAGAACAATTCTATATAGACCTTGAAAGAACAATTCTCCATTTCATATGGAAAAAACAAACAAACTCAGAATTGCTAAAACAATCCTGTAGATCTTCTGGAGGTATCTCCATCCTTAATCTCAAGCTGTGCTATAAAGCAACAGTATAAAAAAAAGCATGGTAGTGACATAGAAACAGTCTGGAAGATCAATGAAATTGAATAGAAGACCCAGAAATAAACCCAGACACCTGTGGATACCTTTTTTTTTTTTTTTTACAAAGAAGCCAAAACAATACAATGGGAAAAAAAGAAAGCATCTTCAGTGAATGGTGCTGGTCTAACAGTGCATCTTTTTCAAATCCTCTTGTCTAGTATTGCTGACAAGCTTATTATCTGCTCATATACTGGATCCCCAAAGAAACATTCTGTATTTTCACAAAGAACATCTAGCATATCTGACCTTTTCCCTATGTCATTATTTCTTATTTATTTATTTTATTTTGTTTGTTATGCACAGATCATAGGGTCCTCAAAGACCACCAGGAGCAAGATAACATATGCAAGAACAAAGAGCTTTACTAAAACTTAAGCTTGGTCTCTCCACATCAACCAAGACAGTGGATCAAAGAGGAGAGCCCTGAGAAACTGCATGTCATGGTTTTTATTGGAATTTCCAGCTTAGCAGATACATGATTGGCTATGACTGGATGACATTCATCAATGACAAGCTTGTTACAAAGGATTTGGCCAACTAACATAACTAATATTGAGCAAGCTATCGATAGACCTCAGGAATGTTAGGTCAGTGGGATACCCAACACAGATGCCCCACCCTGAGATAAGACACCTTTTCTTTCTTGTCATCCTCAGGCTGTTCCTTGGGTATGATATTTTATGGTCTGTTTTCTTTGACTGATATCATTTGCAGGAGAGGCATCAGGTCTGGTCCTTTCAATTTTGTGTTTTTCTATATCATGCATGTATATGCATGTTTGTGTGTGTTTGTCCTATTGTGCATGCCTATGTCTATAAATGCATGTAGAGTCACGAAGTTAACATTGGGTGTCTTTCTCTATTGTTCCCTATTATATATACTGAGGCAGAATCGCTTGTTGAATCCAGAATTTACATATTTCTACTAGTATAGCTTTCTACCTTCCAAGTACTAAGATTGCAGGAACCTACCATACTTTCCCAGATTTCACATTAGTTTTGAAGATCCAAACACAGATTCTCATGCTTCTGTATCAATAATATTACAAACTGAGCCATGGCCCCAAAGTCTATAAAAAATTTTCAAATGTCTCCATTTTCCCTTTCAATGGGACTACATTCTTACAGTATGTACTGATTGCAGTTTCCCCTTCCTCTACTCTTCCTAGTTCTTCCCTACCTATTTTCCTATCTTGATCCACTCTCTTTTGTCTCCCCTTAAAAAATAACTGCTTCTAAGAGATAAAAATTAAACATAAGAAAATAAAATATAATAAGATAAAACAAAATCCATCATATTGATTTTTGACTAGGGAAACTAAAAGAAGGAAATGGTCCAAAAATTGAATACACATGAATTAGAGAACAACTTACTCACACACTCAATAATACCATAAAAATACTAAAGTGAAAGCTATAACATATATGCAGAAGACCTGGCACAGACCCATGTAAGGCCTTTGCTGTTTGCTTCAGTCTCTGAATTCGTATGAGTCTTATTTATTTGATTGAAAGGGCTTTTTTTCCCTGGTGTCTTTCATCACCTCTAACTCTTATACTCTTCTCACCTTCTCTTTTACAGGGTTCCCAAGACTTAATATTTGATAAAGACATCCTATTTATGTACACTTCCAATTTCTATTTTATTTCCTCTTCTCTGTGAAACTCAAGGATCCTTCTTTGCATCCTCCTTGTTTCTTAGCTACTTTGGGTCTGTGGATTGTAGCATTGTTGCCTTGTACTTTACACATAATATCCACTTATGATTCAGTACCATATGTGTATTTCTGGGTCTACGTTACATCACTCAGGATAATCTTTTCTAGTTCAATCCATTTGCCTCTAACTTTCATGATGCCATTGCTTTTAGAGCAGATGAATAGTATTCCAGTATGTAATATAGCACATTTTCTTTACCCATTCTTCAGTTGTTTCCAGTTTTGGGCTATTACAAATAAAGATGCTATAAACATAGTTGAGCAAGTATCCTTGTGGTATGGTGGAGCGTCTTTTGGGTATATGCCCAGGAGCGTTATAGCTGGATCTTGAAGTAGATATATTCCCCACTTTATGAGAAACCAGGTGGATTGATTTCCAAAGTCATGACAGAAAAAGAAATACAAAGACGGCAAGACTAGACTCCAGAAGCGGACATTGCAGCCAGCCCTGGAGAGACCTGATAAGCTAGGGTCAGATGGAAGGGGATGAGGTCCTCCCCTATCAGTGGACTTGGAAAGGGGCAGGGAGGAGACAAGGGAGGGATGGGGAGAGTGGGAGGAAATGAGGGAGGGGGCTATGACTGGAATACAAATTACATAACCTGTGATTAATATAAAAATAAATAAATTAAAAATAAGTGGATATTAGCCATATAATATAGGATAAACATACTATAAGCTATAGTCCTAAAGAAGCTAAACAAGGTGGACCTAGGGAAGAGGATGAAACCTCATTTAGAAGGGCAAATAGGATAGACATCAGAAGTAGGAAAAGACAGGGAACAGAACAGGAGCCTTCCACCTCTGAAAGACTCTACCCATTAGGGTATCAAAGGAGATGCTCAGACTCATAGCCAAACTTTGGGCAAAGTGCAGGGAACCTTATGGAAGGAGGGGAAGATAGAAAGACCTGCAAGGGACAGAAATTCTACAAGGAGACCAACAAAGCCAAAAAACTTGGGCACAGTGGGGCCTTTAGAGACAGATACTCTACCAAGGGCCTTACAAGGAGAAGACCTAGAACCCCTGCTCAGATGAAACCCATAGGCTGCTCAGTTTTTAAGTGAATTTCTTAGTTACGGGATCAGGATCTGTCTCTCACATGAACTTAGTGGCAAGTTCTTTGATCACCTCTCCCTGATGTAGCCTTTCCAGGCCACAGAGGAAGATGATGCAGCCAGCCTTAATGAGACCTGATAAACTAGGGTCAGGTAGAAGGGGAGGAGGATCTCTCCTATCACTGGACTAGGGGAAGGGCATAAGGAGAGAAGAGGAGGGTGGTTGGAACTGGGAGGAAATGATGGGGGAGGGGTTACAGCTGGGATACAAAGTGAATTAATTTTAATAAATAATAATAAATATATTAGTTAAAAACAAACAAAACAAAGATTGCAAGAGAAAGTAGCAGATTAATTTCCAAAGTGGTTGTACAAGTTTGCATTCCCCCACAGCATCGGAGGAGTGTCCCTCTTGCTCCACATCCACAACAGCAATGTGTTAACACTTGAGTTTTTGCTCTTAGCCATTCTGACAGGTGTAAGATGGAATCTCAAGTCAGTAGTGCTTGGTATTATTGAAGGTCTATGGGCTATCTAGTCTCAGGTTCTTTTTGTTCACCCAACACTGTCAGGTACAAGTTCTAACTCGTAGAATAGGTCAAATCAGACATTAACTGGTTAATCCCAAAGTTCTATGTCATCATTTCCCTAGTATCATCTTGAAGGCATAACAGAATATAGGTTAAAGGTTTGTGGCTAGGTTGAAGTTGACATTTCTCTTTTGGACGCCTGCAAATTACCTTCATGCACCAAAGAGACTGGGACATAGAGGTCATTTTCTTTGTGTTCAATGGCTTGTGAGAGTGTTGTTACCCTCAATAAGGCATGACTATACATTTGCAGATAACATCCCATTTTCTTTGCAACAACCTGGGTTGTTTGGGGATTTCCATGGGAACCCCTTGGTCAACAATTCAATTGAATGCATACCATTCCTGACACTGAAAACCTCGTTTATTGACAAGAGATGGTCAGTTGGCAGTCCATATCCCCATTATTAGAAGACCTTTATTAAGATCACCTTCAGTTATTTTAGTAAGTTTCTATTGTTCTGGGTTTCTATATCATCCCTCAAACCCCAGCATTTCTGGCTACCTCTCCTTGCACTCCATCCTTCAATCTTCTCTCTCCCCGAACTGGTCTGCTTTTATGTCAATAATGGGCAGGTTTTATTACTGTGGCTTTGAAGTACAACTTGACATTGGGAATGGTAAGACCTCTAGTGTTCTTTGATTGTTCAGGATTGATTTAACTATTCTGGGATGTTATTTTTGTTGTGTGTGTTTCATATGAAAGTTGAGAATTGTGTTTTCAAGATCTGTGAAGAATAGTGGTAAAATTTTAATGGGGGTTGCACTGAATCTGTAGATTGCTTTTGGTAGGGTGGCTGTTTTTTCTACATTAATCCTATTTTCCCATGACCATGGAAAGTATTTTCATCTTCTGATATCTTCTGTAATTTGTTTCTTCTAAGTCTTAAGGTTTTTATCATACAAGTTTTTTTTTTTCCTGGTTGTAGATTCCTCTAGGTATCTTATGTTATTTGAGGCTATTGTGAAAGGCATTGTTTCCCTGTTGTTGTTTTTTCCCCCCTTTTCCGTTATTTGTTTGTCATTTGAATTTAGGAGTGCTTTTGAACCTTGTGAGTTGATCTGGCAACCAGATACTTTATTGAAAGTGATTATCAGTTGTAGAAGTTCTCTGATGTAAATTTAGGGTCACTTATGCATAATATCAGATCATATGCAAATAATATTTTGACTTCTTCTTTTACATTTTTTATCCTCCTAGTCTCACTCGCTTGTCTTATCACTTTAGATAAGACTTGAATTACTATCTTGAATAAGTACAGAAATAGTGGATAACTTTTCTTGTTCCTGATTTTAATGTGGTTGCTTTCAATTTCACTCAATTTAAATTTATGTTGGCTACAGATCTCCTATTAATTGCCTTTATTGTGTTTTTTTTTATTTAATTTTAATCACAGGTCATTCACATGTATCCCAGCCATAGCCCTCTCCTTCTTTCCCTCCCAACTTTATTGTGTTTTCCTAATCTTTGTAGAATAGAATTTTTATCATGAATGGGTATTGGAGTTTCGCAAAAGCCTTTTCTTCACCTAATGAGATGATCACATGAGGCTTTTTTTTTTCTTTCAGGTTGCTTATATGGTAAATTACATTTATTAATTTTCATATATTGAACCCTCATCCTTGCATATCTCTCATGAGCCCTACTTCATCATAGTGAATGATCTTTTTGTTGTGTCCTGAATTCAGATTACAAACTATTTTATTGAGTATTTTTGTACCTATGTTCATAGGAAAAATTGGTCTGCAATTCTCTGGAAGAGATCTTTGTGATCTTCTCTTGAGCATGGGTCAGAGAGTAAAGTGAGACCACTTCAAACTTTCTGCTAAGGAGCTGAGAATGAGACTGGAGGGAATGGATCTGGAAAAACTGGGGTGATGTAAATCCCTATCACTCTACTTGTTGACCTGGCTGCTGGGTTAGAAAAAGGTGCCTGCTGAAGTTGGTGGCTGGGAAAAAGCAATAAATGCAGGAAGAAAGCTTAGAAGGGAAAGATTTGTGGTATCCATGGGAGTTGGGTATATGAGAGGGGGCAGGGAAGACTGCTACAAATGTTCTGGTGCAGAGCTGTATGTAAGGTTATGGGACAAAATTAAATAAGGACAAATAGAGGTACGACAGATCTTCTATGAAAGTGGTTTACTAGGTGGATATGAAGAGAGGGAGAGACGGGAGAGCAAGACATAATGGGGAGAGAAAGATAGAAGGGAAAGAGAGAGGGGGAAAAGAGAGGGGGTGCCCCGATAGAGAAAGGGGAGAAGGCCAAGAGAAGAGAGACCAAGAGAGGCCAAAAGAGAAAGAACCAAGAGAGAGACCATGTGTCAGGTTGTCCCTTGAAGGGGCAAGGTAACCATGCCTTCCAGGTGTGGCCACCTAGCCTAGCAGGTAACACATGATGATATCATAAGTTGCTAGGCAACCCAGAAGCAGGTTTTGTTCCAAAATCCTAACACTGAGAATGAGATTTATTTTAACTTCTTGTTGTAATATATTGCTGTAATTTTTATCTGACTACTCTAAGATTTGGAACTTTATTATTTTCATCACAATACCACTAGCATCTATAACATTCATTGGACTACACTGGGGACAGAGTAGTGAATGACATAACATCACAGATAAGCTAAGCATAAATTTTCTATGAACTCATTTAAGTCTCACTGGTATTCATGATTATTTTCCTTCTGAGTATCTATAGAAGATAGTGATGCAATAGATTCCAAAACCCAAAGGACGTGAAGAATGAAAAAGCAATCTAAGACTAGAATTTATTTACCTGGAGCAAGGAGATATAAAAGTACTACATGTACAGCTCAGTATTTCCTTTTAATTCCTCAGAAGATTATGCTTGGTTAGAGAGGATAATTTTAGTATTAGGAAGACTCAGGGGCATTTACAGGATAATTACAAAAAGACAAGTTAGTGTAAAATATAAGGCATATGTGTGTAAGTGTATGCGTGTGCATGTGTTTGTGTGTATAAAGTTGTAGGGTGAGTCTTGCTACTTGGTAGTACATATCTCTTTAATCTTAGAAGAGTACAAGGAAAAATTACTAAAGAATCAAGAGTCCACATTACTGTTACTCCTTTATTTTTTCAACTTTTACTTTTAGAAACATAATTGCTAATCTGGACTTGTTTTACTATGGAGAAAGTGTTTGTTTTATTCAAAAAGTAAAAATATAAAAATGTACAAATATATCCATTTATCAGAATGATATTTAATAGCAAAGGGTATATATCTCAGTGGAAGAGTTCATATTTAAAATACACATAGATATAAATGTGTGTTTAATCCTCTGCAGGCTCTCTCTCTCTCTCTCTCTCTCTCTCTCTCACACACACACACACACACACACACACACACAGGAAAGAGAGACAGACACACACACACACAGAATGAAAGTGACAGAGACACACACATACAAAGAGAGAGATACAATACTCATTGAGTTCCCCTCAACTTGGAGGTTCAAGCCTAAAAAGGTTTATTAAAAGGACAAAATGCCAGCATGAATTGGGGAGCTCTTGGTAACTGATAGCTACCTGGTGAGGGAGATTTAATGAGAGTGACTCCAGACAGTTTGTAATCAGTGGGACTCAATGGCTTTTAATTATTTGAGGGTACAAAGTTGTGTTGTATAGAATGGGCAATAAATATAGGATATGAGGAAGCGGCTGAATATGATCAAAATACAAGGTATGACATTATCCTTGAGTTATCTCTACTTTTAAAACGCTATTTCCAGTTTTCTGTATCCGCAGGAATTTTTTTTTTTTTTTACTGATTCCACCACAAATTAGCTCAGGATTCTAAGAGACTGGAAACCCTAAAGACTAGTTTTAGCATGGTTTACTAAATCCCTGTGTTGTTATTCTGAGTTACAGCTTTTCTTTTGTTTATTCAATGAAATCCACAGTTATTCAATCAACCTTATTATTGATTGGAGAAGACTGTCCCAATTTATGAGTCTCTTATTGTTTCCTTTTTATCGTCTAAACAGGAATCAAATGCTTGTTTGAAGGAAATCCTTACAGTATATATTGTTGTATTCAAATAAGGAGTACAGGCTAGAATTTAGAGGATAAAACATGATAAAGAAGAAGAACCTGTGTTGCTCAGTTTTTGTTTACCTTGGAGCCAGCTTTTCCCTCAACAACAGGGAACCTTATCTCAGAAGGAATGTGATTACACCTAAGCAAGGTCTGTACCCACCTAGAGATGACATACTTTGAGAGGATGATAGATGTTAATTTTCAGGCCTTATCGCACAAAGGATTTCTAGAAACTGTGTTCTGGATAATTAACAGAGCCTCCAGAAAAACATCAATTCTTAACTCCCACAGATTTCTCCAATATATTTGAAATAACTCTTCAAATTTGTTACACCATATACATATTTTAGAGGCAAGAATGGAGAAGCATTACACCACCTGACAAATGTGATCCAGAAAGGAAAGTTGGGGACAATGCATTTTGTTAACTCAAGTAATGCAACTTTACATCTTGTTAGGCTATTCTCAGTCCAGATAGTTTGAAGTCATTTCAGCTTTTCCCTTAAAATGACACCAACTGCGATTATGTCAGCTTTCAATTATGAAGTCCATATTTTAAAAGTGAATCTGTCAATGCCTATTTAAAATCTAGCCCCAGTCTTTTGTTCAGTGTCTTCATAGATAATGCACATGGCCTATACATATTACTGACAAACATGTCTTTAGTTTCGGGTTTCTACAAATTCATACAGTGAAATCACCCAGTGTTTCTATGTCAGATATTCACTTCTGGTTATTGCCATTTAGAAAAGTTGAAAACATAAGCAAACATTTTAACTCTATCTGCTGACACTTTTAAAATTCTCTATTTTCATAGCCTTAAACTTTTTAATGGGGACATTATAAAAAGCATTTCAAAGTCATTGCCACCTGATAAATGTGGGTCTGTTGAATTCCTACTTGACTGTGAAGAATATTAAAATCTACAATAAAAGCAAAAACATAAGTTACAAAGAAAAATTACATTCTTCTCTCTTGCTCTTTATATTCAGTCAATCTCCTCTTCCTGCGCATTTGTGCCTGCAAAATCTTCAAGAAACATTACTTGTCTGCTATGTACCTTCAACCTGTTACTTCTCTGGTTAACGCCTTCTTCTAATATATACTCTGATCCAAATTTTGAAAACTACTAAACTATAGACCACTCTCTGATTGAAATGCTTCAAAGGTCAGGTGTGGGGGCACACAGCTTTGATCCCAGCACTCAGGAGGCAGAGGCAGACCTGTCTCTGAGTTTGAGGTCAGCTTGGTCAACAAAACTGGTCCAGGCCAGTCAAGGCTACACAGGAAAACCCTGTCTCAAAATAACAAAACAAAACAAAACAAAACAAAACAAAACAAAACAAAACAAAAATGCTTCAAGGTACACCATTGTTCATACAAGGAAACTAAGCCTTATTTTAACCTCTCTTAAACTCCAGGACCTTCCTTTGTTTACCTCATCCCCTATATATCTTGTCATCTTTTTGCCATAAATTTGAGAAGCGACAAGAATTCTTTAGTAGTTCTTGTAAAACTATGCAAAATCTTACTTGTGTGACTACCTCCCTCTTCATGCCAGATTTTTTTTGTCTGTTCTTTGTGTAGTCAACTCATTAAAGTTCCACATACATCTGCAATGTCATCTTCTATGCAACATTATCAGAACCACCCATGTAAATTTTTGTTACTACATTCTATTAAGCTACTAAGTTATGTATATATTCAACAGGACTATGAACTCAAATGAACTGATTCACAATACATAAGTATATAATGTGTTAGGCCCTCATAGAACTTAGTTCAAGACATGATTTGGCATGCATGTGATTAATATTACAAATGATCTTCTGGAAAAAATCTACAAGGATGAGGGGGAATCAGGACAAGGAAGTGGGGAGCTGATAAGAAGTGGGAGTTCTGTTAATCCTAGAGTTGGCAACACCTTATAATGTATACTATAAAATTATCCTCTTAGAGCAAAAGGCAGGTCTTTTATACGTGTATGTTTTTTGACAGTAGGCCATACCCAAAAGGGTACAAATTTTTCCAGAAACATGTTTATTTTGGGGGGGGTTGTTCATTTGGGGGGGTTGTTTTTTCAATTAAACATAATTTCAAAGAGGAAAATTGATTTGAGAATATTCAGCAGCCCCAAAAATACTGCTGGGAAAAAGATTCATCAGCTTGATAAAAGAGAAGGAGGCATGAGCATTTCTCACAAAATATATATGTCTTTTATTTTCAACATTGACATTTAGTTCAGTTTAGACACAGAACCATATGCTTGCCTATCAAGCACCCTATTACTGAGCTACATAACCCTTTTTAAACTTTTTTTTTCTTTTTTATCTATAGGATCTAGTTAAGTGATACAGGCTGACCTTATACTCACTGTATATCTCAGACTGGCTCTTCATCATATGATACTCTTGTCTTCAACTATTGTGTCTATGAATTACAGCCATGTGCCACCACATTTGACACTTACATATTCATATTAGGATGCAATATGTGTGAGTTCTATGATTAGAACTTTTTTTTTTAGAATTCAACCTTTAAGCTTGTTACCATGGAAATATTTTTGAGCTCTTACATACGTAGGAATAGCGACTTAATTAAAATACTTTTCCTAATCTCATTAGAATATATTGACATTTTCCAGTGTATATAGCTTTGTTCATGAAGTAATAATTCAGTATGAACTCTATGGGTAGTGGTTAGTTCTAAGTCTCAGTTTTATCACTGTCTTCATCTAAGTTCCTCAAACTTAAGGGTGACAGAAGAAAGAATTAAGGATACTTCTTCCTTCTTTTATTTCCTAATATAGTTTTCTTGCATCATAAACTCCCGTTTATTATAAAGTAATATGTACTTCAGAAGAGCATGGAAGGAAGATATTTTTATGTAATCTTCCCATTAAAGGTTGAACTCTTTTATTGAGACTTTATAAAAGGAAATTTTATTCTGGAAGAAAGAAAAACATCCAAACTATTGTTTTCTATGACTACTTGATAATATTTTTTTTATTAAATGATGAAAATTTAAAAGGTTTTCTGCTAATTTACATAACCAAAAATATGTTTTTGAGTGATTTTTCCAAATAAATAGAACATATATACTAAAATAAAGAAAATCTTAAGGAGCTAAATGAATCAATAGTAATTTTAGTCATTAAGAGTAAAGTTTTATGTGAACAGGTAAACTTTAAGATTTGAGATGCTCACTGTACAATGTTAAAAATATACTATTATATAATCAAGAAGTCTTTGAAAGAGATTCTACTCTATGGTAGACTGTAATGTCATCATGCCCTAAATTTATTTTCTACTAATTAATGAAAAAAATGGGCACATGGGATGAGAAAAGAATAATTTCTAAAATAACTTAAACTATCAGAAATATCAAAAGAGAAAGCAACTCTGTCATTTATTTATATTCAAATACTTTGAGTAGGCCCTTAACCGTATTTTATTTGTCATATTTTTTTTTCTCAGAAGATACTGATGTCTCAGGTATACAGATACTGTTGATGTATCAGCCATATTGGAATCTGTTGTCCTGTATGTGTGTCAGGAAAGGGTACAGTAAATGATATTGGCATCAGTTATCTTGTAATATGACTGTTAATCTTGGATTCAGAAGCTGTGGTAGTATAAACTTAGACATACACCAAGTCCCTAGTCATTATTGCTACACAATGATAGTTTTTTCTGAAACAAAACAAAACAAAAACAAACAAACAAAAACAAAAAAAAAACTAAAATCAAAACCGAAAACAACTGTAAGATTTTCATCGGGAGGTGATACATATATACAGCAACACCTTTAGGAAATGCATAGAGCAAAATATTATCCATTAGCTTCTTTATTTTTCACCACAAATTCCTCTTTTAAATTTTCTCAGTGCTCCCAGAAGTCAGAGAAGTAACTGATTCTGTCCATGTCTGATTGTGAAACTGCTATTAGAGCTAAACTCAATTTTATTTTTTTCCAATTCATTTAACCATAACATATTCATTTCTGATGTTGTATGTATGGGCCTAATCAGTAAAACAAACAAAACAATAATAAAAATAAAACAAAACAAAAACCCCTACACTTTAATTTGAACAAAACCTCCATTAAAATTTCAAATTAGAGAGAATTATCAAATGTAACAGGAGATTGTAATACTAAAGGGATACATTACTATCAAAGAGAAATATATTGTCCTGCTTGGGCTACCATAACAAAATATAACAGATGGAGTGCCTTAGATAAATGGTAGCTTGTTTCTCCTAGTACTGGTAACAGGAAAGCCCAATATTAAGGTTCCAAACAGTACAGTTTTAGGAATGCTTCTCTTTATAACTTACAAATGGCTACCTTCATTCTGTGTACTTACATAATGATCTCTTTGTGAGTCCCAGTGGAAGAAAGAAGGTCAAACAGTACATAAGTGGGGAGTGAGGACTGAAATAATTAAAGGCAGATACACTACACACAGAATCAGCTCCAGAGGGCTGTCAGTAAGACTGCAGCAGGGAATTTATTACACAATTCCTTTTTATAGGCAAAACAAAAACAGGTCACATCAATACAAGAAAGAAGTTCATGAAACTGATGAACATGTTTTCTTAAACTACTTCCCTGTAGCAGACATGGTCCAAGGTCACCCAAACAAGTTTTAAGGAACTTGGCAAAACATTCTCTTATCTCTGCCTCAAGCTGAAGGCCAGAATGAAAGCATGTTTTAGCTGAATACTCAATAACAAAGCAACTTGACAAACAAGCAGCTCTCCACAAGTATCCCTTTTTTATATTTTAAAAGACCATAGCATAAGATCTGTGGAGCAGAAGATTGCGCCTGTCTTAGGTTGTCTCTCTTGAAAGATATATTCTTTATTTTTTAAATTACAGTTTATTTGATGCATATCCCAGATGTATCCCCCTCCCTGGAACCCTCGCAGTCCTACCCTCCCTCTTATAATCCCACTCTCCTCACCCAGTCCACTGATAGGGGAGGTTCTCCTCCCCTTCCATCTGACCTAGTCTATCAGGTCTCATCAGGACTGGCGGCATTGTCTCACTCTGTGGCCTGGTAAGGCTGCTTCCCCCCCTCAGGAGGAGGTGATCAAAGAGCCAACAACAGAATTCATGTCAGAGATAGGCCCTGCTCCCATTACTAGGAAACCCACTTGGACATTGAGCTGCCTTAAGCTACATCTATGCATGAGGTTCTAGGTTATCTTCATGAATGGACCTTGGTTGGAGTATCAGTCTCAGAAAAGACCCTGGGCACAGATATTTAGGTTCTGTTGCTCTCTTTATGGAACTCCTGTCACCTCCCAGTCATTCTATCTCCCCCTTCTTACAAAAGATTCCCTGAACTCTCCGCAAGTTTGGCTATGAGTCACAGCTTTGATACCCTTCAGGGTAGTCTTTCAGAGTCCCTCTGTAGTAGGCTCGTAACAAGTTTCCTGTGTTCTCCCTCTTCTGATGTCCATCCCTTTTGCATTTCTGAATGAGGACTGAGAATCTTACCCTTGTCCTCCTTCTTGATTAGCTTCTTTAGGTGTACAGATTTTAGTATGATTATCCTATATTATATGTCTAATATCTACTTATAAGTGAGTGTATACCATGTGTATCTTTCTGCATCTTTGATACCTCACTCAGGATGATATTTTCTAGTTCCCAGCATTTGCCTGCAAATTTCATGATATTCTTGTTTTTAATTGCTGAGCAGTATTCCATTGTGTAAATGGAATTCCATCATTCATGCCTTATCTTAGGTTGAATACTCCTTGGGGAGATCTTACCAGTCTTTAAGTACCTACCTCTGCTAAGGTAGATGCTGGAGTTTAATCTTTTGTAGATCAACTTTAACATTCCAGTTGGCCTTGATGAAGGTTTTAATTGTCCCTGGAAGGAGACATGTTCCTCATAAGAGTAATAAGCCAAGTCTTATAAAAATCCATGGAAGTGACATAAAAAATGACCATAAGGGCCATAATATCTGCAATAATTATCCCAACCATTCTTTTATGTCTACTTCCAGCACTTGTAATTCTTTATCAGGATACCAAGCCTGAAAAACATTCACAGGAACCATAATAAAACCAGAGCATGTTGTCCATTTGATAAGTTAGAAATACAGTTTTTCAGTTTACATTGATGGCAGGAAACATTACAGTTTGAATCTTGCATGAGTAGATAGAAGGGTAGGGGGTCCTCTCTTATCAGGGAACTAGGGAAAGGGCATAGGGAGGAGAAGAGGGAGGGTGGGTGAGACTGAGAGGAGACGAGGGAAAGGGCTGCAGAAGGGATGAAAATTGAGTAAATTGTAACAAATAAATATATAAATAAAATTAATTTTTTTAAATGTTAACATTTCCAAACAACAGAGCATAAACATTTACACAGGCGGTTTCAGGGCCTTCCAAGTGTTTCTGCAGCAAGCTTCCAAATATAGGTCTGCTGAAAACCAGAATCATACCTAAGCCCCATAGTCAGTCCTCTTTCCCATTGTTCCCGATTATATTGAGAATTGTCTTGATTACCAGGACAATCAAATTCTAAAAGGTTTCTCAGTACAACATCTTCTCCTGGGAGCATAATGTAGCAAAGGTGACTCAGGGGCATAAGCCCAATATAGCTCTCCATTCACCATCAGGACAGAATTCATTATCTCAGCAGCAGGATCATCTTCCTTCCAGGGAATATTTCCAGAAAATCATACCAGTCTTTCTCAGATCCACTGGAGACCTTCAGCATCTAGTGGGAAAACATAAACATGCCCTCTACTCCATATTAATACAGGGTCAAGGCCCTGCCATTTTCCAGTAATTGGATCTTTCCATTTCACTTGGGCATAATTATCTTTGTGACCACAATCGAGGAGCCACAGAATGGTCCTGCATATCACATTCAAAAAAATTATAATAAAGAGAACACAATTAAGATAATTCCGTGGTGTTTGAGGATATAACTCTCCCTTTTTATTTTTTGCAATTGGTTCTTAAGAAATCCATGGGCACACACAAAAATTGCTTGGCCTTTAGGATTATAAGGAATATCTGTGTTATGACATAGTCATTTGAGCACACAAACACTGGTAAGCTTGATTCATATATCCAGTACCATTATCTGTCTTTGTACCAATTGTAGCAAAACATTGTAAACTATGTTTATAATATGTTTAGTGTCTTCTTCTGATAAGGGTGTTACCATGATAAATCCTGGAAAAGAATCAACTGCAACTGAACATATTTTAGTTTTCCAAATTCTGGGATCTAAGTTATATTCCCAGATTTTAAGTTTAAATAAACTTTATGGTACAGATTTTGAACACACCCAATGAACAATAATCTATAACCAAGACATATAAAACATGATAAACTTATACATTCAAAACAGACAGACAAAACACCTAGATATTTGTTGAAACCATTTTTTTTTAATTTTTTAAAATTTATTATAATTTATTCACTTTGTATCACAGCTGTAGCCTCCTCCCTCATGCCATTCCAATCCTGAGTTCCTTCCCTCCTCTCCTCTGATGCTACTTCCCCAGTGCACTGATAGGGGAGGTCCTCCTCCCCTTTCATCTGAACCTAGCCAATCAGGTCTCATCAGGACTGGCTGCATTGTCTTCCTCTGTGGCCTGGTAGGTCTGACCACTTCTGGGGGAGGTGATCAAACAGGCTGCCACTGAGTTCCTGTCAGAGACAACCCCTGTTTCCATTACTAGAGAACCCACTTGCAAGCTGAGCTACCATGGGCTACATTGCTGCAGGAGTTCTAGGTTATCTCCATGCATGGTCCTTGGTTGGAGTATCAGTCTCAGGAAAAAAATAAAAAATTAACAATACTACTACTACTACTACTACTACTAATAATAATAATAATAATAATAATAATAATAATAATAATAAAACTGGGCCCAGATTTTTGTTCTGTTGCTCTTCTTGTGGAGCTCCTATTCCTTCCAGGTCTTTCTGTCTCCCCCTTCTTTCCTAAGATTCCCTGCACTCTACCAAAAGTTTGGCTATGATTCCCAGCATCTGCTTTGATACCTTGCTTCGTAGAATCTTTTTTTTTTCTCCCTCTTCCCATGTCCATACCATTTGCCTTTCTGAGTGATGACTGATCATATTACCCAATGTCCTCCTTCTTGATTAGCTCCTTTAGGTGTACAGATTTTAGAATGTTTATCCTGTCTAGTACCCACTTATAAAGTGAGTATATACCATGTGTGTATTTCTGCTTCTGTGTTACCTCACTCAGGATAATCTTTTCTAGTTCCCACTATTTGCCTGAACATTTCATGATTTCCTTGTATTCCATTGTGTAAATGTAACCCCAATTTCTGTATCCATTCCTCAACTGAGGGACATCTGGGTTGTTTCCAGATTCTGCCTATTATGAATAAAGCTGCTATGAACATAGTTGAGCCAATGTCCTTGCTGTATATTTGAGCATCTTTTGGATACATGTCTAGGAGTGCTATAACTGGATCTTGAGGCAGCACATTCCTAATTTCTGAGAAAGCACCAGATTGATTTCCAAAGTGGTTGTACAAGTTGCTTTACACTAGCAATGGGGGGAGAGTTCCCTTTTGTCCACATCCTCTCCAACATTTGTTGTTACTTGAGTTTTCTATCTCTAGCAATTCTGATGGGTGTAAGGTGAGATCTCAAGGTTGTTTTGATTTGCATTTCCCTGATGACTAAGGACACGGAACATTTATTTAAGTGTTTCTCTGTCACTCAGTGTTCCTCTATTGGGAAGTCTCTGTTTAGCTCCGGACTCCGTTTTTTTTTTTTTAATTGGATTATTTAATTTGTTGTTTTTTTACTTCTTGAGTTCTCTATACTTTCTGATTATTTACCCTCTGTCAGATATAGGGTGGGTGAAAATCTTTTCCCAGTCTGTAGGCTGTCATTTGTTCTGTTGACATTATCCTTTGCTTTACAGCAGCTTTTCAGTTTCATGAGGTCCCATTTATTGATTGTTGATCTTAGAGCCTGTACTGTTGGTGTTCTGTACAGAAAGTTGTCTCCTTTACCAATGAGCTCAAGGCTCTTTCCCAATTTTTCTTCTAACAGGTTTAGTGTGCCTGATTTTATATTGGTGTCTTTGATCCACTTGGACTTTACATTTGTGCAGGGTGATAAGTATAGACCTATTTGCATTTTTCTACATGTAGATGTCCATTTAGACCAGCACCATTTGTTGAAGATGCTATCTTTTTTCCATTGTATAGTTTTGGCATCTTTATCAAAAATCAGGTTTGTGTAAGTGTACGGGTTTATTTCTGGGTCTTCAATTCAATTCCATTGATTCACCATTTTGTTTCTATACCAATATGCATTTTTTATTACTGTTGCTCTCTAGAATAACTTGAGATCGGGCATGGAGATACCTCCGAAGTTCTTTTATTGTAGAGGATTGTTTTAGCAATTCTGGGTTTCTTGTTTTTCCATACAAGTTGAGACTTTTTCTTTCAACATCTGTAAAGAATTGTTTTGGTAATTTTATGAGAATTGCATTGAAGCTGTAGATTGCTTTTGGTAAAATGCCCGTTTTTATTATGTTAATCCTGCCAAACCATGAGCATGGGAGAGCTTTCCACCTTCTGGTATCTTCTTTTATTTCTTTCTTCAGAGACTGAAAGTTTTTTTTTTTTTTTCATACAAGTCTTTGACTTGCTTGGTTAGAGTTACACCAAGGTACTTTATGTCTTTTGTGGCTATTGTGAAGGATGTTGTTTCCCTAATTTCTTTCTCAGCCCATTTGTCTTTTGTATACATGAAGACTACTGATTTTTTATGAATTTATTTTGTACCCAGCCACTTTGCTGGTGGTGTTTTTCAGCTGAAGGAGTTCTCTGGTAGAATTTTTGGGGTCGCTCACATATACTGTCATATCATCTGCAAACAGTGATACTTTGACTTCTTCCTTTCCATATTGAATTCCTTTGATCTCCTTTAATTGTCTTATTGCTCTAGCAAGGACTTCAATAACTATGTTGATGAGAGATGTAGAGAATGGGCAACCTTGCCTTGTCCCTGGTTTCAGTGTGATTAAGTTTCTCTCTGTTTAGTTTTATGCTGGCTATAGGCTTGCTGTATATTGCCTTTACTATATTTAATTATATGCCTTGTATCCCTGATCTCTCCAGGACTTTAAACATAATGTATGCTGGATATTATCAAATGCTCTTTCATCCTCTCAGGAAATTATCATGTTATTTTCTGTGGATTACATTTATGGATTTCTGTATATTGAACTACCCCTGCATACCTGGGATGAGGCTTACTTGGTCATAGTGGATGATTTCTTTTTATGTGTTCTCGGAATCAGTTTGCAAGTATTTTATTGAGTATTTTAGCATTAATGTTAATAAGAGAGATAGGTCTGAAGTTCTCTTTTTGTTGGGCCTTTTTGTGGTTTAGGTATCCAGGTGACTGTGGCTTCAAAGAATGAGTTTGGTAATCTTCCTTCTGTTTCTATTTTATGGAATAGTTTGAAGAGAATTGAAGTTAGCTCCTCTTTGAAGGTCTGGTAGAATTCTGCATTGAATTCACCTGGCCCTGGGCTTTTTCTGGAAAGGAGACTTTTGTTGACTGCTTCTATTTACTTGGGGGATATAGGACTATTCAATCTATTCACCTGATATTGTTTTAATTTTGGCAAATGGAATGTATCAAAAAATTGTCCACTTCATTTAGATTTTCAAATTTTGTGGGGTTTTCTCCCTACAGGGAGACCTTGTCTGTTGTGTTTTGGGGTCCACATGTCAGTCTGGGATGGTGAATAGAGCACTCCGGCCCAGGCAAGTGTCTCCAAGCTGGCAACATGGTGCCTGCAGGAACCCCTGAACTTTTCCAGAGAACTTTTTTGGGAATAGGGGGCTTGGCTGAGTGCCCTGGATTAGGACCTGATATTTTCCTCACTGGGGGATTTCTTCCTGACAGGGAAGCTTAGTCTCTGGTGCCCTTGGACCCACAGTTCTGTCTGGAATGGTGATCAGAGCATGCAGGCATGTGGCTCTGGGCTGGCAACTGAGTACCTGCTGGTGTCAGAGAACTCTTCAGGGTTTAGCTGTGTAACTTGAGAATGAACCCAATTGCTTTCCACATTGTGGGGTTTCCTCTCACCTGGAAAACACAGTCACTGGTGTTTTAAGGCCCAGAGTTTGATCTGTTGGTTGCTGTGCAGCCACTGCAAGCCTGCTATTCAGATATAGGTGGGCTCCTCCATCTTGGATACATCAGATAATCCATTTTTATGACTGTAGAGGCTTTTCTTTCTAACCAAAAGACTGAGAGACTGAGAAGTTATTTGTTTGTTTGTTTGTTTATTTATTTATTTATTTTAATCCAGTGATTTTCGGTGTTACCTGATTTTGCTTAGCAAATTCTGATTTCCATAATAGATGATCTCCTAATGCTCTTCCTAATTTCTTCCAGTGTCCTGGGCAGAGTGCTTCAGTAAACAAGAACTCAAACAGAGCTTGAATAAAAGGTGCTCTAGGACCATATTGAGCTCATGCAGTTTTCAATTCTTTTATTTGTTTAAAAGGCATAAGAGCATGGACCCTCACCATATCACCCTGTCCATCAAGTTGCTCTATAACTGGAAAACCATAAAACTCAGTTATATATGCTCCTTTCTGCCTAGCTTATTATAAAGAAGTATGTGAAAGGGGATACAGTTGTCTGCACAGTAGGCAAAGGAAAAAGGTTCCCTTGTCTTTTGAGCTATAGCAACTGTAGCCATCCCAGGAGGAGGGTCCAAGCCTGCAATCAACGAGGGAGTTGGAGTGGGGGATTTAACCTAATTTAATATTCCAATTTTTCTGTTTATTTTTTCCAAGAGCCATCTCAATCTTTTAATTTCTTCTTGCCAAGGCTCAAGTTTTTTACCATTCATAGCCTGAATCAGAGGATATCTCTCAGAATCCTCAACAGGATCTAAGTCATCTTCAAGTCTTCTCCTAACAAGGAATTATTGTTTTCAGGAGAGACATGCAACTCTTTGGGAGGAGAGGATGGTTTAGTCTCATTTTGTTCCAAAGCCTTCTCTTTGTCTTTCTTCTTTCTATCTAACCCTGAAGGTTTCACTTTCTTTGTCTCATGCCACAGATACAGAGTGTCTCTAATTAAAGACTATACAAAAAACATAATGCTACTTCTTTGCCCCATTTTTACTTTAGAAGTTTACTCCCTGTGTCCTTTTCTTTTCAGCTGATGGTCCAAGCTCACCAACACTGTGGTGTCCTTCACTGCTTCCCAGAATCTCAGGTTCTAGGTTTGGGTGCCAAACTGCCTGAGCCCAACAGTAGAGTTGAACAGTAGTAGAGTGTGTAGTGAGGACTGAAATAACTAAAGCAAGATAAACTACACTCAGGATCAGTTCCAGAGGGCTGTCAGTAAGAGTGCAGCAGCGAGTTATTATACAATTACTTTTTATAGGCAAAGCAAAAACAAGTCACATGAATACAATCAGCTTTCCACAAAAGAATAAGTATTCAGGCCTCTAAATCTAAGGACACTAATTCTATCAGAAGGAGCCACAGCATTCTGACCTCATCTAATTCCAAATACCTATAACTGTTCCTCTATCTAACCACCAGTATAGTATGTTATTACTGCCTCCATGTATGCAGGGGGAAGAGTTTAAAGAACATTCAGTTCACAACAAAATAGACCCCTAATTAATAGAGGATTGGTTGTCAATGCCCAAATGAACAAAATTGAAATTCCAAGTTATGGATCCATTATTTTTGACCACCAGAGCAGAGATGCAAGCACTATTGGCAATGTATTGCCATGCTTAACTGAATGTTAGAATGTAGAAGTTCTACATTAGTAGAAATTTATGGTTATATAACTGCCCACAGAGGTTGTGAGAAACACTAAAGTTCTCTGGAGAAAAATTAATTAGAAGTTGTTTAACCTGAAGAATAAAAATTTTATCAAGCTACTGGATACCACTCAATTCAGAAGGCAGGTGCTGGGGAAGCCATGCATGCTGCAAAATGGTGTCAAGTATGCATGCTAGAAGAGCAATGTCTTTCCAGCCACCTCTACTGACAAAGCTTCAATACTGCAGAACAAAGAAAAAATGCATTAAAGGCCTGTATTTATTTTTACAGAGTAGATTAAATGGTGTATTTATAACAGAGCAACAACAAATAAATAATGAACTTAGTGATACAAACTGAAGTTAAACATTAGACATAGAAAGTAAAGAGTACATTGTTTTTAGGCAAAGTAAACTGCTTTTGAGGACAATTGTCAGTGTTTTCATCGCTTTGTCTGGATTAATTCTGTCTCAATACTTAGCTCTGTAAACATTTAAATTAGTGAGTGAATGAATGAATGAATACAAATATTGCTAATTCTTTTCTCTAATGATTTTCTTCTCTCTCCTTTTCTCTTTATTTATGCAGCTGATGGATGCACTGATTGGTCTGTTGATATCAAGAAATACCAAGTTTTGGTGGGAGAACCTGTTAGAATCAAGTGTGCGCTCTTTTATGGTTATATCAGAACGAACTACTCCCTCGCCCAAAGTGCTGGACTCAGCTTAATGTGGTATAAAAGCTCTGGTCCAGGAGATTTTGAGGAGCCCATTGCTTTTGATGGAAGTAGAATGAGCAAAGAAGAAGATTCCATTTGGTTCAGACCAACATTACTACAGGACAGTGGGCTTTATGCCTGTGTCATCAGGTACCCTTTTAATTAAATTATTATTGACTCGATGAAACTACATAGTGTTTCTATGTTTAAAGTTTTTTTTTTTGCTGTAACTTTCAACTATACTTATTGTCTCAACATCTGCATGTGTTGCCTCCTACTCAAATTTAGAATGTAAATCATAAAAAGATGGGATTGGAATTTATATTGAGACATTGTTTCAAGCTTATGAAGAAAAGAGATGACATCCAGGTGTCTACTTCTGTTGCCAAAAATTACTAAAAACTATTAAATAAAATGTATAGAGGAGGTAAATGTTGCAAATAAAAAGTAAGCAAAGTCTTGAAGAAAAGGTGTGTAGTTTATTACAAAGTGGGCTGTAACGTTTTATTATTGCATTTCACAGACAGACATAGCAGAGATGCTCTGGTTCATGCACATCTGCAAAGATGATTTAGGCAATGGTAGTGTGTATGCATGTGTGTGTAAGGGGGTACTTGAACACACACAGGAAGAAGATGGGTATTCTTGCATATTAGGGAATATAAAGGTTCTGATCTAGCACCTTTTGTTATTGGCAATTACCAATTTAAAGTAATTCTCAAATCTCCTTGGGCAATGATCAAAGTTAGTAAAAAAAATATTTGCTGTTACACATAAGGGAATTAATTGCATATCTATATATTACTTCGGCCTGAAATGAAAAATATGTAGTTTACTTAATAATAATGTATCAAAACAGTAACCACTTAACACATTAGCAGTTAAAAATCCTGTTTAAGCATGTTTAGTCTTTTGTGGACTGTGAATCACAGCCTACGTGAATTATAGTCGATGCCCTTCAGAAGTTGATTATAGGGAAGGAACGTGTACTGAAATCTGTTTAGCTGCCTTTCTGAATTTCAATGTTTTTGTTATACAGTGAAAACTCTAGAGCAGTCATCTTTGAACTTTGGAAAAGTCTCTAAATTACTCAACATTTCTCTCTAATTAAAATTAAGCTTCCACTTCTGAAATTTTGATTAGCACTAATCAGTCCAATGTCCAATGAATCACCTCTGCACAATACTGTGGCTAATGCTGGACCCTGGCCACAGACATGTTGTGGTGTTAAAATACAGCAAAATCAAGTAAGAGTTCAATGAAAAAGAATCTTTTAAAGCAAAAAAAACCATGCAAGATAAGTGGGAAGTACTATCAAAAAATAGGTGAATGAATTTTATAATTAATTGTATAACACCTTTCTAAAAGAATGTTTTTTGCATTTTTTCTTGGGCAATGCTTGTTTTCTAAGGTTCTAATAAACACTTTACATTCAGACATTATTGTTATCAGGAATAGAAGTTTTTTGGTGGGTATTGATAAATAATTGCCATATCAGTATTGGTAAGGAGTACTGTTTAGACGACCTGCCCATGATGCATCATTATTTAATTTCATATTTTTATGTGTCATGTAAAAAGTCAGATGACTGTATAAAACACAAAAATGTGGGGTCTCCATTCATCTGAAATGAATCATGATGAATGTGTGTATTCAGACAATCATTTTTATCATTTCTTGTTGTGGTGAAATAATGTATCACATTAGTAATCTGAACTGAAAAAGCACTTACCTGCAATACTTTTATATGTTTAAATATAACCTCTGATCCAGTCCTCTGAGAAACTCCAGTAAAATGACCTCTGAATTTAGAATTCCAACAATGAATGAAAAGTTGACAAGTTTTCAAAATGATGGCATTTACTATTTGTTCATATGTCTACACTTTAATAGAAGGTGAAACTGAAAGGAAAAGCTTAAAGTTTAATGTGTGTCAAGCAGTATTCCAGAGAGCATGACAAAGTGAAGAAATAGTTACTTTCGCCACTGAAATTCAAGCATGCAATCGATTTGCAGCTCATGGTGGTATATCTTCTTTTTCCAATTTGGAAAATAAATTACTCGAAATATTTATTAATAGCATTTAAAACAATATGGATTGCTGCTGCTGGGTATGAGCCTAAGGGCTGATAGTTGACTCTCTGACATTTGGCACATTGCTAGCAATCAAGCAGAACACAAACTGTCACCCTTAGTTTCTAAATAATCCACTAGCAAGGAATTTTAGAAGTTTCAAAGCATTAGCTTCTATGAAAAGCTTTCAGAGGGCCTCTAAAAGACTCTACTCACCAAGGTATTAAAGGAGATATTGAAACTCACAGGCAAACTTTGAGCACAGTGCCAGAATCCTTATGGAAGAAGAGGGAGATAAATACCTGGAGGCAACAGGCACTCCACAAGGAGAACAACAGAGCCAAAATACCTGGGCCAAGGAAGGCCTGCAGAGACCAATACTCCAACTAAGGACCATGCATGGAGAGGACCTAATGCCTCTGTTCAAAGGAAGCCCATTGGTTGCTCAGTTTCCAAGTGGGTTCCCTAGTAAGGGGTACAGGAGCTGTCTCTGACATGAATTCAGTGGCAGGCTCTTTGATCATCTCCCTCTGCAGAGTGCAGCCCTGCAGGCCACAGAGGAAGATGATGCAGCCAGCCTTGATGAGACCTGATAAGCTAGGGTTAGATAGAAGGGGAGGAGTTTCTCCCCTATTAGGGGACTAATGAAAAGTCATAAGGGTAGAAGAGGGAAGGTTGGTGGGACTGGGAGGAGAGGAGGGAGGGAGCTGCAGCAAAGATATAAAGTGAATAAATTGTAATAAATAAATATATAAATTAAATTAAATTAAAAAAGAAATGCTTCCCATTTTCTCATAAGTGTATGGTATTAACTTACAAATGTCAGAGTTTAACAAGCCTTTACATAAAGCTAAATGACATCTATACCTAAATATATGCAGTGAAGCAGTGTAAGTCACAAAATTATTTATGATTATTATTAGCATAATAAACTAAGTTTCCTTCTCCTTTGATTTAGTTGGTAGTTTTGAAAGTCTGACACTGCACAGTTGTTTGAACCATAGAAAGTATTTCTTATTCAGTTTTCCCTCATGTTTATTTTAATGTTTTACATAAAAATGAATGAATGAAAGTAACAGTTTGTTTCTCGGATTACCATTTATAGAAATAAGTATACTTTATAAACAAAAAGTTTTTCATATGTTTCTGAGTTACTAATTCTAATTCTTCACTTCAAAAAGTTAAGCCCAATTAGAAGTTTCCTATACAGAGCTGGCCAGAGCACATGTAGGCATTCCAAGACCCCAATTGTGGCATATTGTCAATGAAAACCATTTATTCAAAATTTAATTCCTGAATTAATTACAAAATCATAATTGGCAAGGAGAAATAATGTATGGAATAAATATATAAATAAAATTAAATTAAAAAGAAAAGCTTCCCATTTTTCTCATAAATGTATGGTATTAAGTTACAAATGTCATAGTTTAAAAAGCCTTTTTACATACAGCTAATTCACATCTATACCTAAATATATGTAGTAAAGTGTAAGGCACAAAATTATTTATGATTACCATTAGTATAATAAACAAAGTTTCCTTCCCTTTTGATTTAGTTGGTAGTTTTGAAAGACTAACACATGCACAGGCTTTCCCAAGATTTATTCAAGGGTGACATTGTTCTAAACTGGGGTCCAATATCATAACAAAGATAATACCATGAAGACAGTCAAGATATAGATTAACACTACCAGTAAAAAGAGGTTTCCTCTTCTTTCATAATCATTCTTTCTCTCTAAGTAATATTCCACTCAGTATGGAAGCCATCAAACAGTACATAATCTCTTAGAGTTGGATTTTTCACTCAGAATGACTACTTCGAATTGCATCCAACTGTTGCATTTCTTTTGATTTCTGAATAGTGTTCTCTGGTATGCATATATTTTAGTGTTTATTAGATCACTGGATAGTATCTGGTCTATTTCCAACGTGAGATAATCAAAGCTAAATATTCTACTAATAGTACTAACCAACTTCTACAATATCAACTCTATGGTGATTATGTATTTAGTGGTCTGAGTTTCACAAGAAAACCGTATCTCAAAATAACAAGCAAACTAAAAAAAAAAAAAACAAAAACAAACAACAAACACCTACAGCTTTTTAAAATGAATATTAGCTTTTCCTTTTATGGCATAAATATCCAAGAGTAAATAAGACAGTTATAAACAAAAATTTTAAAGAAACTTCTCAAACTTTTTGTCTTAGTTATTATCCTACATCTGTGAAGAGACACCATGGCCAATGCCACCTATACACAATTATTGGGGGCTTGAAGTTTCAGAGGGTTACTCCATGATCATCATGGTGCAGAGTATGGCAGCTATCAGGTTGTCATGATGCTTGAGTACTAGCTGGGGGATACTGTATGTTGAATGAAAAGAGGGAGGGAGAGAGCATGGGCCCAGCTTGGGCTTTTGAAACCTCAAAGCTAACCCCCAGTAATAAGCCTCCCTTAAGAAAGCCACCTCTCCTAATCCTTCTCAAATATACCATTCCTGGTGACTAAGCATTCAAATATATGAGCTAAGTCTATGGGGGGCAATAATTGACAATGTAACTTTGCTGTGTTCATAGTGACAGTGCAAAGATAATAGAGTTCACTACTTAATTGCAGTATTTTGTCATTAAAGCTATTCTAGTAGGCCTTTGTGACATGCCATTATGATTTTAATTTTAATTTGTCTAATAGTTAGTGAAGGCTAACATTCTTCAAGTGCTAATTCACCATCTCTGTCTTCTTCAGTAAATTTTCTGTTAATGCATTTGTCTATTATTTTACAATTGAATACATCTGTCTTTCTTTCTGGGTTTTGAAAAATCTTTGAATATCTAGATTCCAGTTCCTTTATGAATATGTGATTTGCAAATACTTTCTGCCATACCACAACTTCACTTTTCATCATTTTTATGTCCTTTCAGAATAAATTTCTTAGTATTGCTAATGCTTGTTTTAAAATTTTATGTATATTGATAATACTTTTCACGTGAAGTAAAACTTTTGCTACTACATATTTTATCTTGATTTTAAAATGTGAGATCATTAAAATAACGAATGCAAACATTTTATTGCTATATATATTATATTTTAATTTTTTATTCATTTTTAGCCAAGGTTTATATGCAGTGTGAGCTAAAATTACAGTGGTTTGACAAATGTAGTTATATTATAGACCCAAATTTTTAATAGAGTACTCACACTTTCTTCTTTTCTAAACCACTTGTCTAAAATATACTAAGAAGTTATTATAATTATTTACCTATTGTACAATTAATTCTTTCCATGAACATTTTAATAAGCTCATGTCTACAAAAGCTAACTCTATTATTTTATGATAATTCTGTGACACCTATTAATTTATTTGAGAACAACTGATATCTTAACTAGACAGTGTCCTGGATTATGAATGAAATAAGACTTTCCATTTATTTAGATCCTTTTCTTTGGTTTCTTTCATCAGCATTGTGTCATCAGAAATATATAACTACTATAATCATCTTAGAATTTGGTACCTAAGTATTTTTGTGTTTTGGAGTATTGGCAAAATTTTATTTGTATTTTTATTTCAATATGTACATTTTCAAATATAGGAATATAACTCTTTTGCTAATAATTTTAAAAATATTATTTTTCTCAGTCATTGTAATGTGTTTTTTATAGTATCTAGCTAATTTTCCCTTGTTTTAAATTATTATTTGGAGATAAAATGATTCTCCTTTAATATTCATATTTATCAAAAATACTTTTAAAGAAATTCATTTATTCATTCACTCATTCATATAAACCTAATATCTGCTGACAATTTTGTGATAAATATGTGTTAATATTAAGATATACATCTTTTAAACTTTTGTCTAGTCTAGTAGTTTGCATAAGTAAAAATAAATATAGAATAACTTTTTATAGATACTATAAACATAATTTAAAATATTACACATTTTTCCCTTTTATAACTAAAAATCCTGGGTGTAATGTAAAAAAACCACCTAAGATATGTCTAAAAAATGGAAAGGGTGCACTAGATCATTTTTAATCTGACCTTCATCTATTCCTCAAATTATAATTTGTAACACATAAAATGCTATGAGGCATTTATGTGTTAAAGTAGAATCCAATATATTAAGTAGATATCACAAGGAGGAAAAATCTCCATGAAAATGGTATATTTCAAATTTAATATGAAAGTACTAATGCACCAAAAATAAGGATGTCTTCCTCCCCTTCTTTCTGATCCTAGTCTATCAGGTCTCATCAGGAGTGGCTACATTGTTTTCCTCTGTGGCCTGGTAAGGCTGCACCCCACTGAGAGGGAGGTGATCAAAGAGCAAGCCACTGAGTTCATGTCAGAGATTGTCCCTGTTCCCATTACTAGGGAACCCACTTGGACACTGAACTGCCATGGGCTATATCTGTGCAGGGGTTCTAGGTTATCCCCATGAATGGTCCTTAGTTGGAGTATCAGTCTCCAAAAAGACACCTGTGCCCAGATATTTTGGTTCTGTTGCTATCCTTGTAGAGCTCCTGTCATCTGCATGCATCCCTCTTTTTTCATAAGATTCCCTGCACTCTGCCCAAAGGTTGGCCATAAGTCTCAGTATCTCCTTTGATACCCTGCTGGGTAGAGTTTTTCAGAGGCCGTCTGTGGTAGGCTCCTGTCCTGTTCCCTGTTTTCTCCCTCTTCTGATGTCTATCCTCTTTACCTTTCTTAATGAGGACTGAGCATTTTAGCAAGAGTCCTCCCTCTTGATTAGTTTCCTTAGGTGTGCAGATTTTAGTATGCTTATCCTATAGTATATCGGACTGGGGGAGGGGTATGCCTGTAAAAGAGAAAGATAAAGTGGAGTTTGGAGGGGAGAGGGGAGGGAGCTACAGGTGGGATATAAAGTGAATGAATTGTAATTAATAAATATTAAAAATTAAAAATCTTTTCAGCAATTCTAAAAAAAAAGAATAAATGATAGACTATGGTCAGATGGAAGGGGAAGAGGACCACCCATATCAGTGGTCTTGGAGAGGGACATGGAAGGAGATGAGGGAGAAAGGGTGGGATTGGGAGGGGATGAGAGAAGGGACTACAGTAGGGATACAAAGTGAATAAACTGTAATTAATATAAGAATAAAAATTATGTTAAAAATAATGCAGCAAAAAAAACAACACTTAGGCATCTTTAGTCTAGCTCCTTCATTTTGGCACCTGGATTTTCTTTGCTATCTTCTCTTGGGGTTATAAAATGTGGGGAACAGTGTTAGGTTACAACTGACATTCTTTTCCTTCATTTGAAGTATTTTTGCTTTCTTTTTTTTTCTTGCTCATTGTAAACTTTTATTTTTTAATTTTTAAATTTTATTTTATTAATTTATTTTTTGTTATCAATCACAGGTTAGGTACTTTGCATCCCAAGCATAGCCCCCTCCCTCATTCCCTCCCACCCTCCCCAAACCTCCCTCATCTCCTCCCCGCCCCCTCCAAGTCCACCAACAGGGGAGGATCTCCTCCACTTCCATCCAAACCCAGCTCATCCTGTCCCCTCAGGGCTGGCTACAATATCCTCCCCTGGGATCTAGCCAGTCTGTCACTCCTCGACTTGTATGGGGGAGGGTCAAAGAGTCAGCCATCAAGATCATGACTGAAACAGTCCCTGTTTCCCTCACTAGGGTCTTCAGTCCAACACCGAGCTATCATGGGCCCCATGTGAGCAAGGGTTCCAGGCCACATCCACACGTGGTCCTAGGTTGTAGAAACGGTCTCATACAAGACCCCTGTGCCCTGCTCAAATTGGTCTTTGTGGAGCTGTTGTTCTCTCCAAGTCTCACCAACCTCCTCCATTTCTATCATCACTTCTCACCGTCTGCCAAAGACTTGATCACAAGTCTTAATATTTGCTCTGATACATCGCTACATTGACCCCCTCAGAGGTCCTCCTTGGCATGCTCCTGTCCTGTTGCTTGTTTTCTCCTCCACTCAATGTCCATTCCATTTGTTCATCTAAACGAGCATTGATCATACCAAC
>CM053742.1:87206031-87223471 GCA_028658305.1 Pachyuromys duprasi | reverse complement strand
TTCCAGTGGTTTGTTAGTGTGCGTTGTGTCTCAGTTGAACTCTGTTGTGGGATCTGTGTACCCGGCTTCGTGCTCTGTGCTAGAGGCTGTGAGCACCACAGGCTGGTCTCCCCTCTGGTCTGGAGCTTTGGGTCCTCACTCTGTGCCAGAGGTTGCGTGTCCCCGTTTGATATGTCTGCTGGGGGCACTGCTCTGGTTAGGAGGCTCTGAGCTCTGCCCTGGGCTTGTTGCTAAGGGCTCTCTTCTGGACTGGAGCCTTGGCGCCTCCTTCTGGGTCAGGGACTGTGCACCAAGGTCTGAGATGGTATTTGGGGGCACCTTGGTCTGGACCTGATACTATGAGTCCCAATCCGGGGTGGTGGCTGGGTGTGCCTAGGGGTGTGTGTCTGACTGGTATAGCCCGCAGCATCTGGGTGAAACTCAGTCCATCTGGGATACTGTGTGCCCCAGCCCAAAGTGGCGGCTGCTGGCACAGAGGGTTGTGCACCCGCGCAGTGCAGCCCGTGGTATCTGGGTGAAACTCAGTTTGTCCAGGGTACTGTGTGCCCCAGCCCAAAAGGCAGCTTAGGCGCCTAGCCCGGCTGTGCGCAGCCTGTCTCCCTCTGGAGTTTTTCCTGGGAGTAGCTGAGTGTCCCTTGGACTTTTCCACTTGATTTCCCCACCGTAGGAATTCAGCTCACCTGGCAGTAGCAAAGGCTGGTGTTTTAGGTCTGAGATCTCAGTTTCCCGGTCACTGTGCCTACACTACTGACCTGCTCCTCAGACACAGTGTTCTAATGGGGCAGCCATCTTGGATCTCTCTGTAGTTTTGCTTTCTTATTGATATACTCAATAAATATTTTTAAATAAAATAATGGATGGGATTAAAGTTATATAATATTCCTTGGAGAAAACACCTACTGTAGATAAATTTATATTATTTTATGATTCTAATAATTACTCATGAAAAAATAAGCTACAGTCCATTTTTCCTTGATTATAGAAAAGCAATTTAACTCACTTAAGCAAAACCTTTATGAAAAGAACAAAATATAAGTGAAAGTCTTTAATGAAAAATGTCAAGACTTCAGTGGACAATATACTGGAATTGCCGAACCCTGAAGAAGACTAGGGGAGAAGATAGAGTGGAGGGATTGGGCGGGAGGTTGAGACTGGGAAGAGATGAGGGAAGAGGCTATAGCCTGGACATTAAGTGAATAAATTTCAATATAATTAAATAAATAGATAGATAGACAGACAAACAAACACTTCTAAGGCATAATAAAAAAAGTAATTACTATATGTCCTTTCATTCATCAATAAAATTTATCATATTTAACAAGTATCATAGAAAAGCTTTAAAGTGACATAGCTCATAATTATGAGAAAAAAATAATTTAGTTAATACAGTCATTCACTCTTTTATCTATTGCTGTTCTGAAGATCTAACTCAAGACCTTATGCTTGATAAGCAAGCACTCCCAACCAACAGAGGAGATTATTTAATTGCAAATGTGTTGGTCATGAGAGTTATAATACAGCAAAACCTAATTGGTAGCTATACATGTTCTTAATATTTTTCTTAATTTTTGAAAATATCTACTGAAAAAAAAAACTGCTGGGTTTCTTTTTTAGCCACTGATGGCTCAGTGAGTAAAAAAGCACTTTCATCAAAGTTTGGCAACTTGACTAAGATCAATGGGAACCACAGTAAAAGGTGTAAAACAATACCCAGAAGTTGTCCTCTAACCCCTAAATGTCTGCCATGGCACTCTCTAAAACACACATGACATACATATAACACACCCACAAACAGAACAATTTAAATTAAAAACTACTAATGCTGATGCAGAAACTAAACAGGTAGATTGACAGGCCTCATGATAGCAAGTGATCAATAAAACTTCATATAAAAATGAAAATTTCACTATGAAGCATTTAACAAGCCAAGCTTTCTTGCAAGTCTAATTTTTCATTCTGTTGCTGAAAAAACAAAGTAAATAAGTAACATTTGTTTATTAAGGATAAACAAGATAAATAGAGTCAAGATAAGACAGCAAATGGAACTGAGTCTTAGCCAAGTTCAGACAAAGTATTACTTTGTGCCATATTTGTAAGAGAAAGCATTGGGTATGGGAAGTCTAATTGAGGAAGAAAGGTTTCATATTAAATAAAGACATAGTGTAGAGACTGGATAACTTTATAAAAGATCAGATGCTGAAATTTTTAGAATTTGCAAGCTGTATATTCTCTACTGCAGCTAATCTATCCTGCTATTGTAATGAGACATCATCTGTACACAGAATAAAAACAATAAGCATGATTCTATTGTAATAAAACAACTTACAGAACTATATTGTGTTGCAAGTTTGGGTTCTCAGTCATCATTTACTGACATCCTCATATGGAAAATGCTACAAACAGTTAAATCAATAACAACTACTGTTGTTATTAACAAAATAAAAGTCACAACATATTCCTAAAAAATCAGGCAGAAGTTTTATATATCATGGTTAGAAATTTAGGCAAAAATTTTGTATATTATGGTTAGAAATTCATTTCTCAATATTAAAAAAGAAAGAAACAGATGCTGAGATTTAACTGGTTAGCAGTTGTCAAGCAGGAAACATTAAGCAAAACCAGTTTTGCGAAGTTAATATCATACTTGTTGTATGAATGCTTAGAAAAGCTGAAACACTTATGGTTTCAGTCTTTAAGAGCTGAGCCATCTATGGGAGGAGAAGAGGGAAGGAGGATGGGATTGGGAGGAGATGAGAGAGGGATACAGCTTGAATACAAAATTAATAAATTGTAATTAATAAAAAATAAAAAAAGAATTGGAAAAATAAAAAAAGAAAAAAAAAGAAAAGCTGAGACACGGGAAATGGACAGTGAGTTTTTACATTAATATGGGTGCAAAGCAATGGATGATATGTTTAGATTATTAATGGTAACACTTATGAAACAAAAACCCAGACTCCAGATTACTTGTTAGAGAAAAAATCTATCAGAGGTTATATTTATTTGGACTAATTTAAATGTGATCAGATGTTCTTATGAGAGAAAAAGATACAGCCAAAGGGTGCATATTAATTTTTTCCTGTGCAAACTTAAAGGGTTTCACCAAAACCCTTAGTATTTTGAGAAACAAATTTGGCAAGACTTAATCTATTACTAGTACAATTAGAAATTTTGGTAGAGTTATCTAATCAATCTTCTTCCATGTAATATTTCAATTAATAAAATAAGTGTTCTTTGGCCTATTTAGATTATCTCTATGTGTTCAACTTTTCTTTGAACTATTAACATTATTTTCTTTATTTAATTATTATCATTTATGACAAGTTATTCAATTTGTATCCCAGCTGTGGCCCTCCCTCCCTCTTCTCCCCCTGTGCCCCTCCCCCTAATCCACTTGTAGGGGAGGTCCTCCTGCCCTTCCCTCTGATCCTAGCCTATCATGTCTCATCAGGCCTGGTTGCATTGTCTTCCTCTGTGGATTGGAAAGGCTGCATCCCCCAGGGAGAGGCGATCACAGAGCCTGTTACTGAGTTAATGCCAAAGAAAGCCCCTACTCCCCTTAGTAGGGACACCACTTGGATACTGAGTCTATGGGCTACATCGGGGCCTGGGTTTTATGTCCTTTCCATGCATGACAGGAGTCTACCACAGAAGGCTTCTGAAAGATTCTATCTAGCAGGGTATCAAAGCAGATGTTAAGACTCATAGCCAAACTATGGGCAGAGTGTATGGACTTTTATCAAAGAAGGGGAAGACAGAAAGATCTGGAGAGGACTGGAGCTCCAATAGGAGACCAACAGAGAAAAAAATAACTAAGCCCTGGGAGCCCTACAGAGACTGATACCCTAACCAAGGACTATTAACTTTTAAGGTCAGATATTTACTTTGCATTTATTTCTGATTAAACATACATGACCAATAAGATCTGATCAAAGAAAGATCTTTAGACCAATATTTACTGCTTTGCCGGTTACAAAGACAAACTTCGAATATAAAAGGAAGCATAAACAAAAGTAGTTTAAAAAGGGACTGTGTATACTGTGCAGCATTTAAGAGTACTTGCTGTTCTTGCAGTGGATCCATATTTAATCCACAGCACCCATATGGTGGTTAAGAACTGCCTGTCATTCCAGGTCCAGGGAACTCGACACTCTCTTCTGGCCTCCACTGTCACTGATGCACACAGACACTCACCCTAGAACACATGTGTACACAAAATTCAAAATAAAAACAAAGTTATGGGAGACTGGAGAGATGTCTAAGAAGAACATTTGCTGTCCCTATGTGAAAGAGTTCAAAAGAATAGACAGGAGAGAAGAGCTTTGCTTCTCTAAGTAATATCAAAATGTCAGCATTTCAGAGCTGATATATGGGCCATCCAATTGTTCTGGTTCTTTTCTATTTCTCACTTAGATTTCTCTAGATTATGACCTTCATTTTATTTTCAAATATAAAAGCCTGTCAACCATATCTATGATTCTTAACCTAGAAGGTATAGAATGTAAGGAACAAACATGATCTTTCCTGCCTTCCAGAACAAGTCCTAAAATTTTCCTTCATCATTTTTACTTCTATCTGCTAGGCTAGAACTTATTCACATAATTATATCTGCCAGGCTAGAACTTATTCACATATCCAGTTGCAGTGCAGACTGAGAACACACTCACAAAAAACAATTCAGAAAAAGGAGCAAGTCAAAGTTGTGTTTTCAAAAGTCTAGCTTTAGTCGATAGAGCATAAGCTGTGTTTGTACTGACCTGAGCAACAGGTGTGTGTTAGGCAAGCATTTCTGGTCCAGTGCCTTATGTCATGTTGAGATGATTATTTAAAAACATGACCCCACCAGCCCATATCCATAGCAGGTGGAAGATAAAAACAACAGTTGTTAAAAATTCTGAGTGAGGTATAAAAACATCTTCTGCAGTAAACAAAAGAAAAGGTAGAGGAATACTAAGGAGCATTCATATCTATTTTGTAGCAGACAAAACATACTCCTCCACTTCTATAAAATTGGCTGTATATCCTATTTCCATTCTTAAACAGTAAACATTCCATTAGTACTTATTAAATTATGAATGAGTTTAAAAATGTATGACTTCTTCAAAAGCTCCATAATCTCTTTTTATTCACAAATTAAAGGGTGTAAATGTAAATATTATCAGTTCAGATATATCGACCCCTAACATTTTTCCCTCAACAGCCATTCCATATACTGGTGTACTTTACACTTTCAGCCAATTAGAACTTTATTGATATTCCTGAATGTCTAATTTTGTTTTTTTCTCATTTCATAGGCAGTAAATAGCTAGATAGTTTTCAATGATTAGGACACATACAACCTCATTATGTTTACCTTCTATAAAATTACAAATGAGGAACCACTATGATTTTTATCAGTTTGCCATGGCCTAGATTTATTGTACGTATACAATGACATTGCTGGCCTTCAGGCAGATCTCCATTTAGTAACTGCTCCATGATACAGAATCTGTGTTTATAAAATAAAAACTTAAGGAGGTCACTGAGCTAGAATTTAACTGATTTAATTATCTCTCACAGTTATACAGCTGAAATGATCCACTTGCTCCAATTAGGTCATAAATGACAGTTTCTTAAAAAAGTCATGGTTATGAAGTGAGTGATTAATGTTTGAAGGCTAGCCTAATGTCTTCAGGAAAATATCATGTATTGTCTTAACCGCAGAAAATATGATTTCAATGCAGTAGCACATTGCATTGGATTAGAATTCATGTCTCAGAAAAGTGGCTGAATCAAGATCTTTTAGTCCCTCCTCGAAAGCAACTGTAATCTAGGTACTCCTGGATTTTATAATAGCTTCATGAATTTGCATGGGCCATACTCCAAGGCGTTTTATGTTCTGCCATTTTCAATATGTAGTTCCAATTCTACAAATAACTCTAGGATCATAGTGCTCTTAGACAGTAGGGTTTTTAATGTTATTTAACTTAAAATAGCAACACTTAAACCTTTTAAGAAAAATACTTCTTTTATTATTTGTGTGTGTTGTGCACATATATGTGTGTGTGTGTCTACGCCTTTGCGAACACGCATGTGGATAGTAGAGTAGGATTTTGTGGTCCATGAAGCTGGAATTATACGTAGTTGTGAGCTGACCCACATAGATATTGGGAACTTAACTCTGGTGCTCAGAAACAACAGGAAGAACTCTTAAATTATAATCTCTCTAGCACCCATAATTGGTCCATTTTATTTGGTTTGAAATGGTCATTGCATTCATTAAACACAATTCTTAGCCATGTGTGAGAACGGAACTTTTTTTTCAATTGTTCTTATGTAGTTTAGAATTATATAATATAGATTTGGAAAGTTTGATTTTATTTCAGTGTGAAGATTGCATCATTTTCCAGATTGATGAAAACAAACGTGATCCGGGGAGGCTAAATAAAATCCTTCTAAAGGTACCATTCAAAAGCACTGAAAATCAAGATAGATTTTGACTCTGTAATCAAAGCAACCCAAATTATTTTTAAATGTATGATAGATTTTTTCTTTCAGTCATTTAAGCCCCAGTCCTTCTATTTCAAAGGATTGAGTATTTTTAATTCAATTAACATTTCATTTTTAAAGGAATTTTAGTAGAATAATTATTAGAATAATCTGGTAAAATTTTATTCTACTTATAAATACTGAGGCTTAATTGGTCTTTCTGGGTCTTGACTTTAAACCAATCTACTAAAGGATAGACTTGCAATTACTAATAGAGTTAAAACAAGAATATTCTATTCTATTTCAGAAGTTTTAGGTTAGTTACTCCCAAATTGATATAATAGACTTACCCAGAAATGTCTTTTATATTGTGTCCATATAATGCATTCAAATTGGTTGTTAAATATCTCACTTATATTAGACACTAGAGCAGCTGCTGGGATCACAGTACTGAATTCAGCCACACAAAATAAACTCTAATACCTGGATCTCTGGTCTCTAAAAGAACTGTTGCGATAGTAATAATGTGTGCCCTGATAGTAATGAACAGAGTACTATCAAGCTGACCCAGTACACTTGGTGTAAAATCTTATTCTAAAAGGCTTATGGTTCAAGTGCAATGCAAGTACTTAGAGAAAGAATTTTCAATATTTTTTTTATCCAGAATACTTTAAAGGAAATTTATCTCTAAATCTTCAGCTTCCAATATATACTTCTGTCTAAAATTTCCAAGTGACTAACACTAGCACTTCCTTCACTCCACAAAACAAAGGATCCCCTCTTTTCCTTCCCTAGTTATCTTATGAGACATTGCCCAACAGTGGAAGAAGGACTTATATGAAAGACAAAAAGATAATATGAAATACAGTTTTAAAAATGAAGGATTTTGATCATCTTACCCAGAGTCCTCCTTCTTGCTTAGCTTTTCTAGGTATACAGATTTTAGTATGTTTATCCTATATTATATGCCTAATCTCCACTTAGGAGTGAGTATACACCATGTGTGTTTACTGGGATGCCTCACTCAGGATGATCTTACCATTTGTGTGCAAACTTCATGAATTCCTTGTTTTTAATTGCTGAGTAGTATTCCATTGTATAAATGTACCACAATTTTTGTATTCATTCCTCAGCTGAGGGACATGTGGGTGTTTCCATTTTCTGGCTCTTACAAATAAAGCTGCTATGCACATGGTTGAGCAAATGTCCTTGTTGTGTACTTGAGTATATTTTGGATATATGTCTAGTAGCTGGATCTTGAGGTGATCAGTCTAGAATCAGAAAAGCAAATGGGACACACATCAGAAGAGGGAAAAAACAGGGAACAGGACAGAAGCTTATCACAGAGGGCCTCTGAAAGACTCTTCCCTGCAGGGTATTGAAGCAGATGCTGAGATTCATAGCCAATCTTTCGGCAGAGTGCAGGAAATCTTATGAAAGTAGGGTGAAATATAAAGAATGGAGGGGACAGGAGCTCCACAAGGAGAGCAACAGAAACAAAATATCTGGGCACAGGGGTCTTTTCGGAGACTGATACTCCAACCAAGGTCCATGCATAGAGATGTAGCTTATGGCAGCTCAGCCTCCAAGTTGGTTCCCTAGTAATGGGAACAGAGACTGTCTTTGACATGAACTCAGTGGCTGGTTCTTTGATCACCTCCCCCTTATGGGGGAGCAGCCTTACCAGGCCACAGAGGACAACAATGCAGCCAGTCCTGATTAGACCTAATAAGAGGGAAGGGGAGGAGGACCACCCCTATCTGTGGACTTGGAGAGGTCATGGGAGGAAATGAGGGAGGGAAGGTGGGATTGGAATGGGATGAGGGAGGGGGGCTACAGCTGCAATACAAAGTGAATAAACTGTTATTAAATAAATAAATAAAGGAATTTTCTTTTTTTTTCGTTTTTTAAATTTTTTAAATTTATTTATTTTTATCTCAATCACAGGTTAGGTACTTTGAATCCCAGGCGTAGCCCCCTCCCCCATTCCCTCCTACCCTCCCACTCCCTCCCTCATCTCCTTCTTCCCCGCCCCCTCCAATGTAGCGATGTATCAGAGCGGATATTAAGACTCTAGATCAAGCCTCTGACAGAGGGCGAGAGTAATGATAGATCTGGGGGAGGTTGTTGAGACTTGGGGAGAACAAGAGCTCCACAAATAAAGGAATTTTGAATGAAGAAATCTTCTGCCTGTTCGTATCACATGAATTTCAGTGAAATGTGAAGCTTATTGTGAGTTAGTATATTTGTTACTGAGAAAATTCAAAATGATAGACAATCATTATATTCGATTATTTGAATATAATTAGAAGGCATTATGAGATTATCAGTTTTTCAAAATGTGTTCAATAAAATCCAGGGTTATTTTTTTCTTATATTTGTTATGCATTATCCAAAACCTCCTTTAAATCTTATTTTATCAAATCATGACACTAATTATTTATTCTGTTTATTTACTTCTCATACTCTTTCCTATAATCTGTAACATTTTGTTAGATATGAAGTTTATTTATTAATTGAGAGAAAAACTATGCTTACACAAAATTGCATTAAAAATCACAAAGGTACTAGTGTATAAATTAACAAAAAAGCTCTCTGTTATTATTCCCACTGAATAACAATTTCTGAGGAAATAGAGAATAGGAAGCTGATTGTTCAGCATGCATTCATGTAACTCTTACATTTATTTCTTTAGACTGTGTGTCTAAAATTTTTCCCTTAGTGATAGTGATTTTAATAGAGTATATTTCATGCATATCTAAGTAGAACTACTTCAATAATAAACAATTAAGAAACAATCTCTTGATGGTTAACATCCATGGTCTACCATAGTGTTCAGTATACTGTAGAGGCTGATGAGTTGGTGCTTGTGATTAACTCTATCTATAATCCCAGTATTTAGATGGTAGAAGCAGGAAAAATGGGATTTCAAGGACAAACTAAAGTACATAATGAGATCCTATCTCAAAACCAAAATCATACATTGTTCAACGGTTCAGGACACTGACTGCTATTACAGAAGAGCTGAGATCAATGCATCGGACTCATATTCAGACACTATACAACTACTAGTAATGTCACTTCCAGAAGATCTACTGCTCTTTCATAGAATCCTCAGGCACTGTACTCATGTACCATATCACCCCCCCACACACACACACAATATGCACACACACGTATATATATAATATTAAATACAAAGTGATACTTGAAAATGAGTGTATAAAAAGGTACATATCATCTCCCAAAATGTTAGATAGAAATGATCCATCCCCTCATAAACATGTACAGATATGTTCTCTAGTAAGTGGGGGAGGTTTTGACAGCTTTTTTTTCTTTCAAAAAGGATGAACATCTCCAGCTAAATTTAATTTAGAGACGGAATGATAGGTATCAAAGATACAGCAGAGTGCCTCTCAGATTTCAATTCTGTGATCTTCAAATGAACGAGCACGTAATATTAGTCAACTTTCTGATAACTTATCCCAGAAGCAGAAAGATACACAAACTTTGGGCAGAGTGCAGTGAAATAAGGGAAAGATAGAAAAATCTGTAGGGGACAGGAGCTCCACAAGGAGAGGAAAAAAATTGGGGCACACGGTTCTTTCTGAGACTGATATTCAAACCACAGCCCATTCGTGGAAATAACCTAGAACCCCTGCACTGAGGTAGCCCTTGGCAGCTCAGTGTCAAAGTAGGTTTCCTTGTAATGGGAACAGGGACTGTCTCTGACATGAACTGATTGGTGGTTCAGCCTTACCAGGCCACAGAAGAAGACAATGCAGCGCATCCTGATGAAAAGTGATATACTAGGATCAGAGGGAGGGGGAGGAGGACCTTGCCTATGTGTGGACATTAGGAGGGTCATGGGAGGAGATGAGGGAGGGAGGGTAGAATTGGGAGGGGTCTAAGGAGGAGGCTACAGCTCAGATATAAAGTAAATAAACTGTAATTAATAAAGCAATAAATATTTTTTAAAAAAATAAAAATAAAAATAACTAAAATAAAGAAAAGCCAGTAACATGCAATATAACAATCTGTGTGTTAAACTTATTGACATAGTACAAAAAGCTCATGTAGACAGCTTGCACAAAAGAAAGAAAATGCTGTTCTAGTCTCTCAACTGGAATTTTTAGTAACTGTATTTCTGATGAAAATTGCTTCTCTGGATGTCTGTTAAAAGGCTTTGACTTATAAAGCAAGGATTTGAAAATATCAAACTTTCTTGATCTCTGAACGTTGTTTTCATTAATTAGTTGAATATGACAGCTCTCTCTTTACACTAATAGCCCTCCTGGAGGAAATAACATTTTTTGTTTGTCTAAACAGTACTTAATGACTACTCTAAAATTAGAGTTGAAGACCTTTAACTCTAGAGTATAAAGCTGTATGTCCTTGACTCTGATGTTCATCATGAATACTAACTCCTGATCTTAAAGCGCTGCCATGAAATTTTTATTTATTATCATGTCTTTTTTATTTTTTGGTAATTTTCCTCAACTTTCCTCAACAGCAATAGTTGACTGTGGTTTTCCTGGCTAAAGAAATCTATAAAAATTTATAGCTCTGCATCCTGTCTTTTTTTAAAAGCAAAGCTACAGACTTGTTTATTCTGAGCAGTAACTAGACCTCTGATCTTACAAGAATTATAGTTTTTTATCGGTGCCCTTACCTGATAAAGGACTCAATATATTTTTTATCATTACAAACTTTGGGATTACTTTCTTATTAAGAGAGATTTATATCTGCTTCTTTGAACACTTTCTCTGTTACTCACATAAAAATATTATCTGTATATATGCTGTCCCATCATTTATTTCAAAATCTACTAACTGGTGTTGTTGATAATCATCAAATATCAATATATACAACATGCATTTATGTATATAGATGATCAATATTCACAATAGGCTTACATTAAAATCATTTAGACCATATATATGGATTTACATATTTAAACATAGAATTAAATATATAATTCAGATAAAATGTATTTCTGTTAGTAACTTTGATACACATTTATCAAATACCTACTAACTTTGAGGCTTAAATTTTTGTCCTCAGAAGCAAAGAAAAAAGTTCAAGTTAAAAATTAGCTCCAAGATGGCAAAGAAGATTGACAGGATCATAAAAACTTTCTGCATCACTGTATAGCAAATGCTGTTGGATATATGGTTACAAAATATTATTGAAAACATAGATTTTCAGTGATAGATGCACAGAATTGGAGGTACTATGGTTGCATAAAGTGGAGTTTCATTGATAGAGAAGTGGGAGTAATATTTTGTTATACACAGTGGAAGTATTTCATTGTCAGCTGTGATGATTTGGGAAAAGGACTTTGAGAATGTAGGAAGATACAGCTGATATATGTACCTACAACAGGATAAACCTTAAACAAGCTAAAGAATAAAATTATTAAGTTTGGGAACTATCTGAGCATATCATCTGAGGTTCCAATGCTTGAAATTTTAGAGACTGAAATTTTGATCTACCAGATTAATTTCATGTCATGTAGTCATGACAAATTATTCAGCAGAATTTTTACTGAGCAGGGGTAGTAAAGAGTCAGAGCTATATTCTCTACAATTTTATTCTAAGAAAATTGTCATTTTCAATTAATTTCCAATATGATAGGGATTATATCATGTAAAGGATATTATAATTAGTACAGAGTTAAGATTAATATAAGAATAAGAAATTATGAAAAGCTTACTATAGCTATCTATTGAGTTCTGGCACACACACAAACTTCTTTTAGAAAACCGTAAGGTATTGTTCATTCTTAACATGTGCAAGTTCAGGATTTGATCCCCAAGCACCACCAAAAAGCCTGAGGATGCCAGGTGTTTGAAGACTTGTGGCTTGTGAGAGAAATGTACCTTTGCTCGAAAACAGTTACTAATATTTGTCAGTTGCTTGCAATCTAGCCTATTCTGATGTTAGTCCTTAGAATTCTGATGAGTAAACACTATATATCTGGAAGATACTAAGGATGATGATGCTTGGTGTGAAGAGTCAATTCATAAACCAGGTTCCAAAGCTCTCTTTTAATGAAGTACAATGAGAGTTTTAAAGTCAAAATACTATAGAAATAGATAAAGTATGTTTCTAAATGGCAAAGTTTTGCATAAGAGTGCATAGTTTATTACTATAATCCACAACAAGAAGAAAGGACCTTAGACCTACCTCTTAAAAGCAGAGAATGTGAAGAAATAAATAGGCATATCTGAGAAGGTTGCCATTAAAGCAACAATCACCGAGTACAGCCTGGACTTACCAAGAACAGACAAGGATGCTGAAGTTAGAGAAATAGTGCATTAAAGTGTTCAATGAATGAGTTAGAGATGAAGGATATATGTGGACATGGAATTCTCATTTATAACTGAATAATGAAATCAGAGTGTCAGGAGGTACTAATTCAAGAAAATGAATTCTGAAGTAAGGAATCCTAGCAATTTGGGCATTGTTATGTAAAACTAGGAAGGTCAGGCAATCAGGAATTCATTATCTCACTCTGTTTAGGATGTTGTGCTTATCTGTGGAGATGGTGACCAAATCTTCAGACCCTCAATTTACATTTTTACACTTTACTTCAATCTCATTTAATTCTCTCCTGTTTAATTTCTTCTAATTCAGCTATCAGTTTATTTCATACTGCTTAGAAAGTGATGCTTAGGAAAAATAAATCTGAATGTTACTTCCTGTTTAAAAACCTTCAACGATTCGTAAAGCTTTCAGTGGAATATCTCAATTCTGCTAGGACATAAAGACTCTTACCATCTGTTTCAGTCAATTTTGCATTTATTTAACAAAATGCTTGAGAAAATCAAATTATGAAGATAAAGCATTTCTTAGTTTACAGAGGCTGCAGACCACTCTAGCTTATCATCACCATTTGGTCTTTGATTGAGAGGATCTTAGCCCAATGGTGGGAAGTATATGGTGAAATAAACTACTAACATTTTGTGCCAGTAAGGAGCTTAAAGAAAAGGATATGTCAGAGTCCCTAGTTTTCAGTTAGGACACCATTCAATGACCTAAAAATTCTGTCACTAAGCGTCACTTCCTAAATGTCCCATTACATCCCAACAATGATACTTTGAGAATCAAGCTGTTTGAGTTTTTGGGAATCACTACAAGATACATGAAAATCATTGTCATCATTTATCCATGCTTTCTTTTTCTAATAATATTTTGTATTGAACATTAGACAGAAAGCTATCAAAGAGAACTTTTATCCATGCTTTCTATTGATAGTAATATTCCTAAATTCTTTCAAGGCATTTAGTATGTTTCACTCAAAAGAAGATACCACTATTACGGGAAACAATCAATATATCTACCAATAACTTAGGATACAATGCTTCCTTACCACAATAATTTTAAATGCCATTGCAGATTACATAAATAATAAATATGAGAAATTTTATACCTTAGCATTGATAAAATATGAGGTTGCAAAGATGGTTAAACAGTTGAGTTCTTGGTGTTCGTTTAGAGGTTCCAAGTTCACCTTCCATCACCCAGGTCAGGTGCTTCACAGGAGCCTGGTAACTACAGGTCCAGGAAATTTGACACCTCATTCTTGCCTCTGCAGATGTCTGCACTGTAAAGACACACATGAACACACATGATTACACAATGAAACAAATCTTTTAAAAATTAATTGATGTATTGAGAGATTTGTTGAAATTACAAATAACCATACAATTAACTACATGTTACTAGAATTTCTCCAGGAGGAACAAAAGTTACGATCTTACAAACTTACACTGAAAAAAAAATCAATGAAACTTCTTGTGCCATATTTGACAATGTGTTTCTGAAATTAAGGATGTTAATTGAGTTAATTCAAAACAGTGTTAGCAATACAAGATGAGAATTATTAACCGGGGGTCTGAAAAATGTTATGTTATCTTTCAAGAAACCCTGACTCAAAAAAAGAAAGAAAGAATAGCATAGAAAAGAAGGTGAGGGTGCTCATCATCAGGAAGAAAACTGCTAAGTTTAATCACACTAAAAATTTAAGAAAGCCAATTGGAATAACAGCAATCATTCTCATTCTCTAGGGGCCAATATTACCTTTTGATGCCTCTAAATCTTTCATATGCTATAATGCTATAGTTATATGAAATTTATAGTTTTGAAAACTATGTCATGATATCTTTCCTATAAGGATAGAACAATCAAACCTTAAAGTTGAAACTAGAAAACGAAATAAAGTAAAATAGTGACAGAATACATACTAAAATAAAAATGTGGAAATTCCAAGGACAATTATGTCTGAAATATGACTGATGACATATTAGGCTGAAGGCTAATGAGGTAAGAAAATGGTTTGTTTAATGGAAATAATAGTTTTTGGAATATGAACATTAACATAATGGGGAGCAATAATTAAGGGCCTATAGCAATATTAACTATTTTGTGTCATTTTCTAAAGAGGATGTCAGTTGAAAAATCACATTATAAGAAAACCACTTAAATCATAAGACAAGTATGTGATAATTATAATTAAACTCAGAGGAGTCTGAGAATAAACAGTTTAGTAGCACCTCTTAAATAACTCCTAATCCTCACTTGAATGTTCAATTTTTATTTTAGTTGTTCGTTTTAATATACTAGGTTAGGTAGTTTATATTCTAGGATGAATGAATTAGGAGTAAATGTGTGCTCTTATACATTCCAAGTAACTTTTTTATAAACTGTGAAACTGATTTTTATTCTTTGAAGAAACATCTCATTGTGTAGTCCTAGCTGGAGTGAAACTAACAATGTAGGCACGGCTAGTCTTGAATTCACAAATATCCACTTGCCTTTGCCTCTGGAATGCTGGGATTAAAATGATCTGCATTAAGTATTTTAATTTTAATTTCCCACCCCCCACGAGGTGGCCTTGGTAGGCCACAGAGAAGTCCTGATTCACTTTAATCCAGATTCAAATTGTTAGTATTTTGGAGGACAAAGGCAGGAAACCCAGATCCCTACTGTTAATCTTATTAGCCGGAGGAGTTCTCCCAGACTTCTAGGTTTTGGGACTCAAGGCAAACCTGAATTTATGGCTTTTTCACTAAAAAGAATTGCCAGGAATAGCAGGTAACTTGAGTTGGGGCTTAAAAATATTTCAGTATGTATTTAAGCATGAGGATTAAAAGCTGGAGGATCCAGAAAGATACACCCAAGGACAAAGATGTAGGCATCTCTAAAAGAGACTAAGATTCCTCATTGTCTTTAGAACTACCATATAAACCATTTTAGTGGGTTTGAAATAGCTATCTATCTTCAAAGGGTTTTTAATGATTTGAATGAGATCAATGTTTGGTTCTAGAGGGGCCTAACTGTATTATAATTAATAAGGTAACTGTTCACAGGGAAGCAGAAATTTATGATATCTACTGGACTTTTAACAAGTTTGTTTGAGATTTTCAGGCAATGTGTAGATAAAGGAACGAGTACCTACCGAATGCCTTATACATTCAGGCCTTAAATCTGATTCATTATACTTTAACATGAAATATTGATGTATGAAAGGACTTTTAGCTCTACCCCAGCAGCCTTTCAAGCAAATGCTTTTAATTATACTAGAATTCTTGCTTCTTAGATTGTGAGACCTTTCAGGATTCTTTCCCTTCTCATGTCTCTCACATTTCGCCTCTCCTTCTACCCTGCCTCAAGACTTAAGTGAAACTTCTGTAATGACAACAGAAATATTTATCTTGATCTATTCACAACCCTCCAGGCATTTTCATTTACTGAAGTTTATAACAGTCATTTTCTTTGATGTTACTTTATTTTTTCATTGTCTAAGAAACTAAACTGTAAAATCTAATCTCCATTTTTAAATTACTAATTTCCCTAATGAAAAATTTAAAACTACCTAAATGATTGGAGTAAAATGGAGTATAGCAAATTGCCTTCTACAGGGATGTTGCATAATTAAATATTGCCAAAAGTGGAGATCAAAGTAGCATCCATATTTTCTTTTAAGCTAACACATGGAAGATGTTGCATAAATATTTTTGCTTTGATTCCTTTGATCTCATAATTATTCTTACCAGATGTCAAATATAAAAGCTTTTTGTACATATTAGGTCAGTACTAAGTGACCATTAAATCTGGAGAGCAAGCACCTGCTTTATTTCCAGTCTAAGTGTAATCAATATGATCCAAGAAGTGAAGGATGAGACAGAGTTGCATTACAATGTTTAGTCTAAATATTGACATACAAAGAATTTTTATTGTAACAGGGGCTTCCCAATAATTGTGTTCAATCAATTACCCTCTTTAGATTAATACAGTCCATGTTATACAAAGGAAAACTCTATATAACTTAAGAACTATTCTATATGTCTGTTGCTCAAAATGACAACCACTAGGCATATATGTCATTACACTCTTAAGATGTGGTTAGAATAACAATGATTGAAGATCTTTATTTTTCATATAAACTAGTAGCATATACTAGTAGCTACAATATACTAGACAAAACAACTCTAGATTCTCTAGATTCTGTAATATAAAGCAACTGCATTTGAAGATCTGTTAGTGAAAAATCTATGTTGCTTAACCAAGCATTTTCCAAATTAATTGATCAAGAAATTGCTTTTGAAGGGTCTGTAAATATGGCTCAATGGTAAAAACCACTTGACGCTCTTGCAGAAGACTCAGTTTCAATTCCGAGCACCCACATTGCAGCTCACAACCATCAGTATCTCCAGTCCCATGTGTTCTGAACACTTCCTCTGGCCTCTGAGATCACATGTGGTATACATAGGTATGTTCAAAAAATTATATACAGACACATAAAAATAAATTCATAACAATTAGTCTATTTTTACATATTAATAAAGGAGTACTGCATACTTTTAAAATTGTATAAGAATAATAAATCCTTAGACAATTAGGAATAGTGATTCCTCAAGACCCAGCTATACCACTCTTAGGCATATATCCAAAAGATGCTCAAGTA
>CM053742.1:87152614-87205531 GCA_028658305.1 Pachyuromys duprasi | reverse complement strand
GCCTAGAACCCCTGCTCAGATGTTGCCCATGATAACTCATTGGTGAACTGAAGACCCTAGTAAGGGAAACAGGGGCTGTTTCAGTCTTGAACTTGATGGCTGACTCTTCGACCCTCCCCCATACATGCCAGGGAGTAACAGCCTGGCTAGATGCCAGGGGAGGACATTGCAGCCAGCCCTGAGGAGACAAGATGATCTGGGGTCAGATGGAAGGGGAGGAGATCCTCTCCCATTGTTGGACTTGGAGGGGGCGTGGAAGAGATGAGGGAGGGTTAGCGAGGGTGGGAGGGAGTGAGGGAGGGGGCTACACATGGGATGCAAAAAACCTAACCTGTGATTGATATAAAATAAATAAATTTATTAAAAAAAGAATAATAAATCCTAAATATGCTAAGCCTTTTCCACATTATTCCTGATTATTTGTTGCTTTACTCATTATTCACTTGATTGGCCACTACTGCACTGCATACTTAGTACCCAGGGAACTAATGTGCTCATTCACTAAAATTTATTTTGTATGTAGCAGGAAAATTAATAATTAGACAAGCTCCTGAAGTCTGGTAAACTCCAACAAGAGGGTAACATAAAGAAAAACAAATCAATGTCTAGAGGAAGAGGCAGACTCCCTTTTCATTCAAAGTGAGTCAACTTTTCTCAGATTCATGTGTGTTGCATCCTTATAATCTGAAATCAAAAGGATTACCTGTATTTTTTCCATTTTTGTTTAAGAATACAATGTCTTTAACATTGTCTGTATTTTTGTTTCCACTGTTTTTTCAAACACATTTACATTTCAACATACCCATGAAAGAAACCATTCTAATCTAAAGTATCATTCTTCTCCATAGTTGTCAATAAAATGCAATTTACAAGCATTAATCACCCAGATGCTTGAGCATTTTTCTGCATACTCTGTGGTATTATAAAAATGAAACTATCTATTTTTAATAAAATACATATGCAAACATATATACAGATATACATTTATGATCTCCTCTATTTTATCCTAACGTTAAGAATGGTCCCCATGATTTCACTATACTCTATGTTTTTCCTGTAATCCAGTCTCAACAAAATAAGGAGAGAGTATAATAACATATAAATCTCCTTATATCCTGCTGCAGATAAGACTAACAGTTTTTCAATTTCTTCAAAAAATTTCTCAATTCTTTCATAGCTTAAGCTCTCATATAGGATCTATTGCAGCTTTGTTCTAACAAGATTTAATTTAATTTAAGATTCCTAACTAAGACTTAAGATTTTATAATTTTTTGCACATAATAAAAGTCCAAAGTGTTTGGCATTAATTTAGAAGATGTTTCTCTAGCCAGAAATCTCTAAAAGGTGGCAAAGTGTGAGATTATTGAAGCAGCAATTTGTTTAATGATGTTACAAAAGATAAACGGATTTTAAAACTATTCCTAAAACATCCCCATTGCTGACACTAAACTCTTTTCTAATCCTTCCCTTGACCTCAATTTTTTCAAACTCAAATGATGACAGTTTCCTGTCTCTTCTTTAAAAGTATTCCTATTACCTGTTTAAATGAAACTGTCAAGCAACGTTTAAGAAACAAATTTCTCCAAAAAACGGTTTAGCAAAGAATTCTGCAAAATTAAAATACTCTAAAACTGATTGGAATGTTATTAAATTTCCTTCTGGACTCAATGTAGGCTAGTTGGAACATCACAAATTCAGGTATGAATATATGTGTCTCACTGAAACCGAATGATGTTAGTGTCAATTGTTACCTTCCCTAAACAGTCTTCTGCACGGGGTTCTGGCCAAGTACAGCTGTATTTGCTAAGTAGTACAATAAAGGCACAGACAAAGGCACTTAACAAAATGTTGGCCATTTCTCAGAAAACGGTCTGAAGGCACGTATTTATGCAGTCACAGACTTGGTTCGAATGATTTGAAACAGGTCAGAGTGCCAATATCCAGTTAGAATCAGTTAATATCCAAATATGCCACACAACAAAGTTATTAGAGCCAGTGTGTTCTGAATCTAGTTGTTGGATAACTGAGTAGGCTCGTCAAGTTATTTAATCCATTGACTACAAAACGGGGTCTTTACTTCAGAAAGCACATTATTAAGTTTAAGAAAATTCATTAGTAAATCCTTTATAACAGCAATTCTATTCCTTAAAGATTCTTGCTCATCACAGTGGCGCTCAAAGCAGGATCTTTCTTCCACAAAAGCACACTATTGTTTTAAGTCAGAGCTCTTTAATTAGGACATATTAAAAAAAGGTTGTCTTAATTTATTTTCTATTGCTCTAAAGAGACACCAGGACCAAGGCGTTTTATAGAAGAATTTATTTAAAAATTGCTTACAGTTTCAGACAGTTAGTCATGAGGGCAGAAAGCCTGTCAGGATTCAAGTAGTAACTGATAGATTACATCTGATTGGCAAGCAGGAGGCATAGAAAGAGAAAGACTGGACCTGGCTCAGGCTTTTTGAAACCCCAGTGTTCACCCCAAGTGAAACACCTCATCCAACAAAGCTAAAATTCATAACCCTTTCCTAAAACAGTTCTACCACCTAGTGACCAAAAATTCAAATACATGAGCATGTGGTAGTGGTGTTAGGGTGGTATTTTCTTTCAGCTTACCATGAAAGTATTTTCAGAAATTCCTCAAAATGCCCAATGAAGCCATGTGCAGATTTACAACATCATTTCACAGAAGATGTTTTTCTGAAAAAAAAAAAAAAAAGAGTACAATCATATTGATGTAAGAACATTTAAAATAAAGCCATTTTAGCAAAATGATTTGATTCAGTTGTAATGTGGCAATATAAGTAACACTGTCTTCTTTTGGGTGTTTTAAAGATCCAATATAGTAGTGCATCCTTTTCAGAGTGCCTGTCATTTAGTCCTTAAGCTGCCTTATTTTTAATTCAACTTAACTAATGTTATTACTATTATTATGTATTTATGTATTGTAAAATTTCCTCTCAAATACATGTTGTGTGTTAGGAGCACAGAAATAAAGGAGTTGTGCAATGAAAAAAAATGCTAATGTCATTACCGTAGGGACTACTCTGGAGAAAAAGAAATAACATGCTCAGGAAGTAGCAGATCTAAATTCTTCTGGAAACTTGTCTTTGTGAATATTATGTTTGACTCAAGACCTCGATGGTGATCCATGAGCCTACAAAGGATCAGAAGATCATTGCATGCTAAGAAAAGAATGTGCATAGGAAATCTATGCAAATCATTCCCACTCAAATAACAGATAATGATCAATTAGCATAATCCCATATAAAGTTACAATGGATATGTAGTAGCTGAATCCAAATAAGAAAACTATAATTAAAAATAATAATTCAGTATTTTTTCCTTTTTTATTGATTAATTCAATTTACATCTTGGTCCTAGGTCCCTCCATCCTCTCCTCCCAGTCCCTCCCTCCCTCTTCCATTCCCCCTCTCCTATTCCTCAGAATAGGGGAAGCTCCCTACCCATACACCCCAGTTCATCTATTCACATGAAGACTGAGGTTTTTTTTTTTTTTTTTTCTCATCTGTGGCCTGGTAAGGTGATACCATAAGGGGGAAGGGATCAAAAAGCATGCAACATAGTCAGGGTCAGAGATATTACCCAAAACCCTAACTCGTGGATCCACATGAAGCCCAAGATGCCTATGGGCCACTTATAAAATAGGGAGCCAAGGGTCAAAATCATACATTGTCTTTGGTTGGTGCTTCAGATTCCAAATACCCCTCTGGGTCCTGTTTGATTAGTTCTGATTGTCTTCTTGTAGAGCTCTTGTCACCTCTGGGTCTATTTATCCTTTCCTACTACTTGCCAGTAGTCTCCATATATTTCATCCAATGATTAGCTGTGAGTTTCAGTATCTGCTTTGAAGCTTTGCTTGGTGGCACCTCTAAGAGAACACCTCTGAAAGTCTCCTGTCTACAAGCATATGAGAGTATTGTTAATAGTGATAAAGGTTGCCTTCCTTCCATGGGGTGGGGTTAGGGTTTGGCCAAGCACTGGTTGTACATTCCCTCAATCTTTGATTTCCACCGTTGTACAAATTTGCACTCCCACCAGCAATGGAGTCTGTAGGCTGTCATTTTCTTATGTTGACAGTGTCCTTTGCTTTACAGAATCTTTTCAGTTTTGTGAGGTTCCATTTATTTATTGTTGATCTTAGAGCCTGTGCTGTTGGTGTTCTGTTCAGAAGTTGTCTCCTGGGCCAATGAGTTCAAGGTTTCTCCCTGTTTCTTCTAACAGATTTAATGTGTCTAGTTTTATGATGAGGTCTTTGATCCACTTGGACTTTAGTTTTGTGCAGGGTGATGAGTATGGATCTATCTGCATTTTCTACATGTAGACATCTAGTTGGACCAGCACCATTTGTTGAAGATGCTATCTTTTTTTCCATTGTATGGTTTTGGCTCCTTTGTCAAAAATCAAGTATGCATAGGTACGTGGGTTTATTTCTGGGTCTTTGTCAAGGAATATCTTGTTTTCTCCATCTATGGTGATTTAACATTTTTCTGGGTATAGTAGTCTGGCTTGGTATCTGTGGTCTCTTAGTGTCTGCATGACATCTGCCCAGGCCTTTCTGGATTTCATAGTTTTTGTTGAGACATCAGGTATGATTCTGATAGGTCTGCCTTCATATGTTACTTAGCCTTTTACCCTTGATGCTTTTAATACTTTTTCTTTGTTATGTAGAATTGTTTTGCCGTCTAGTGTATTTGATGTTTTGTATGGCTCTTGGATGTTTAATGGAATCTCTTTCTTTAGGTTAGGGAAATTTTCTTCTATGATTTTCTTGAAAACATTTTCTGGTCTCTTGTGCCTGGAATCTTCTTTTTTGTCTATTCCTATTATTCTGAGGTTTCATCTTTTCATGATGTCCTTTATTTCTTGGATGTTTTGTGTCAGTAATTTTTCTGTTTTAATATTTTCTATGAGAGATGTATAAATATATTCAATTTTATTTTCAGTGCCTGAGATTCTCTCTTCCATCATTTGTATTCTCTTGTTGATGCTTACTTCTTTGGTTCCTGATCTCTTCTCTAAGTTTTCCATATCCAGGGTTTTATAGGTCTGTGTTTTTGTTATTGATTCTAATTCCATTTTCAGTACTTGGAACAGGTTTCCTTCACCTGTTTGATTGTGGTTTTCTATTTGTCCTTAACGGGCTCTATTTATTTGGATGTATTTTCTTGTATTTCTTTGAGTTTTTTATTCATTTTCTTTTTATATGCCTCTAATAATAGCATAAGCCTAGCTTTATGGTATTTTTCCTGTGTTGCAGCTTCATTTGAGTACTCATTTTTTGAGGGGACTTTGGTGGATCCATAATGATTGTGTTCTTTTGGTGGCCTTTAGCTGTGTGGTTATCCTTAGTCTTGGCTGTTTGTTCCTGGAACCTGCTATGTTTCTCGGGTCTTTATGGTCAGGTGAGGACCTAATGATTTCCTCAACTAGAAGTGTTTCATCAAAGACTGGATCTGTCTCTGGAGTCTGGGGCAGTCTTCAGGATGGCGAGATTGGTCCAAGGAAACAAGAATGGGTGCTGGTATTTTGTATGTACTCACACTAGGGTGGGTGTTTCTGAAGGCAAACGTGCAGGCTCGAGTGTGTCTAAGGGCAGGGACATGGATCTGAGTGCCTTGAAAGTGCAAGGGCATGGGTACCTTGAAGGACAGATATGTATAGGGGTCTGAGTTTGAGTAGGAGCGGATGTGACAGGAGCAGGTGTCTCAGATGGGCTTTATGGGGTTTCTAATATCTCAAGAGGCAGCCATAACGTGTTGGTATCTTAGGTGGTAACCATGGAAGTTGACAGGGTTTCTGGTGGCAGCAACGGGGCTAGGGATCCTTAGAATGTAGCTACAGGGGCTTGGATGCCTCAGACAGCAGCTGAGCTGTGGCTTACAGTTGTAACAAACACTGAGCTCCTGGAACTCAGATTCATCTGCGCTCCACCATCTTGGATCAGGGATTCAGTATGATTCTGTTGTCCTCCTGGTCTCCATAGGGAGAGCAGGAGAACAGCAGTTTAGAGATTGGAATGCTCTCCCTGGAATCCTGACACTGCCCTCAGGGGAACAGGAGGGATCTGAGGTCTGGGGGACCTGTGCTTACTCAGGTATACAGAAAGAACAAGAACGGGAGCTCACAGTTCATGACTTCTGGACCAGTGGATGGCCACAGGTGTGTATATGTGTGGGATGTGGCTGGATCTGATTGTCCCCAACACCCTGGATGTCCTCTTCAGTCTGGAAAGCACCAAAGTCTGTGTTTTGGATCTAGCTCCTGGTTTACTCACCAGTTTCACAGTTTCTGCTTTTCTGCCCTTTAGATAAGGTACACACTCATCACCACCATCTTGGAACCCCCCATATTCAATATTAAGTAACAAAAATAATTTCCCAACATATGCAAATTAGAGAATAGAGGAGCTTTGCATCCAGATAAGGAGCTTCAGTATTTGTCTTTTAAAGTCTAATGGCTCTTTTTGTTACTAAAGTGAATAGAAAGATAAAATTATCCTCATTGTTCCCAATCTCTCAGAAATCTTATTTGATTGGTCTGACATAGATTAAATCTATATTTATAAATATTGGATGTGTTTTGTTATTTAAAATTCTTCTAATGATATTAATATATACACATGGTGCAAAACTGCTTGCAATGAATAGTGACTTCAGAAACCAGTATTCAGAAACCCAATACAAGTCATTCATATACTTTCTAAAGGATGCTGTGTATGATTATGAGGAAAAAATGAGTTAAAAATGGTTGTACTATTGGTGAAAATTAGGGTGGTTTGAGTCCTCAGTCATTCATGTTTATCTGAGACTTGGTTTTTATAAATAAAAGGAAGGAGACTCCATATATTTTCTGTGAGATTAGAATAATAGGGTAAGGTCAATGTAATGTGTACAACATAAGATAAAATAAAAAATAGAAGAAGGTAGATTTTATGGAAGATAGAAGATTAGGAGTCAGAATATATATATATATATGTAAATATATAAATATACATATATATAAAGAACTCAAAAATTTCATTCAATAAAATGGCCCTAAGATATGAACCAAGATTTCTCAGAAAAAAAGAATAAGAAGGCTAATAAATATCTCTAATAATAACAATAATAACAATAATAATTGTATCTTCCCTAGCAATTAGGGACATGCAAATCAAAAGAAGTTTGAGATTTTCAATCTTACCCTAGTCAGAATGACAAAGATCAACAACAACAACAACAAATGTACATCAAATGCTATAGAGGATATGAGAAACTCTCATTCACTTTTGGAAGTATTGTAAACTGATCCAGCAACTCTGGAAATCAAGGTAAATAATCCTCAAAATGTTAAAAGTTCTCTTTGGTAAAACCAAACTATACCACTCCTTGGCCTATGCTCAAAGGACTCAACACCCTACTCAACAGATATATGTTCAATCATGATCATTGTTGCTCTTTTGGAAAATAAAACTTGATAAATAGATAATGTTCCTGTGAAAAACACCATGAACAAAAGAAAACTGGGAAGGAAAGTATGCGCACTATTTATCATCAAGAGGAGTCAGGACATGAAAACAAACAGGATAGGAACCTGGAACCTGGAAGAAGGAGCTGATAAAGAGGCTGTGCAGTAATGCTCTTTATTGGCTTGCTACATGTATGTGCTATATGACGGTCGGATACTAATCACTATTTATTCTGTGCAAGTAAACAGCAGATAAGTGAAATAAACCTCCATATGTATCTATTTAGCTCCATGTGAATTTTCAGTCAGATACACAGCAGAATTTACTTGAAGTATAGTGGATCAAAAATTGGCTGCCTGATAGGCTAGGGTCAGAAGGAGGGGGAGGAAGACCTCCCCCATCAGGGGCATGGAAGGAAATGAGGGAGGGAGTGTGAGATTATGAGGGAATGAGGGAGAGGGCTTTACCTGTGATACAAAGTGAATAAACTGTAATTAATATAAAAATTTAAAATTACAATAAAAAGAATTAGAAGGTAAGATGAGCAAAACTTAAAAATTTGGGAAAAAGATGAAGGGGAGAACTCAAAAGAATGGTACGTAAGGACAGGCCTGGTAGATATGGAACACATAAAGGTAACATATTTAAAAACGAGAGAGTTGACGAGTACCTAACTAAATCATGACTATGTCTTGAGCCATTCATTCTCTTCTGTCACCTAGGTACAACTGTGTGGTCCCTGAAGTCCCCACCTCTGAAAATCATTAATGGTTTGGTCTGTCCTTTGAATGTAAACACAATGCCCCAAGGTTATTCCCTGACCTCTTTCTCAGTTCCATTTAGTATCTTTTCCCTTCTGTTTACTTCCAGTTTTTATGTCTTTGAACAACAACAACAACAAAAGTACTAGACTGGGTGTCTCAGAACCACACATAATTTCAATATTACAGAACAAGCTGTTTTAGACAAAAATTTTAGACTCTCCTGGCTACATTGTTGCACAAAGTTATGGATCACATTATGAAAATTAAAGTCTGGAAAAAACTCTAAAAGCATGTACTTTAATTTGTGCCCTAAAATTATTTCCTATGGAATCAAATGATTAAAGTCTGGAAAAAACTCTAAAAGCATGTACTTTAATTTGTGCCCTAAAATTATTTCCTATGGAATCAAATGATAGTTCCAATAGTCCTTTAATTATCCCAAATACTTAAGAATCTTATGGCAAAATTGCTGATAGTATAACTCCACATTTATGAAAAAGTTACATGGATGTCAGCTTTTCACATGTCATTAGAAAATTTCCAGAAAATGCGCAAAATGTATTCAGTGTTGAAAATGAAACAAAGCTTTTCCTTTTAAATTTGTTCATTCATCAAAGTTTAAGAACCAAGTGTTCCTGTAATTCACCTAGCAAATTACCATTTTTGGTGTTCCTTATGATTTTCATTTTAAATAATAAATATTTCCTTTTAAAGATTTATTTATTATTTATTAGTATTTATTACAATTTATTCAATTTTTCTATCTGCTGTGGCCATCTCCCTTGTCTCCTTGCAATCCGAACCTCTTCTCTCCTTATACTCCTCCCCTAGTACACTGATGGGGGAAGTCCTCCTATCCTTCTATTTGACCCTAGCCTATCAGGACTCATCAGTACTGTCTGTACTATCATTTTCTGTGGTCTGGTAAGGCTGGATTTCCGCCCCACCCGAAGAGGAGGTGATTGGAGTGACTGCCACTGAGTTCATGTCAGAGAAAGCCCTGTTCCCCTTTCTAGGACACCCACTTGGTGATTGTATCTGTGGGCTACATCTGAGCCAGGGTTTTAGGTCCTCTCCATGCACAATCCTTGATTGGGGTAAAATTCTCTTCAGGGCCCAAGGGCTAAGTTATTATTATTATTTGGCTCTGTTGGTCCACTTTTGGAGCTCCTGTCCCCTCCAGGTTTTTCTATCTCTACCATCTTTCATAAACATCTATGCATTCTGCCCAAAATTTGTCTATGAGTCTCACCCTCTGTTTCAAAACCTCAATCAGTAGAGTCTTTCAGAAGCTTTCTGTGGTAGCCTACTGTCCTGTTCCCTGTCTTCTGCTTCCAAAGTCTATCACATTTGCCCTTCTGAATGAGGATTAAGCATCTTCCCTACAGTCTTCCTTGTGGTTTAGCTTCTTTAGTAGTATAGATTTTAGTATGTTTATTCTCTATTACATGGCTAATAGCTACTTAGTGAGTATATACCATGTGAGTCTTTATGCTTCTGGGTTACCTAACTCAAGATGATCTTTTCTAGTTCCTACCATTGCCTGCAAATTTCATGATTTCCTTAATTTTAATAAGTGACTAGTATTCTATTGTATAAATGTACCACAATTTCTGTATCTATTCCTCCTTTGAGGGATAACTAGGTTGTTTCCAGATTCTGGCTGATACTAATAGAGCTGCTACAAATCTGTTTGAGCAAATGTCCTTGTTCTATACTTGAGCATATTTTGGATACATGCCTAGGGGTGGTAAAGCTGGATCTTGAGGTAGCACTATTCCTAATTTTCTGAGAATGCACCAGATTCATTTCCAAAGTGGTTTTACAAGTTTACATTCCACCAGCAATTGAGAAGGGATTCCCTCGATCCACATCCTCTCCAACATGGGTTGTCACTTGAGTTTTTGGTGCTAGCCATTTTGTTGGGTATAAGGTAAAATCTCAGGATTGTTTTGATTTGCATTTCCTTGATGATTAAGGACACTGAACATCTCTTTAAGTGTTTTTCTGCCATTCTATATTCCTCTATTGAGAATTGTATGTTTAGCTCGCTACCCCATTTTTTAATTGGATTACTTGATTTGTTGCTGATTAACTTCTTAAATTCTTTATATATTCTGGATATTCTGTGATATCATGTTATAGTGATATAGTGTTGGTGAAGATCCCCGTCTGTAGTCTGTCATTTTGTTCTGATAACAGTGTCTTTTGCTTTACAGAAGTTTTTCAGTTTCATGTGGTCCCATTTGTTGATTGTTGATCTTAGAGCCTGTACTGTTGGTGATTGTTCATAAAGTTGTCTCCTATGCCAATGAGTTCAAGGCTCTTCCCTACATTTTCTTCTAAATAATTTAGTGTGTATGGTTCATGCTGAGGTCTTTGATCCACTTACACATTAGTTTTGATCAGGATGATAAATATGGATCTATTGGCATCATTCAACATGTAGATATCCAGTTAGATCAGGACCATTTGTTGAATATGTTATCCTTTTTTTATTGTACTGCTTTGGCTTCTTTGTAAAAAATCTCAAGTATCCCTAAGTGTGTGGGTTTATTTCTGGGTCTTTTATTTGATTCCATTTATTCTCCATTCTGTTTCTACGCCAGTACCATGCTGGTTTTTATCACTGTCACACTACAGTACAGCATGAGATCAGGGATGGAGATACCTCCAGAAAATCTGTTATTGTACAGGATTGTTTTAGCAATTCTGGGTTTGTTGTTGTTGTTGTTGTTGTTTTGCCATATGAGATGGAGAATTGTTCTTTCACTGTTCTGTAAAGAATTGTGTTAATATTTTGATGGGAATTCCACTGAATCTGTAGATTGCTTTTGGTAGGATGATCATTTTCAATATGTTAATCCTACCTATTCATGAGCATAGGAAATCTTTTTACATTCTCATATCTTCTTCATTTTTTTTTTCAGAAACTTTAGGTTTTTCATACTGGTCTTTCAGTTGCTTGGTTAGAGTCATACTTGGTTAGAATAATTACTGACAGATGTAAAGGGTGTCGTTTCCCTAATTTTTCTAAGCCCTTTAGTTTTTTGTATACAGGAGGGCTACTGATTTTTTTCTTTGACTTAATTTATATCCAGCCACTTTGCTGAAGGTGTTTACCAGATGAAGGAGTTCTCTGGTATAATTTTTGCGGTCACTCATATATACTTTCATATAACCTGCAAATAGTGATCCTTTGACTTCTTCCTCTCTGATTTGTATTCCCTGGATCTCCTTTAGTTGTCTTATTGCTCTAGCTAGGACTTCAAGTACTATTTTGAAGAGATATGGAAAGAGTGGGCAGCCTTGCCTTATCCATGATTTCATGGAGATTGATTTAATTTTCTCTTCATTGAGTTTGATGTTGGCTATAGGCTTGCTGTATATTGCCTTTACTATGTTTCCATATGTGCCTTGTATCCCTGATCTCTCCAAGTCTTGAAATATGAGTGGGTGTTAGATTTTGTCAAATGTTTTTGGAGATAAGGAAATAATCATGTGGTTTTTCTCCTTCAGTTTGTTCATATGGTGGATTGCATTGATGGATTTCCATATATTGAACCACCCCTGCATGCCTGGGATGATGTCTACTTGGCCATCTTTTATGTGTTCTTGGATTTGGTTTGCAAGTATTTTATTGAGTATTTTTGCATCAATGTTCATAAAAGAGATATGTCTGAAGTTCTTTTTTTGGGAGGGGTCTTTTTGTGGATTAGGTATTGAGGTTACTGTGGCCTAATAGAATGAGTTTTGTGATATTCCAAATAGTGGAAAAGTTTGAAGAGAATTGGAGTTAGCTCTTAACTGAAGGTGTGGTAGAATTTTGCACTGAATCCACAGGTCCTGGCCTTTTTTTGGCGGTGGCACTTTTGATGACTCCTTCTATTTCCTTGGGGGATACAGTACTCTTTAATCTATTCACCTGATATTGGTTTAGGTTTGGTAAATGGAATCTCTCAAGAAAATTGTCCATTTCATTTAGATTTTCTTATTTTGTTGCACAGAGGCTTTTGAAGTAAGATTTAATGAAACTTTGAATTTCCACATTGTTTGTTGTTCTGTCCCCCTTTTCATTTCTAATTTTGCTGATTTGGATAGTTTCTCTCTGCCTTTTAGTATGTTTGTCTATCATATGTATAGTATCATACTATGTTTGGCTAAGCGTTTTTCTATCTTGTTGATTTTCTCAAAGAACCAGCTCTGTTTTCATTGGGTTTTGAATTGTTTTTATTTGATTCTATTTTATTGATTTCAGCCCTGAGTTTGATTATTTACAACTGTCTACTCCTCTTGGGTGTGTCTGCTTCTTTTTTTCTCCTAGGGCTTTCAGGTGTGCAATTAAGTTGTTTGTATGACATATCTTAAATTTCTTTCTGAAGACACTTAATGCCATGAACTTCCCATTTAGCACTGCTATCATTGGGTACCATCAGTTTAGGTATGTTGTGCCTTCATTTTCATAGAATTTTAGGAAGTCTGTAATTTCTTTCTATTTTTTTTTAAATTTCTTCCCTGATCCAGCTGTTGTTGAGTAGAGTTGTTTTGTTTCCATGTAATTGTAGGCTTTTTATAATTTTGGTTGTTGAGGTCTAAATGTATGTCATGGTGGTGTGAATCCTCCCACTATTAAGGTGTTGGGATTGATGTGTGATTTGAGCTTTAATAATTTTACATTTAGTAATAAGTGCTCATGTGTTTGGGGCATAGATGTTCAGGATTGTGATGTCTTCCTGGTGGGTTTATTTTTTTCCTGTTATGAGAATGAAGTGTCTCTCCTCATCTTTTTGATTAATTTTGGTTGAAAGTTTATTTTATTAGATATTAGGGTAGCTACGTCAGCTTGTTTTCTGTGTCTGTTTGCTTGAAAACACTTTTTCCAGTCTTTACATCTTTGTTGCTAAGGTGTGTTTCTTGAATGCAACAGAATATTGGACCTGTTTCCACAATCATTTTGTTAGAATGTGTCATTTTATTGGACAATTGAGTACATTGATATTGATAGGTAATAGTGACCAATGAATTTTAGTTCCTTTTATTGTGGAGTGGGTGGTGATAGTGTTTGTGTACTTGTTTTCTTTTGATTTTTAATTGTGAGGTAATCTATGTCTTGTGTTTTCTTGGGTGTAATTGATTTTGTTAGGTTCCAGTTTTCCTTCTAGTATCTTCTTTGGAGCTTGGTAGATAATTGTTATTGGTGTAGATATTGTTTACGGTTAGTTTTGTTATGGAATATTTTGTATTCTCCATCTATGCTGATTGAATTTTTGCTTGGAACAGTAGTCTGGTTTGACATCTCTGTTCTCTTAGTGTCTGCTTGACATCAATCCAAGCCCTTCTTGCTATCATGATTTCTATTGGATTTCTATTGAGAAGTCTGGTGTGATTCTGATAGGTCTACCTTTATATGTTACTTGCCTTTTTCTCCTGCTGCTTTAAATATTTTTCTTTGTTTTGTAGATTTTTTAAATTAAATTTTCATTAATTACATTTTAGTCGTTTGAAATTTACAGGCAAATGCTGGGATCTAGAAAAGAGCATCCTGAATGAGGTATCCCAGAAGCAGAAAGACATATACTCCCTTATAAGTGGATACTAGACCTATAAGATAGGATAAACATACTGAAGTCTGTACACCAAAAAAAAAAAAGATAAATAAGAATGAGGACCCTGGGTAAGATGGTCAATCCCTACTTAGAAATATAAACAGGATGGACATTGGAAGAAGGAGAAAACAAGAAATAGGACAGGAACCTACCAGAGGGACTCTGAAAGACTCTAACCAGCAGTGTATCAAAGCAGATGCTGAGACTTATAACCAAACTTTGGTCAGAGTGTGCTATAGATTTAATGTTTTGACTATTATGTGACATGAGAAATTTCTTTTTCAGTCTAGTCTATTTGCTGTTCTGCATGCCTCCTGTATGTTTAAGGAAGCACTATCTTCAAGATGGGAAAATTTTCTTTTATGATTTTCTTGAATATATTTTTTGGACCTTGGAGCCTGTAATCTTCTTTTTCATCTGTTATTATTCTTAGATTTTGTCTTTTCATGGTGTCCTTTATTTCTTGGTTGTTTTGTGCTTGGAAGTTGTCTGACTTTATTCTTTCTTTGAGAGATGTATCAGTTTCTGAAACTGCACCTTCATTGTCTGAGATTCTCTCTTCCCTCTCTTGTATTCTGTTGGTGATGCTTACCTTTGTGGTTCCTGATCTTTTCTCTGTGTTCTCCAGCTCCAGGTTTTTCTCTGTTTGTACATTCTTTATTGATTCTAATTCTGTTTTCATGTCTTGCACCAGTTCCTTCATCTGGTTGAATGTGGATTCTTCTTGTTTCATAATGCCATCTATTTGTTGTTGTTGTTGTTTTCTCTTCATGTACCTCTATTTGTGTGGCTATATTTGCCTGTATTTCTTTGAAAGTTTCATTTTTTTCCTCTTTATGTACCTCTAGTAACTTGATAAGCATAGCTTTAAAATCATTTCCTGTGTTTCCAATGAATTAAAATACCCATTGTTTTTTGTTGTTGTTGTTTTGTTTTTTTTTGTTTGTTTGTTTGTTTGTTTTTTTTTGGTGTTGCTGGTGTCCTGATTTTTTGGATGTGTTCTTATGCCGGCTTCTAGCCAACTGATGGTTGTTAGTCTTCTCTGTTTGTTCTTGGAGCCTATACTGTGGACTGGGTCTGTCTGTCTCTGGAGTTTGGAGTATTCTTCAGGAAGATGAGAGAGGTCCACTGGTTTGAGAGTGGGTGCTGGTTTTCAGATGCAACTAAGGAAGGAAGGTTACAGACACAAGTGCAGGAGTGTGTGTGGAAGTGTGCCAGATTGGAAGATGGAGGAGTAAGGGAGGAGATCAAGTGCAGGTTGTAATGTAGGAGGAGTTTACAGATGCAGTGCATGTGTACAGGTTCCTTGAATGGCTCTTTGTCTCACAGGCTGGTTTTGGTATTGTGTTCCTAGTGCTCAGATCTGTGTGGGCAGTACCCTCTTGGTTGCATGAATTGTTTGGCTGGACTCCACTGGGAAAACCACAGAACAGGGGTTTCAATATTAAAAATGCTATCCCAGAGATCCCTATGTTGTTCACAGCGGAGGTGTGGGTGGGAGGAATATGTCTGGCTGCTAATGTAGAGGGACCCCTATCTGTGGCTCTGTATGCATTCCATCACAGAAGCACTCATTTGCAGGCATGTGCTGTAAGCTCAGAGGGCCTGCAGTTTTCTACTCTTAGTTTTGGGTCCCCTGTTTGACCTTTAGATTAAGGAAGAGCTCTGTACCTGGTGTTATGCACTCCCTGCACCTGCAGCAGGAGCCAGGGAAGGTATAGCTGAACGTATAAGGGGTCGATAGTTCCCCACTGTCAGACCCCTGGACCTGTCCACTTGGTGGGGTGGGTGGGGATGAATCCAATCTGTCACAGCTCATGGGTTGTCTCATCTAGCCCAGGAACCCTCAAAGTTGATGCTCTGACTTCAGCTTCCCTTCTGGTCACCAGTTTTGGAATTTTAGATCCTCTGCCTTTCAGAATCAGTGCGCATTGGTTGCTGCCATCTCAGAGTACCAATAATAAAGATTTGTAAACAGGTTTCCTTTTAAAAAAATTTTACACATGATGGTTTGTAGGACAGTATATACTTACTTGTAAATGATAGATGGATTAAAATTAAATAGATATAGCAATAATTCATTAAGAAATAGAAAATTTTAGAACCTTCAAAATTAGACAGGATACATGCTTCTGGTTTCAGTTCCCATGTTTGATAATTATATTAATTTCCTAAAGATCCAGTAGTGAATATGTAAGTAGAAAAGCATGTGATGGCACATTAAATAAAATGTCTTCTGGGAAGATAGAGCAGTTGTTCATTCTTATCAATATTCATGCTTATGTACCTTCTCATCCAGTGTGAGCATTGTGAATTCATTCAGTAATAATGATGCCTCTTCCCTTTGCATAGTATTCCAATTTCTTTATTTTCAGTATTTCTCACATTTTCTTGGTTTTGTTTCCTCACTAGTACTGCAAGTTACCATAATATATATATGATACTTTAAACAAATCATTTTGACAAGCAGTAAGAACCAATATTCCTTAAATAATGAGGCAACTTGCCTCAAATTAGCAAGTCTCCTTACCACCAGTAGCCAGATGTTTAAGATACAACTAATCTATAAATTAATTCTTACTGGTCTATCCTCATGCTTGATTTGTGAAAAATGTTCAGTAAACATTCAAAATTTAATTATAGTGTATATAGATACAAAACACAACAACTACAAGGACTCTTGGCTTTTTGAAATTGATAAATTCTTTCACTGTCTAAACATACATCTCAAATGTTATTTTAACACAGCGTTCTCCCTGATATTTTACCTCCCCCTGACTTCTACTGAACAGCTTCTTCCCATGTCTCTTTCCTATTTTAACAGCTATTAATTGCGTCCCACTGCATGTAGATAAGGTTGCATGCATGAGCATAAGTATGGGGCTTTTTAAATGAGTGAAAAATGTATCAATGATTATACCAATGAAGAGTATGGCATTCTTGACTCTAGAAAGCATTAACTGCTCATAGCTCCTCAAGGAAGAGAGATTTCTTGTGAGTCCTTCCCCAATTCATGATGTTATATTTGTGAACCCTGCCAGTCTTATGCAGCATGCTACTGCTTTTGTGAGTTCATGATTGCAAAAGCCATGTCATATCCAGAAGACATCATTTCACAGGACCCCTTCTTACTATCCTGTTCTTATTCTTTCTGCTGCCTCTTCTAAAATGTTCCTTGAGTCCTGGAGAGATTGAAAGAGAAAATACACAGTTTTTTTTTGTTAGCATATTGACAAATAACTCTGTATTAACTACCATTAACTTCAAATATAAACTTCTCCAACAAAGGCTAAGGGCTTCAATAATTTGTGGGGATAAGCAAGTATATTTACAAGATAGTTTAATATTATGTTCATTTAACATAATGAAAATAGAAGAATTCCCCCGCCAGTGCCAATATCCTCCCTAGCCATGAACTTGGTTTATTATATAATATCTATATTGTGTCCCTAAAATCCAAACAGATGATGTTAAGTTACCACCATTACAGTCATGCTGCTATTGTACCAGTGAGTACATCTTGTTCAGTGGGTTGATATTGTAGATCACAGTGATTAAAGCCAGTTATGTCCATTGAGAACAATTTCTGACACCCTGAAAGCTAGCCAGCAAGAAGGAAGCTTCCATGTAAGTTTCAGTTTGATTTATCTATGTCTTATAACCAGAGGGTGTAGTATTTTCAGCAATTGGGACTCATTGTTTAGTTCTAGTTCTAGTGGACAACAAAGATCAATGACTATAGTCTCAATTTATTTGAGACCCCCTGGGGCCTCTCTGAGTAACAGCATAGAAACAGGTATCCAATACTTGCCATTGAGATTTTCATTTAATAATACATGAGCCACCAAAAAAGGCCACTTTTTTTCTGAACTTTTAAAACTAGCTTACAAAATAATAGATTTTCGTATGGTTGTTTAATACCTTCTTTACCCTTATCTCATATATTACATCCTGACTACAGTTTCCCCACCACAGTTTCCCCTCCCTCTTTTCCTTTCCCCCATAATGTTTTCCTCCCACCTCCATTCTACAATCTATCCCAACCCGCTCCCCCATTCAGAAAAGAGCAGGCCTCCAAAGGACAACAAATAAACATGACATAACAAGGTACATTAAGACCAGATATACTATCACCTCAAGGCTGGGCAGGGTAACCCAGTAAGGGTCCCATAATCAGGCAAAAGAGTAAGAGACAGAACGTGCCCCTCCCCCACTAGGATTTCCACAAGAACAGCAAGCTACTCAGCCATAACAAATACAAAGATGACCTAGGTCAGACTATAGGCTCTCTGATCCCTCAACTTCCCATGAGTCTTAGTCAGCTGATTCTGTTGGCCTTGGTCTTCTAGTGTGCACCTAATCCTGCTGGCTCTTCTAATCCTTCCTTCCCCCCTCCTCTGCAGGACTCTCCAAATGTCACCTAATATTTGACTCTGGTACTCTGTATCTGCTCCCATCAGCTTATGGAAGAAGTCTCCTTGATGATGATTCTTCTAAGCTTTAGTCCCAGCACACTCTCCAGGAAGGACAACTTGTAGGTCAAAGGTTTTGTGGCTGGGTTGATGTCCCAATCCCTCCACTTCAGGCCTTGCCTGGTTATAGAAGCTGGCCAGTTCAGGGCTTGTGTACTTCATAAGTAGGAGCCTTTGGTAGGGTTACTTTTGTAGATTCCATTGCACTAGGTTTCCATCTGCCCCTGAAGTATCCCCCAATTCCAGTCATTTCTCCCAGCATTTTCTCCCTCTCTGCCTACCACCTAATTTCTATTTCTCCCAACTCTTCCCACCCACAATACACTGGCAAAAAATATGCTTTTTCTACTCAAGACCCAGTTATAAGACTCTTGGGCGTATACATAAAACATGCTCCATCTTACCACAAGGAAACTTGCTGTACTATGTTCATAGCAGCTTTATTCACAATAACGAGAATTTGGAATCAACTTAGATGTCACTCAACTAAAGAATGGATACAGAAATTGTGGTAATTTACACAGTGGACTCAGCAATTTAAAACAAGGAAATCATGAAATTTGCAGACAAATGGATAGAATGAGAAAAGATCATCCTGAGTGAGGTAACCTAGAGGCAGAAGGACATACATATTATGTACTCACTCATAAGTGGATACTAGCCATATACTACGGGGAAAACATTCTACAATTCACAGACCAAACGAAGTTAAGCAACAAGGATGGCCTCAGAGGGTAGAAATGAAAGGATAATATATATATATATATATATATTATAAATATAATGTTTTGCTTAACTCTTCTCCAACTCTTGTCTGTCACATTCTCCTACCCTCATTGCTACTTAAATCTTTTGATCCCTAGTATTTCCTCATCAACTCTAATTTTATGTATGTTCTATTATCCTCTCCCCCTCCTTTAAGGGCCTTTTTTCTCCACATAATGGTCTCTTTCTAGCTTCCTGGCCTCTAAAAGTTGTCAAAGTTACGTTCACAAATTTAAGTGCACAAAGCTATGAGAGAGAACATGCAGTATTCATTTCCTTGGTTCTGAATTAGTTCACCCATATAATATTTGTCATTTTAAACCATTTAACTGATAAGTTAATAATTTCATTTTAAATTATGTCTGAATAAAAATCATGTGTGTCTGTATGTCTGTGTGTGCCTGTGTGTGTGTGTGTGTTTGCACTATATTTTCACTATCCAGTCATCAGTTGAGAGAATTTTGTCTTTTCTAAAATGATGCACAATTACATTTTCAGGGAAATTTTATTTGTTGTTGAGTGTTTCCCGGGAAGAGATTAGTCAACTGGTTTTAGCCTTATAGACTTTTTCTCAGTTTACCTGAAAGTAAAATATAATATCAGAAAAGAGCATGGGACAATAGTTATACATCTTAAAGATATGGTCTTGGTATTATTTTGAAAAAACAAAAGAATTATGCAAAACTGTTCCTGATTAATTTAATAGTTTATTTCCATTATTATCTCTTAATATAACTGTGGAGATCTCAAACCTTTTATATTTATTGTCAAGTATCAAGGATTTATTACAAAATCCTAATAATCTCAGCATTTACAGAGTGCAGCTCTTGTTTTATTTTACAGATGATGTCTATGCTGCTTTTGTAACAAACTGGTAAGTTAAAAGAAAAAACTTATGCAAATGCAGAATGTAATTATCATTTTCATAATTTTGGTACATGTTGAAAATGTCATTTCAATCAGGACTAATCATAATATGACAGGAATAACTGTATACCATAAGTGATAATGTTATGCTGCTCACTTTTTCTAAATTTGGTGACAAAATATGCAAAAATAAAACTTTCAAAAAGCCAGCAAAACACATTCAAGAATTTTCCCACTTAAAAATATTTTCAGGGAAATATTCATCACTATAGAGCAACAACAATTTTGATACTTCAGTTATTTTTAAACAAATCCTTTTTGGTGTTTTTGTTATCTTTTATGGTCAGTGATAAACAATAGGATATTCTTTTAAAAGATAATAATTTAGTTTAATTTTATATTGTTTTCTCATATTTATGTGCATTGCATATGCCATATATATTCCACATATTCACATATCAACATATAATCTACATATATATGTAAATATATGAATGCATGCATAGGTACATACATGTTTTAGAAGTGTTAATTTCTACTTATAAATTTTAATACAATTTTCTAGATGTCTCAATTTTTACTGCATACCTTTCTTATTGACAATAAAATAAGGATGTTCAACACAAAACTCAATGAATGTTACTATTCATTACAATATCCACATCTTATTAATGTGTTTTGATGGTATCTGGTTTCTTGAGTAATAATGACATAATTTAATTACAAAAGTACTTTGATTCCTGACTGTAATGCTCTTAAAATTTAATATAATGTGAAATAATCTTTAAAATACTTTTATATGTCATTCTACTATAGTCAGAATGACTAAGATCAGAATAACAAATGGCAACAAATAGATGTTGGGAAAGGGTAACCCATTGTTGGCAGGAGTGCAAACTAACGCAGCCTCTGTGGAAATCAGTGTTCAGTGTCTTCAAAAGGGTAGAAATAGACATATCATATGATCTAGATATATCACACTTGAGTGTATGCCCTAAGGATTCTATATCCTATGACAGAGATTATTTGTCCATCCAATTTATTGCTGCTTTATCCACAATACTGAAGAAATGGAATAGAACACAGAAACATGGTGCTTTTATTCAATGAAATAGTATTCAACTATTAAGAAAAAAAATAAAGGTGAGATACAAAATGGTGGTACCAACCACACAGGATATCTGAACAGCACCTCAACAGTAAAGAGCAGGGTGACACGGGCTCCCAAACCCCAACATCTGTGTTTCTCAGGTGAGAGGAGAATCCACAGGGATACATGGAGGCCCACTTTCAGGCCACCCAGCTAATACCAGGAAAAATTCCAGGGCTCCTACCCAGAACCTCAGCCCCAGGCCACCCACACAAGCCCACCATTTGTGGAAATCTTTCTGGTACATGCAGCTGGTGGCTAAGTCCTTGAGCACATACTCTCACTGTCTTTAGAATGAATACCCTCCTGTACTGAAGGTGAGGCTCCAAACCCTGGTGCCTATTCTCACCATCCTGTGGACACCTTCCTGGTCTAAGCAGTTACTGGTGCCACTCTCACAATCTTGCAGAGGGGACACCTTCCAACACTGATTGGGAGGTGAACTTCCTTCTGTCTCTCCCAGCAACCTGGCTCATTGGGGTCAGAATCAGCCAGCACAGCACAGACAGTGAACACAGTTGAAATGACACAGTCCAGAGACCCAAATCCCATTATCCAACATCTTGAGGAAGCCAGTAGAGCACTGGAGCAGCTCTAGGCTCAGAGATCTTTCCACGTATACCCCAGCCACCTGGCTCACCTGGGACAGAAACAGTGAGTCCAGCATAGAAAGAGAACCAAGAGAAGCTGAGCTAGGCATAGGACCCAGGTTCTATAGTGGTTCTCTCTAAGGTAGCCTATGCAGCACTGGAACAGCTCTAGACTTGGAGATCATTTTACCTGCACTCCAACTCCCTAGCATACCTGGGTCAAAAACAGCCAGCAGAGAGAGTAAATCCAGCAGAGACGACTTCACACTTTAGAGACAGGTGTACCCTGTCTGTAGTACAGGCTCCAGGAATAACCAGTCAAGGCTACAGACAACTAGATGGCCAGAGTCCCGCATAAGAATACAGGCAGAAAACTCAGGACATCATGGCTTCACCAGAAGCTCCAAAAATCAATGGATATTCCAATGCACTTGAAACAGAGGAAAATGATCTTTAATTTAAAATTATGCAGTTATATGAGGCACATAAAGAGGAAATGAACAAAAAACAGAGACCACCATGGACAGGCAAGAATCTACATTAAAAAAGATGAAAGAAATGGTGCAACACAAGAAAGCTGAATGAAAATCAATACAGAAAACACAAACACAGAAAATCCTGGAGTTGGATAACTTAGAGAAGAGATTAGGAACCACTGAGGTAAGTGTCACCAACAGGATACAAGAGATGGATGATAAAATCCCCAGCAGATGAAGATACAATTAAAGAAATTGATAAATCTCTCAAAGAAAACATAAAAACGGAAAAAGTTCCAGACACAAAACATCCAATAAATCAATGACACCATAAAAAGACAAAACCTAAGAATAATAGGAATAGACAAAAAATGTTTTATGTTCCAACGCCCAGAACATATTTTTGAGAAAATCATAGAAGAAAAATTTCCAAACATTAAGAAAGAGACTCTCTTAAACACACAAGAGACCTACAGAACACCAAATAGACCAAATCAGAAAAGAAATTCCTTCAGACACATAATAATCAAAACACTAAATCTGCAGAACTAAGAAAAAATATTAAAAATGGCAAGGGAAAAAGGCCAAGTAACATATAAACACAGACCTATCAGAATCACATTAGACTTCTCAACAGAAATTATGAAGGCCTGAAGGGCCTGGGTGGACATCATGCGGACACTAAGATACCAAGATGCAAACCCAGACTAATATACCCAGCAAAACTTTCATCAACATAGATGGAGAAAACAAAATATTCCATGATATAATTAAATTAAATCAATACATAAGCAGCAGTTCATCCCTACAGAAGATACTAGAAAGAAAACTCCAACCCAATGAGATCAACTACACTAAAGAAAAAATAGGATAAAGATACCTTCACAACAAAAAAGCAAATGAAGATAAGGACACAAACATACAATCACTTCCAATTCCACAATAAAAGGAAATAACAGTCATTGGTCACTAATATCTACCAATATCCATGGTCTCAACTCTGCAATAAAAGATATAGACTAACAGAATGATTGCAGAAACAGGATCCAATTTACTACTGTATCCAAGATACACACCTCTGGAACAAAGATAGATATTACTTCAGAGCAAAGGGCTAGAAAAAAAAAAGGTTTAACTAGCAAAAGGATCAATGAAGCAAGCTGGAGTAAAGATATTAATATCTAATAAAGTAGACCTTCAACCAAAATTAATCAAAAGACATGGGAAGGGACACTTCATTCTCATCAAAGGAAAAATCCACTCTGAGAACATCAAAATCCTGAAGTTTTATGTACCGAACACAAGGGCTCCTGCAATTTTAAAAGAAACTTTATTAAATCTTAAATCACACATTGATCCCCACATCTTAATAGTGGGAGATTTCAATAGTGGGTGACCCCACTCTCACCAAGGGACAGATCATCAAGACGGAAGCTGAACAGAGAAATAATGACCATTATAGAGGTCCTAAATCAAATGAACCTAATAAAGGTATATGGAACTTTTCACCCAAACACAAAAGAGTACCCCTTCTTCTTAGCACCTGATGGAACATTCTGCAAATTGACCATAAAATCAGGCACAAAGCACGCGTCAACTGATAAAAGACGTTTAAAATAATCCCTTATATCATATCATCACCATGGTCTAAAACTAGACGTCAACAGTAACAGATATATCAAAAATCCTACACAAGAATGGAAACTGAACAACTCTCTACAAAATAACAGCAGAGTCAGGGAAGAAATAAAGAAAGAAATTAAAGACTTTCTAGAATTAAATGCAAATGAAGTCAAAACTTACCTTACCTTATGGGATACAGTGAAAGCAGTGCTAAAGGAAAACTTCATAGCATTAAGTGCTTTCATAAAGAAACTGAAGACATCTCACACAAGCAACTTAAAGGCACACCTGAAAACACCAGAAAAAAAGGAAGGAGACACACTGAAGAGAAGTAAAGATCTGTAAATAATTAAACTCAAAGCTGAAATCAATACATTAGAGAAAAATAAAGAGAATAATTCAAAGAATCAATGCAACCAAGAGCTGATTCTCTGAGAAAATCAACAAGATAGAAAAACCCTTAGGCAAACTTTTAAAAAAGGCAGAGATACACTAGCCAAACCAACAAAATACAAAAGCAGAAATGAAAATACAGACACTGAGGACATTGAGAATATCCAAAGAATCTTTAGGTTAGACTTCAAAAGACCATATGCAACAAAGTTTGAAAATCTAAATGAAAATGGACAGTTTCTTCATAGATTCCATTTAATAAAGCTGAATCAAGATAAAGTAGATACATTAAATAGTCATATAGCTCTTAAGGAATTAGAAAATAACATCAAACATCCTTCATCAACAAAAAGAAAAAAGAAAAAAAAAAGAAAAAGAAAAAGGAAAAAAAAAAAACAATCTCAGGGCCAGATGGGTTTAGTGCAGAATTCTACCAGACCTTCAAAACAAGAGCTAACACCAATGGTTTTTTAAATATTCTACAAAATAAAAGCAGAAGGAATATTACCAGCCTTATTCTATGGGGCTACAGTCACCTTGATACCTAAAAAACACTAAAACCTAACAAAGAAAGTGAATTTCAGACCAATGTCACTTATGAAAAATGACCCAAAAATACTCAATAAAATACTCACAAACCAAATCCATCAAGGCTATCATCCACAGACCAAACAGGCTTCATTCCAGGAATGCAGGGGTCGTTCACTATATGGAAATCCATCAACATAAATAAACTGATAGAAAAAAAGAAAACAATAAATGATCATCTTCTTAGATGGTGGGGAAAAAAAGCATTTGACAGTATCCAACATCCATTCATGCTTAAAGTTTTGAAGTGATCAGGGATACAAGACAAATACCTAAACATAGTAAAGACAATATAAAGCAAGCCTATAGCCAACATCAAGCCAATCGGAGAAAAACTTAAACCAATCCCACTGAAATCAAGGACACAGCTGCCCACTCTCTCCATATCTCTTCAAAATAGTGCTTAAACTCCTAACTAGGGCAATAAGACAAAGGAGATCAAGGGGATATAAATCAGAAAGTAAGAAGTAAAAGTATCAATTCCCAGGCTCCACATTGCCGTTCACAGCTGTCTGTAACTCCAGTTCTAGGAGATACGACACCATCACACAGACATACATGCAGGCAAAACACCCAATGCATGCAAAACAAAATAAATAATTAAAATAAAGTATCACTCTTTGTAGATTTGATAATACTATACATAAGTGACTTCAAAAATTTTACCAGAGAACTTCTTCACTTGACAAAAACTGTCAGTAAAGTGACTATATAGAAAATTAACTCAAACAAAACAAAACAAAACAAAAAATCCAAAAGCTAGAAGCCCTTCTATAGAAAAGAGAAATGGGCTGAGAAAGAAATTGGGGAAACAAAACCCTTCACAGAAGACATAAATAACATAAAGTACCTTGCTGTGACTCTAACCAAGCAAGTGAAAGACCTGTATGAAAAAATCTTAAAGTCTCTGAAGAAAGAAATTGAAGAAGAAATCAGAAGATGGAAAGATCTCCCATGCTCACAGATAAGTGAGCAGGGAATCATATGAAAGGGAATCATATGAAAGAAAGGGGGGTTAATATGACATGGATCTGATAGGAGCTCCACAAGGACCAAATACATCTGGGCACAGGGGTCTTATATGAGACTGTTTCTCTAACCAAGGATCATGGGTGGATATAACCTAGAACCTCTTTTTGCATGTAGCCAGTGGTAGCTCAGTAACCAAGTGGGTTGCCTTAGTAAGCGGAACAGGGTCTATTTATGACATGAGCTTAATGATGGGATCTTTGACCTCTTCACCCCCCCTCCAATGGAAGAGCAGCCCTGCTAGGCCACAGAGGAGAACTTTGCAGCCAGTCCTGAAGATACCTGATAAACCAGGGTCAATTGAAAGTGGATGAGGTCCTCCCCTATCAGTGGACTTGGAAGGGGGCAGGGAGGGGAGGAGGGAGGGAAGTTGTTTTCTGTGCCAATGAGTTCAAGGCTGTTTCTCAAGCCCCCCTACAGAGATGTAGCCAATGGGAAGGTAGGTTTTCATGTGTTTCCCTTATCAAAGTTAATGGAAGTTGACTCTGTTTCCTGCTTTTCTGTCACTTCCCCCTGGTGTGGCTGAATAACCAGGCCACAGGTGAAGAGGCCTGTGAGACTTGATGATGAGACTTGATGTGCTGGGATAGTTTGGGTGACTCCACTTTTCTGAGGAGTAGAGAAGCAGGCATAGAGGAAACAGGGATCCAGAGTTGTACCCACAGGAGAGGAAGCAGGAGACTACCATAGGGATGTAAATTGAATTGATTAATTAATTAATCAATTTTAAAGAAAAAGAAAGATTGCAAAAGCCATAGGTCATAGATGAGTACAAAGAAACAGTGTTTTCTGGACACAATTACACATATGAACTCACAGTAGTTGAAGGAGCATGCAGAAGACCTTCACAGGCTCAGGTCACACAAAATCCTATAATTTTGAGTAATGTTTGACAGAAAGTCCCTCTCATGACTAAGAAATTATTGATAGTTGATAACTACTGAAAAAGGAAGAATCAGATTTATTTACAGTGTGACTTCAAGTAAGACAACAATGCTCCAATGTGTGGATGACAAAACACTCAGGAATATATGGGCAACATAAACTTTGTTTGATTTTTTAAAAGTGGACACAGAGTTGGATGTGTATGGAAGTGAAGTGAATCTGGGAGAAGTGGAAAGAGAGGATTAAAACACACTGAAACTCTCAAACAGTTAATTACAATGAGAAAAAACAAATAACAATAAAGAATCTTAAGTATCTTCCAAAATAGAAAAATGAGAATGAACATTGCTCATTACTGATGTAGAGAATTAATAATGTGTTTCTCTGTTTTTATGGCCTCATAGTTATGCAAATCATAAATTGTTGTGTTCCATTTCATGCTGAGTAATCATTATTATCATTAATATTATTGTTGCTTACTATGAAAGAAATTAAACATATTCTTCCTTACAAAATTAGGAATTGGATATATTTTTCTGATTAAAACTTAAACCAACACAATCTGCCAATATAAAAATACTGACCTTATGTATGTTGAGATTTCTCAAACACTAGTTTGAAGTAACATTTTTAAGTTTCCAAATAACTTGATGTGAACGAATTTTAAGAGGTTTCATAGAATAAAGAAATTATGAAAAACTATGTTTGATGTAATTTTAGGTGTCTATGGGACCTCCTTGAAAAACTACTCAAAAAGTATATATATACTTATATATACCCATATATATATGGGTAAAGAAATTCTGGTGTATTTACACAATGAAATACTACTCAGCTATTTAAAAAAAGGAAATCATGAAATTTGCAGGAAATTGTATGGAACTTGAAAATATAATCCTGAGTGAGGTAATCCAGACCCAGAAGGACATACATGTACTCACTTTTAGGTGGATATTTGCCATAAAGTTCAAGATAACCATACTACCCACAATCCACCAACCCAAAGAAGCTAAGTAACAAGGAGGGTACAAGCAAGGATACTTGACTCACACTCAGAAGGAGAAATAAAATAAACATTGGAATCAATAAGGGGAGAGAACTGGGTTGGAGATGGGGTGGAAATGGTAAAGGGGTGGGGGTCAGGTGTGAGTAGATCAGGATTTGGGCTTGAAAGGGCTGTGAAAGAGAAGGAAACTCGATGGGATTATGTATCTGGTACAAGCTTGATATCCTAGACAGGAAGGATATGACAGTGAATCTAGCAGGAAATACGGGGACTGCAGTGGTCACCTCCTATAGCCAGGCAGGAGCATTCGACTTTAAATATACCCTGCCTAAAAGACAAGCAGGGATCATGTCTTTTAGCAGATATTGAAGGAATGGTAAACCAATGACTAGCCCAATTTGAGACCTACCCCAAGGGAGAGAGCCAGCCCCTGACACTACTAATGATACTCTGCTATTCTTGCAGACAGAAGCCTAGCATAACTGTCTTCTGAAAGGTTCCACCCAGTATCAGATAGAAACAGATGCTGGGACCCACAGCCAAACATTAGATGGAGCTTGGAGAGTATTATGGAAGAGTTGGAGGAAGGATAGAGGGTTCTGGCAGGAGGAACAAGAACGCTACAAGAAGACCAACAGAGTCAACTAACTGTGGACCACTGGGGCCAAAGGAGACTGAAGTACCAACCAAAGAACATGCATGGAGTAGACTTAGGTCTCCTATACATATGTAGCTCATGGGCACCTTGGCCTACATGAGGATTACCTAGAAATTGGAGTGGAAGGGGTCTCTGACATAGACTCTGTTGCTTGCTTTTGGATCACTTTCACTTAGCTGGGCTGCCTTGTCTGGCCTCAGTGGAAGAGGATGTGCTTAGTCCTGATATGACTTGATGTGCCAGGGTGGATTGGTATGGGGTTGGAGGGAGTCTTCCAACCAAGGGAAGGGGAAAAGGAGAAAAAGTATGGGAGGGTGGGATCAGGAAGAGAGGAAGGAAGGGGCTGAAATTGGGATGTAAACTGAACAGATAGATAGATAGATGGATAGATAGATAGATAGATAGATAGATAGATAGATAGATAGATAGATAGATAGATAGATGATAGAGAGATTGACAGACAGATAGGAAAAAGAAAAAAATGTGTTATAGACATGACCACAGACCAATATGACCCAGTCAATTTCTTAACTAAGGTTACCTCTGCCCAGGTGACTCTGGTTGTTTTCACATCAAAACTAGCCATGACAATGGCCATACTAAATCACAAGTATTGAATGTCAGAAAGTTAAGATCCAAACTCTGAGTCAAACTTAGTGTTAAACATAGTCATCTGATATGAAGTAGACTTACATGAATTAATTTTTTACACCGATTGTACTGAAAGTACACACATATCTTTTATAATTCACATTTTGAAACAATCTCATTCATATTGTGCTGTAGTGCTGCAACTGCTTTTTTTGTTTGTTTGTTTTGTTTTTGTTGTTTTTTCTCTCCATATTTCCCAATTACAAAGAATACAGTCAATTGATTCCAAAAGGGCATCATAGTGGTTCCTTTTACATGTAAGGGGATTAGGAGTGAGAACTCACAATTCTTTTATAAGGAGAAAGACAACAGATTTCTTTTTTCCTTTTTAATTTTTTAATAATTACATTTTATTCATATTATATTCTAGCTGTAACCTACTCTTTCATCCCCTCCCAACCCCACCCTTTCTCCCTCTTTTCCTCCCATGCCTCATCCCCAGTCCATTGATAGGGGAGGTCCTCCTCTCCTTCCATCTGAGCCTAGTCTATCAGGTCTCATCAGGACTGGCTGCAAGGTCCTCCTCTGTGGCCTGCTCCCGCATTAGGGGGGTGTGATCAAAGAGCCACCAATGAGTTCATGTCAGAGCAGACAACAGATTTCTAAAGAAACATTTACATAGAATATTCCCTCTTCACTTTTTTAAACCACTCACCCTCTGAAAATCTGAAATGAATTCAAGATTAAGACACAGATGCTATGACAGTTTATTTTTATTGCCAATAAGACATCATCTAGAATCACCTAGAAGATAAACCTCTGGGCATACTTATGAGAGATATATGTAGGTTAGGATTGAGTTTAAGGGACTTAACTTAAAAACAGTTAGCACCATACTTTACCCCTGGGTTCCTTAACTGTTTAGAAAGAAGAAAGCTACTAAGTTTAAGGATTCATCTGCTCTGCCTCCTGACTCTGGATACAATGTCATCATCAGCCTCTTCAAGCTTCTCCCACTACAACTTTCCTAAGGTGATGACTTCCACTCTTGAATTATATGTGTAAACAAGCCCTGTATACTTTTGTCAAAGTATTTTATTACAGCAATAAAAAAGCAACTAGTACAGATATTTACCCTTCTCTTTTGAAAAATCCCCATTTAAGTGATTGAAATTCACACTCTCTTATTTCACTTCAGTTGTAATATGGTTCCATAATCTTTTTTGTCTTGAACATCCCATGGTTCTGGCATCTCCAAAATCTTGGAATATCCATGACAACTTAAGCATCACCTTTACAATTTTACTCAGTGGCCTTTTAGGGTCTACTTTCTGGGGTGAGATCCTCAGCAATCAGTAAAGGATTACTTAGCCTCAGAAGCTTCCTGGAACTGTGGTGCAAAAATCCATGACCCACTGTGTTCTACCCAAAGTTTGGTTGTGTGTCTTAAAATCTGCTTTGATCCCCTGGTGGGGAGATCTTTCAGAGGACATCTATGATGGGCTCCCATCCTGTTCCTTCTCTTCAACCACTTCTGGTGTCTATTCTCTTTGCCTTTCTGAATGAGAATTAAACATCCTGTCTGGGAGATTTTAGTATGTTTATCCTCTATTATACGACTAATATCAACTTACAACTGAGTACATACTATGCATGTTTTTCTGGCTCTAAGTTACCTCACTCAGGATGATCCTTTTTAGCTCCATCCATTTGCCTGTAAGTTTCATGGTGTCTTTTTTTTTCCTAGCTGAATAGTATTGCATTGTGTGGATGTACCACACTTTCTTTATCCATTCTTTGTTTGAGGGACATATGTGTTGTTTTCAGGTTCTGGCTATTACAAATAAAGCTGATATGAGCTTAGCTGAGCAAATGTCTTTGTTGTATGGTAAAGCATCTTTTGGGTATACCTGGGGTTTCAGATACAGAGCTATTCCCAATTTTCTGAGAAAGTACCCAAATGATTTCCATAGTGGTTGTATAGATTTGCATTGCCACCTGCAATGGAGGAATGTTCCCCTTTTTCCACAAGGGGAGAGTGTAGGAAGTCTTATGGAAGAGGGATGCTGGACATGAAAAGGACAGGAGCTCCACCAGAAGACCAGCAGAGTCAACAAATCTTGGCTAGTCTGGTCCTGCAAAGACTGATGCACCAACAAAGAATTATGCACAAAGAAGACCTGCTCAGATGTAGAAGATAGGTAGGTCATTCTCCATGTGGGTCACTTACTATGGGTAGTAGAGGCTGTCTCTGACATGGACTGATTTGCTTGCTCTCTGATCACTTCCCGCTGCTGGAGTGGACTTGCCAGGCCACAGAGGAAGAAGATGCAGCTAGTCTTGATGAGACTTAATAGGCTGTGGTCAGTTGGCAGGGGAAGAGGGCTCTCCCTTTCTGAGGGTTAGGGGATGGGGATAGGAAGAATAGGGAGGGAGGTTACCATCGGGTTGCAAAATGAATTAATTAAAAAATAAATTAAGAAGGGGGAAGGAAGTATGTGAGTTGACATATATAGAGAGGAACAAAGTGATATTTCTTTCTCATGAACCCCAAGTTACTAAAATATGCACTGCTTTTGTCATTACATTATTAATTTTAAGTCATAAAACTTAAGGTATATTAAGGTTTTAGAATATAAAAGTATTAATGAGGACTAGGGAAGGGAAAAGGGTAAAGAAAGATGGAGGATAACACCAGGAGGAGAGAAGGGAAGAGGCTAAAATGTAAAGTGAATACATTATAAAAATAAATTTAAATTAAAAAGAAAAAAATTTTTGTGACCATTCTTGGATCTTTTATGACTACGTGATTCCCTGTGAATGATATCACTAAGATCTAAGATCTGCTGCCAGGTTAGGGTAGAACCTGACCCCTTTGGTCTAAAGCTGTAACAGTCATCCTGTGATGACACTGGTGAAACACTTTCTTGGCAGTTTTTTCCCAAGAATTGGGAATCCTTTCAACATTCTGAGTTTAAGCTCCCTCTTTTCAAACCAACTCTCATTTTTACTATCCTGGTTTCTTATCTTCAGAGAACCAATCCTGAATTTTGCTGTAAAGCAGTATATTTCTCTTTAAGAACTGCATCCTCTATTCTGGTATGCATTTCATTTGTAACTTTAAACTTATTGAAAATCTTTTTTTCCTCCAAGAAACTTCGTATCTTCTGTATCTTTCTGCCCTACTTATTGCTCATTTTCACTGTAGATTACTTAAGAGGGGAAAGTATTAATTATGCTACTGACTGAATGCTAGTATACTTTGAACATTTTCCCAGTAAACAAATTGCTTCATCGCTACAGTATTCTGCTTCACTGCATTCTGCAGAATGCAGCTTCGCTGATTTTACCAAAGTATAACCAAAATACCTTCTAGACCTCCTCAGATGGAGTCTTTTTCCCCCGCTGAAAACACACTAGCTGAGTTCTCACCATACACATTTTTTCTACCATTGTTTTCTAAAATTCCCATCAGAATGGCCCATTAACCTCTTCTTAGAGCATCCCTGGACTTCTCCAGTCCAAAGCTCCAAACTCTTCTCCATTCCTACTACAATCTAGCCATGGAGACTTAAGAAACACATGATCAGATTTATCATACCATCAACCTCACTACATGGTACAAATTTTTATATTAGTTCCATGTTTTCTTATTGAAACAAAATACCTGTCATAAAGTTTGAAGAGCAAGCTTAATATTGGATGATTTCCCAGAGGACCCAGTTGTGAGCCTAGCATTCATGTGGCAGCTCACAAATGTTCCTAACTGTATTTCTAGGGAATCTCTGTACCCTCTTCTGGCTTTCTGAGACCCCAGGAACACATGATACATAGATGTACATGCAGGCAAAACATATACAAATAAAATTAAAATTTCTTTAAAAGATGGTTTCTTTAAACCAGAGCATATCTATTTAAAAATACTATATAAAACTAACTTCTAGGGGCTTCAGCTTTCTCTGTCCTCATTTCTACTTTTCGGAACATCTATGTGTCTTGCTATGTGTATGTGTGTGTGTGTGACTTCACCTTTAATAAAAGCCTTCACTCTCTTGAAAACCAATAGTAACTTAAGTAAGGAAAGATTTATTCCAGCTCACAGTTTCAGGATACCACTTATTATAGCAAAGGTCTCTTGGTGGCAGAAATTTGAGGAGCCAGCTGGTTACACTGTGGGAACAAAACAGGGATTTTGTTTTATTATTTAATTGTACATTAAACCCACTATTTAATAAAAAGAGTTGTTTTAAAAGTATCATTGATTCATATGTGTTTAAGTATATAGGAACTTGTCCAAATTTCCCAAAGTGTGTAATATTATGATGATTCAAATGAGAGTCATCTCCATAGGCTCATATATTTGCATGCTTAGTCCCAGGTTGTGGACTGTTTTGAAAGTGTCAGGAGCTGTGGCTTTGTTAGCTGAAATGTGGCACTGGAAGTGGGTTTAGATTTCTAAAAAGCCCATGCTAGGCTCAGTCTGTCTTTCTGAGTCTCTCACTCTGCCTTTGTCTGTTTCTCTGTCTCATTTTCTCTGTGTCTGTCTCACTGTCTTCTCTGTCTCACCATCTCTCTGTCTCTGTCTGTCTCTTTTCCTTGCTTTCACTCTCTCTCTCTTGCAGATCAGGATGAAAATGTCTCAGGCACTTCTCTAGCACTATCCCTGCATGCACGCACCCGCACTCACTACTATGATAACCATCGGCTAACCATCTGAAACTGGAAGCAAGCCCACTATTAAATCCTTTTTTTTATAAGAGTTGAATTTGTCATGATGTCTCTTCATAGCAATAGGACAGTAACCAAGACAAATACCTACAGGTGTTGTACATCATTATGAAAATACTTGTAATTATAGCACTAATAGTTATTTTGTAAACCTGACCTTCATTACCAATTGCTCATATGGTGTATGCATACTCATATTATATGTTTTGATGTTTTTATGAATAATTTTGTGTCTTTAAATGTAGACAGAAGAACAGTAATGTTTTGAAATATAAGATGTACCTGAAATGCAGATAAAATATCATGTTTTCCTCACAGTGACAAAGGCTATAGGCAACACATTTATAAGAAACAGATTAAAAAAGAATACATAACACATTTATTTAATCAAAGTTTTACACAAGATATACTTCCAAAATGAAGACACAAGTCCTCAGTAATAAATTTTATATTTCGGTTAACTGAAGAATGAAAAGACATATATAGGTATGATTTGGATACCTATTTTAGTTAGTATGTTGCATTATAAGTGAAAACAGGAGGAAGGAGGGTGGGAGCAGATCAAAGTCCTAGCTTCTAAGACCTACTGGTCTCCTTTAGTTGAAAGTACTTAGCATGTCTTCTAAAAGATTCAGTTTGTCTGGTTTTATGTTGAGGTCTTTGATTCACTTGGCCTTTAGTTTTCTGCAGGGTGATAAATAAGGATCTATTTTCACTTTCTACATGCAGATATTCAGTTAAACCAACACCACATCTTAAAGATGCTGTATTTTTTCCATTTTATGGTTTTGGCTGTTTTTTTTTTTTTGTCAAAAATCAAATTTTCTTACATGTGTGGGTTTACTTCTGGGTCTTCAGTTAGATTCCATTGATCCATTATTCTGTTTTTATGCCAGTGCTGTACAGTTTTTATCACTATTGCTGTGTAGTACAGCTTGAGATCAAGGATGGAGATACCTACAGAACACTAACAGCACAGGCTCTAAGATCATTAACCAATAAATGGGATTTTATGAAACAAAAAATCTGTAAAGCAAAGAATACTGTCATCAAAACAAAATGACAGCCTACAGACTGGGAAAGGATCTTTATGAACCCTGTATCTGACAGAGGGCTGATATCCAGAATATATAAAGAACTAAAGAAGTTAAAAAGCAACAAATCTCTCACTTCTTTCGTAAGATTCCCTGCACTCTGCCCAAAGTTTGCCTATGAGCTTCAGCATCTGCTTTGATACACTTCTGGTTAGAGTCTTTTGAGGCCCTCTGAGGTCAGCTCCTGTCCTGTTAACTATTTTCACCCTCTTCCGATGTCACTTAATTTTACCTTTCTGAGTGGGGATTGATCATTTTACCCTGGGTCCTCTTTCTTGTTTAGCTTCTTTAGGTGTACTGATTTTAGTATGTTTATCCTATATTATATGTCTATTATCTATTTATAACTGAGTATATACCATGTGTGTCTTTCTATTTCTGGGATACCTCACCCAGGATGATCTTTTTCTAGATCCCACCATTTGCCTGCAAATGTCATGATTTCCTTGTTTTTAATTGCTGAGTAAAATTGTGTACCACAATTTCTGTATCCGTTCCTCCATTGAGGGGCATCTGGGTGTTTTCCAGGTTCTGGCTATTACGAATAAAGTTGCTATGAACATGGTTGAGCAAATGTCCTTGTTGTGTACTTGAGCATCTTTTGGATATATGTCTAGGAGTTACCACTAGCTGGATCTTGAGGACGAAGTTACCAGGCTACAGAGGAATATAATGCAGGCAATCCTGATGAGACTTGATATGCTTGTGTCAGATGGAAGGGGAGGAGGACCTCCCTATCAGTGGACTCAGGGAGGGTCATGGGAGTTGATAAGGGTGGGAGGGTGGGATTGGGAGGGAATGAAGAAAGGGCTATAGCTGGGATACAAAGTGAATAAGCTGCAATCAATAATAATAAATTAATTTTAAAAAGTACTTAGCATGTCAAGGAAGGATATTTGGAGTGTCATGTTCTGAACCCCTACACTTTAAAACAAATGTTTGAAAATTATGAAATGGCATTGGAAATTTAGCTGCTCAAAGATAATATTATTTTAAAAATTGTATGTATCTGTGCGTTCATGAGGAGGATTTATACAAAATAGCAGTGCTCATGGAAGCCAGAAATGAGCATCACATTTCTTGGAATTAGTGCTTCAGGCATTTGTCAACTGCCAATGTGTATTGAGAACTGAAGTTTTATCTTCACAGAACAGCATGTGCTTTTTATTACAGAGGCCTTTCTGCATTTATGAAAGACATGTGGCAATAATTACATATTTTTAATATTACCATCTAACTCTACAGTAGAACTATCTTCTTATTTATTTATTTATTTATTTATTTATCTATTTATTTATTTATTTATTTATTGTGTGTGTGTGTGTGTGTGTGCGTGCGTATATATGTGGAAGGGAAATGCTTCTAATGGTGCAGGTACATGTGGAGGACAGAATACAACTTGTGGAATTCTGCTTTCTACCTCCACCACCTGATACCTGGGGATCAAACACAGGTTTTCAGACGTAACAGTGAGCGCTTATACCCAGTAAGCAATCTTGCAATTCCCTTCCACATATATACACACGCACACACACACACACACACACAATAAATAAATAAATAAATAAATAAATAAATAAATAAATAAATAAATAAGAACAGGATAAAGTGAAGGTATGTGTAATTGGAAGAATAGGTCAAAGAAGCAAATTTTCCTTGAGGGTGAATCATTCAGCAAGTATATTTGCATTTAGCCATTACTGCTTTATTTGGCCAATTTTGTGTTTTTTGTCCCCAGTCGAAACAAAGGGTGGACATAAGCAAAATATAAAGTATAGCTGGTTGGTTTTTGAAGTTATTTGTGAGTTTTTAAATTTTCAACAAGCCTAAAACTAAAATACTCTCACCTGCAATGTATAATTAAATTAACAAGTTTAAATTAATCATGATAATAATTTACTTTGATTCCTCAAGTTCACGTAAATATCATTAAAAGAAGTAGAATGCAAGTGGAATATGCACGTACAATGGAGCAGTATAGTAGGGCCGCATTGCTAGATCACAGGTCCCAATGTTAACAGAAGCATATATAACTTGTGGAGTAACATTTCAAGTAAACACAAAACAAAGGAACAACTCAAGGCAGCTTCCCTTCATTACTTCTGGAAATCTCTCTGGGGGCCTGGCATAAATAATTTCTAAATTCAAGTCAAAATATTTGTTAATAACACTTAATTTCCCCTTTTTTATATTGTTTTATAATATAAGTTATAACTATAATATTTATCTATGTTTGTGAGGAACACAGATAATTTGAACATTTTGGAGGGTCTAGACAATATTTGAGACATTTCCTCTATTTTATTTTATTATTTTTGTTTGTTTTAGAAAACCATCATTTTTTCAGTTGTTAACATCTTATTTATTTATTTATTTATTTATTTATTTATTTATTTATTTATTTATTACAATTTATGCACTTTGTTTCCTTGCTATAGCCCCGCCCTCTTCTCCTCATAGTCCTACCAACCCTTCCTCTTCTCCCCTACCCCTTCTCTCTGGATCCCTGATAGAGAAGGACCTCTTCCCCCTTCTATCTGACCCTAGCCTATCAGGTCTCATCAGGGATGAATGCCTCATCTTCCTCTGTGGCCTGGCAAGGCTTCATCCCACAAGGGGAGGTGATCAAAGACCCTGACATTGAGTTCATGTCAGAAACAGCCCCTGAGCTTCCTCTAAGGAGGGGTACTAGGTCCTCTCCAAGCATGGTCCTTGGTTGGAGTATTGGTCTCTGCAAGTGCCCCTGCAGAGGTTTTTTGGTTCTGTTGGTCTCCTTGTGGAGTTTCTGTCATCTCCAGGTCTTTCTATCTCCTTCTTCTTTAATAAGGATTTTGGCATTCTGCCCAAAGTTTGGCTATGAGTCTCAGTATTTCCTCTGATATCCTCTTGAGTAAAGTCTTTCAGAGATCCCTGTGGAAGACCCATGTCCTGTTCCTTCTTTTCTCCTACTTCTGATGTCTATCCTGTTTGCTCTTCTGGATGAGGATTAAGCATCTTCTCTAGGGTCCTCCTTGTTCTTTAGCTTGTGTAAGACTATAGATTTTAGTATGTTTATCCTATATTATATGGCTAATATCAACTTACATGTGAGTATATACCATATATGTCTTTCTGCTTCTGGATTACTTCACTCAAGATGATCTTTTCTATGTTCTCTTTTATTTTTTAATCAACAGCTCTCACAAAAAGTTTGGAATGTTTTTGAATTTTGAACTATTATTCTTTTCTTAATGCTTTTTCCCTTGGTATACATTTCTTAAAAATCCTGCTCTATGACTATACCACAATTGAAGCATTAGTATATTAAGAGAATTTAAAATACAATTTATCTCATAATTTACATATGGTTTTAATTGTGAATGGTCTGTGTTCTATATGAAGGTGAATATAAGGCATAGATAATGTATGACAGTTTCTGTTTTAATTAAAGTTTTATTTTTATATTAATTAGTTTATTCTGTTTATATCCCAGCTGTAGTCCCTTCTCTCCTCCCAACCCTACCCTTCTTCCCCCATCTCCTTCTATACCCCTCTCCAAGTCTACGGATAGGGGAGATACTCCTGCCCTCCCATCTGACACTAGCTTATCCGGCCTCATCAGAACTGGCTGTATTGTCCACCTCTGTGGCCTGGCAAGGCTGCTCCCCCATCAGGGTCAAAGAGCCAGCCACTGAATTCATGTCAGAGACAGACCCTGTTCCTCTTACTAGGGTATCCACTTGTATACTGAGCTGCCACGGACTACATCTTAGCAGGGGTTCTAGGTTATATCAATGAATGATCCTTGGTTGGAGTATCAGTCTCAGAAAAGACATCTATGCCCAGATATTTTGGATCTGTTGCTCTACATGTGGAGCTCCTGTTCTCTCCAGGTCTTACTGTCTCCCCCTTCTTTCCTAAGATTCCTTGCATTCTGTCCAAAGTTTGTGTATGAATCTCAGTATCTGCTTTGATTCAATGCTAGTTAGAGTCTTTCAGAGGCCCTCCATGGTAGGCTCCTGCCCGGTTTCCTGTTTTCTCCTCCTTACAAGGTCCGTGCCATTTTCCTTTTCTGAATGAGGATTGATCATCTTACCCAGAGTCCTACTTCTAGCTTACCTTCCTTAGATAATACAGATTTTTGTAGGTTCATTCTATATTGTATGTCTAGTATACACTTAAATGTGAGAATATGTAGTGTGTATCTTTCTGTTTCTGGGATACCTCACTCAGTATGATCTTTTCTAGTTCCTACCATTTGCCTACAAATTTCATGATTTCCTTGTTTTCAATTACTGTGTAGAATCTATTGTATAAATGTACCACAATTTCTGTATCCTTTCCTCCATTGAGGGACATCTGGATTGTTTCCAGGTTCTGGCTACTACAAATAAAGCTGCTATTGGCATTGTTGAACAAATGTCCTTGTGTATTTGAGCATATTTTGAATATATGCCTAGAAGTGGTGTAGCTGGATCTTGAGGAAGAGCTATTCCTAATTGAGAAAGCACCAGATTGATTTACAAAGTGGTTGGATGAGTTTATATTCCCACCAACAATGGAGGAGGGTTCCCTTTTCTCCACATCCTCTCCAGCATGTATTATCACTTGAGTTTTTGATCTTAGCCATTCTGATGGGTGTAAGGTGAAATCTCAGGGTCGCTTTGATTTTGATTTTGTATTTGATTTTTGATTTGTATCTCCCTGATGACTGAGGACTTTGAACATTTCTTTAAGTGTTTCTCTGTCATTCTATATTTGTCTACAGAGAATTCTCTGTTTAACTCTGTACCCCCTTTTTAAAATTGGATTACTTGATTTGAGGTTTTCAACTTCTTTATTTCTTCACATATTCTGGATATTAGCCCTCTGTCAGATATAAGGTCTGTGAAGATGCTTTCCAGTCTGTAGGCTGTCGTTTTCTTCTGACAACAGTGTCTTTTGCTTTACAGAAGATTTTCAGTTTCATGAGGTTCCATTTATTGATTGTTGATCTTAGAGCCTGTGCTGTTGATCTTCTCTTCAGGAAGTTATCTCCTGTGCCAATGATTTCTAAGCTATTCCCCACTTTCTGTTCTAACCAATTTAGTCTGGTTTTATGTTGAAGTCTTTCCTCCAATTGAACATTAGTTTTGTGCAGGGTGATAAATATGGATCTATTTTCGTTTTTCTGCATGTAGACATCCAGTTGGACCAGCACCATTTGTTGAAGAGGCTGTCTTTTTTCCCTTGAATGGTTTTGGCTTCTTTCTCTAAAATCAGTATCCATAGGTATGTGGGTTTATTCCTGGCTTTTCTATTCAATTCCATTTATCCACCCTTCTGTTTCTGTGCTAGTACCATGCGGCTTTTATTACTGTTGCTCTCTAGTACAGCTTGAGATCAGTTGTTGTACATGATCATTTTGGCAATTCTTGGTTTTTTGTTTTTCCATATGAAGTTGAAACTTTTCCTTTCAATTTTTGTAAAGAATTGTGTTGGTATTTTGAAGAGTATTGCATTGAATCTGTAGATTGCTTTTGGCAGGATGGCCATTTTCACTATGTTAATTCTACTGATTCATGAGCACAGGAGATCTTTCCATCTTCTGATACCTTCTTCAATTTCTTTCTTCAGAGACCTGAAGGTTTTTTTTGAACAGGACTTTCACTTGCTTGGTTAATGTCACACCAAGGTACTTTATATCCTTTGTGGCTCTTGTGAATGGTGTTGTTTCCCTAATTTCTTTCTCAGCCCTTTTGTCTTTGATATATAGGAGGGTTCCTGATTTTTTTCAGTTAATTTTGTATCCAGCCACTTTGCTGCAGGTGTTTATCATCTGAAGGATTTCTCTGGATGAATTTTTGGGGTTACTCATATAGACTATCATATCATCTGCAAATAGTGATACTTTGACTTCTTCCTTTCTGATTTGTATCCCCTTGATCTTCTTTAGTTTTCTTGTTGCTCTAGCTAGGCCTTCAAGAACTATGTTGAAGAGATATGGAGAGAGTGGGCAGCCCTGCCTTGTCCCTGATTTCAGTAGGATTGATTTAAATTTCTCTCCATTTAGTTTGATATTGGCTATAGGCTTGTTGTATGTTGTCTTTACTATGTTTAGTTATGTGCCTTATATCCCTGACCTGTCCAAGACTTTAAACATGAATGTTGTTGGATTTTGTCGAAAACTTTTTCGGCATCTAAGGAGATGATCCTGTGGTTTTTCTCCTTCAGTTTGTTTATATTATGGATTAGGTTGAGGGATTTCCATACATTGAACCACCCATGCATGCCTGGAATGAAGCCTACTTGGTCATGGTGGATGATATCTTTTGTGTGTTCTTGGATTTGTTTGCCAGTATTTTACTTAGTATTTTTGCATCAATGTTCATAAGAGTGAGAGGTCTGAAGTTCTCTTTTTGGGTGGGTCTTTGTGTGGTTTAGTTATCAAGGTGACTGTGGCTTCATAGAGTGTGTTTGGTAATGTTCCTTCTGTTTCTGTTTTGTGGAATAATTTGAAGAGAATTGGAGTTAGCACTTCTTTGAAGGTCTCGTAGAATTCTGCACTGAAACCATTTGGCCCTGTATTTTTTTGTAAAGGGAGACTTATGATGATTGCTTCTATTTCCTTGGCGGGTATAGGACTATTCAGTCTTTCTACCTCATCTTGATTTAGTTTTGGTAAATGGAATCTATCAAGAATTTTGTCCATTTACTTTAGATTTTCAAATTTTGTGGCATATATGTTTTTGTAGTAAGACTTAATGATTGTTTTGATTTTCTCAGTGTCTGCTGTTATGTCCCCCTTTCCATATCTGATTTTGCTGATTTGGATAGTTTCTCTCTGTCTTTTAGTTAGTTTGGCTAAGGGTTTGTCTATCTTGTTGATTTTCTCAAAAAACATCTCTTGGTTTCATTGACTTTTTGAATACATTTATGTGATTCTATTTTATTGATTTCAGCCTGGAGTTTGATTGTTTCCAGCCATCTGCTCCTCTTGGGTGTGTCTGCTTCTTCTCCCCCCTCTAGGGCTTTCAGCAGGGCCATTAAGTTGCTTGTATGAGATGTTTCAAATTTCTTTTTGAAGGCCCTTAAGTAATATGAATTTTCCTCCTAGCACTGCTTTCATTGTGTCCTATAAGTTTGGGCATGTTGTGCCTTCATTTTCATTGAAATCTTTAATTTCTTTCTTGATTCCTTCCCTAACCCAGCTCTCAATGAGTAGGGAGTCGTTCAGTTTCCATGTATATGTAAGCTTTTTGATATTTCTCTTGTTGTTGAGGTCCAGCTTTAGTCCATGATGGCCACATAGACTACAAGGGTTTATTTCAATCTTCTTGTATCTGTTGAGGCTTTTTTGTGCCCAGGTATATGGTCAATTTTGGAGAAGGTTCCATGGGGTACTGAGAAGAAAATATACTCTTTTGAGTTTGGGTGAAATGTTCTGTGGACATCTATTAGGTTCATTTGATTTAGGACCTCTGTAAGTGCCTTTATTTCCCTATTTGGCTTCTGTCTAGATGATCTCTCCCTTGTTGAGAGTGGAGTATTGAAGTCTCCTACTATTAAGGTGATGGGATCGATGTGTGATTTAAGCTTTAATTATGATTTTATTAACAAATGTAGGCACTCTTATATTTGGGGCATGGATGTTTAGAATTGTAATTCATCCTGGTGGATTTTTTCTTTGATGAGAATAAAATTCCCCTCCTCATCTTGTTTGATTAATTTTGGTTGAAATTAAATTTTATTCAGTATTAGGATAGCTACCCCGTATTGTTCTCTTGGGCCATTGAACTTGAAAAATGTTTTTCCAGCCCTTTGTTCTGAGGTAGTGTTTATCTTTTTTGCAGAGAGGTGTTTCTTGGATGCAACAAAATGTTGGATCCTGTTTCTACAACCATTCTGTCAGTCTGTGTCTTTTTCTTTGAGAGTTGAGTACATTGATGTTGATAGATAATAGTGACCAATGAATGTTAGTTCCTTTTATTGTGGAATTGGTGGTGTTACTGTATTAATTGCTTATTTTTTTAAATTTTTGTTGAGGAATTATCTCTATCCTATGTTTGCTTGGTTGATGTTGGTTTCATTGGATTGCACTTTTCCTTCTAGTATCTTCTCTAGGGATGGTTTTCTGAATAGATACTGCTTAAATTTATATTTGACATTGTATATTTTCTCCATCTATGTTTATTGAAAGCTTCCCTGGGTGTAGTAGTCTTGGTTGACATTTGTGGTCCTTTAAAGTCTGCATGACATTTGCCCAGGCCCTTCTGGCTTTCAGAGTTTCTTTTGTGAAATCTGTGGTGAATATGATATATCTACCTTTATACGTTACTTGGCCTTTTCCCCTTGCTGCTTTTAATATCTTTTCTTTGTTCTGTAGATTTAGTGTTTTGACTCTGATGTGACATGAGGAGTTTCTTTCCTGATCTAGTCTATTTGATGTTCTGTAGGTCTCTTTTATTTTTATGGGCATCGCTGCCTGGGAATTGAGTCCACAGAAGTAGTCTATGGAGAAGTCTGAGGTTGATTTGTATCCTATTGTTTTCAGGTCAGGGTTTGTCCCCTTTCTCTCAGAAAGCCTCAATGTCATTGTTTTGGGTTCAGCTGTCCCTCAACAAAGCAATTTTGCAGTTTCAGATCCTCTCTCCCTCAGATATGGTGAGTGCCGTTCGCCACCATCTTGGATCACACCTCTAGGCTATTTCCAGATTCTGACTATTACAAATAGAGCTACTATGAACATGGTTGAGCAAATGCTCTTTTTGTATAGTTGAGCATATTTCAGATATATGCCTAGGAGTGGTACCAAGGTTAAGAATCTATATGATATTGCTTTAATATTTTATGAAAGAAAAAACTTCATGTATTTTATACATAAGTACAAAATTTTGTAGTTTTTAAATTAGGAGCGTCTTGAACCAGGATATACAAACTACACAACAGCTTTAACAAACACTTTATTATTATCAGTTAATTTTTCCCAAATATATGCATGTTTCTAACATGCTGTAGTGACTACATCCAGGAAATACTTTTGGTATAAGGCTACAACCAACAACTCGAAAAGTAGTCCTCAGTAACATGCTTTGGCAAGATGAACATAACACTAGTCCAAATGGTATTCACTATCAAGATTTCAACAGCTGAGTCTACTACTTTTTTACAATGCTACAATATGTTGAAAAATAAATTAAGGTGGAGAAAATCATGGTAAATTTAGTGGCTGTCTAGATTTTGGGATTCAGGAAAACAATCTATAACAGTAAAATGATTTAGAGCAGAAAAATGAAAATAATTCCTTATTCTTTTATGTTTGTATATGGGCTTCTCATACAAATGATGGATTAATATTCCAAAAAAGGGGAAACTGGGAGTGGATTAGTTGATAAAATTAATCTTTCATAAGCATGAGTACCGAGTTCAATTGCCAGAACCCACATGGGAATGCTTTGTTTGCTGATGTGTGGATATAATCCCAGTGTTAAAGAAATAGAGACAGGAGGATCCAGACATTCACTGGCTAGCAAGTCTAGCCTAATTGGTGAACTCCAGGCCAGTGGTACTCCTAGTCACAAAGGACATCCACACTGTTTCTGCTGATTATACATGAGGTTTTCCTTGGGCTTACATACACACACAAATGCAGACATGCATGCACACACACTCTCCACGCTCTCACACTTGCAAGCACCTACACTAAAGAATGCATACATGCACCATATATATGTATATATGTATACACATAAAATTGAGAACAAATTAGAAGATCCAAGAGTATTTTGCTAACATATATATCTTGTATGTAAGTGATAAATATCGAAGAAATATTGCTTGTATTTCAGGAGTAAACTAATAATAAAGAAAATAAGTTATAGGGAAAACAAAATGTGTGATGACAGCTAAAGTATGGTAAACAATACTAATACATTCTTTCTCCACCAATAAGAATTGCTTGTGATTTGGTAATATTTTTTCCTGGTACAGATAAATAATGTCTTTGTAATAAACATTTCCAGAGCAACATTTGAACTGCATTGTAAGATCATAACTTCTCTGATTTCAGGGATCCTTCTGTGACTGATGACTCTTAAATATTCATCTCAAAATAATATTTATGCTAAAAGATACATTTTAGAATGCCCTATTCTGTCTTATACTCATATTGTGGGGTGAAATTTTAATAACCTACAATTTGAATAACCAATTCCATGAAAACACAAAAATGAAGGTAATCTAAAATTTTCTAGGTGGAACATACCAAGTAGAATACATAATTAAAGCCGAAAGTTGGATCTTAACACTTCGTTTATCATGGTCTGATGAATTTCCCTAAATATATTTGTACTTCTAACATAATTTAATAATTATACCCAGGAAATACTTGTGGCATAAGACTACAACCAACAACTAACATTATAACCTTTTTTGGCCAGAGGAGTGTCAGAAAAAATATCGAATTAATAAATGGAGGCATGATATCCAAAGTTAAAATGAACATAATATAGTTTGCTAGGCTATTTGGTCATACTTCTTTCTTTGACATTATTTATTTTTAATTAAATTTTTATTTCTATATTAATTACAGTTTATTTACTTTATCTCCTCCCTCATTCCCTCCCCATCTCACCCCCCCCCTCCCTCATCACCTCCCTGCCCTCTCCAAGGCCACTTATAAGAGAAGTCCTCCTCCTCTTCCATCTGACCCTAGCTTATCAGGTCTCATCAGGACTGGTTGCAATGTCTTCCTCTGTGGCCTGACAAGGCTGCTCCTCCCTCAGGTCTGTAGGTTATCTCCAAGAATGTCCTTTGATTGGAGTATCCGTCTCAGAAAAGACCCCTAGGCCCAGATTTCTTGATTCAGTTGCTCTCTTTGTGAAGCTCCTCTCCCTTCCAGGTCTTTCTATCTTCCCCTTCTTTCATTAGATTTTCTGCACTCTGCCCAAAGTTTGGGTATGTGTCTCAGCATGTGCTTTGATACACAGCTAGGTAGAGTCTTTCAAAGGCTCTCTGTGGTTGACTCCTGTCCTGTTCTCTGTTTCCTTCCTCTTCCAATGTCCATCCTGTTTGCCTGTCTGAGTGAGGAGTGATCATCTTACCCAGGGTACTCTTTCTTGCTTATCTTCTTTAGGTGTACTGATTTTAGTATGTTTATCCTATATTATATGTCTAATATCTATTTATAGCTGAGTATATACCATGTGGGTCTTTCTGTTTCTGGGATACCTCAATCAGGATGATCTTTTTCTAGATCCCACCATTTTGCCTGCAAATTTCATGATGTCCTTGTTTTTAATTGCTGAGTGGTATTCCTTTGTGTAAGTGTACCACAATTTCTGTATCCATTCCTCAGTTGAGGGGCATCTGGGTTTTTTCCAGGTTCTGGCTATTATGAATAAAGTTGCTATGAACATGGCTGAGCAAATGTCCTTGTTGTGTACTTGAGCATCTTTTGGATATATGCCTAGGAATTGTATAGATGCATCTTGAGGAAGTACTATTCTTAATTGTCTGAGAGAGCACCAGATTGTTTTCCAGAGTGGTTGTACAAGTTTACATTTCCACCTGCAATGGAGTAGGATTCCCTTTTCTACACATCCTCTCCAGCATTTATTGTCACTTCAGTTTTTTTTTTTTTCTTATCCATTCTGATGGGTGTAAGGTGAACTATCAGGATTGTTTTCATTAGCACTGCCCTGATAACCAAGGGCATAGAACATGAGTGGTCTCAAAAATTCAAACAGAGAACTCCTTCAGCTGATAAGCACCTTCAGCAAAGTGGCTCAATACAAAATTAACTAAAAAGAAATAAATCAATAGCCCTCTTGCATACAAAGGCAAAAGGGCTGAGAAAGTAATTAGGGAAACTACACCCTTCAAAATAGCCACAAATAAAATAACTTGGTATGACTTTAACCAAGCAAGTGAAAGATGCATTTGAAAAACAAACAAACAAACAAACAAAAAACAACTTCAAGTCTCTGAAGAAAGAAATAGAAAAAGATATAAGAAGATGGAAAAATCTCCCATGCTCATGAAAGAGTAGGATTAACATAGTGGAATTGGCCATCCTGCCAGGAGCATTTTAGAGATTCAATGCAATTCCCATCAAAATACCAACACAATTCTTTACAGACCTTGAAAGAGCAATTTTCAATTTCATACAGAAAAACAAGAAACTCAGAATTGCTGAAACTATCCTGTACAACAACAAATGGTCTGGAGGTATCTCCATCCTTGATCTCAAACCGTACTACAGAGTAATAGTAATAAAATCTGCATGGTATTGGCATAGAAACAGAATGGTGGATCAATGGAATCCAATAGAAGGTACAGAAACAAACCCACATACCTACGGATACTTGATTTTTGATGAAACCACATTTTATTGGAAGTTTTGCTTTCTTTAAAATCTCAGTTATGTAGACAGCTCAGATCTGTAATGACTTGGTGTTGGGGATGGGGTAGAGATCAGATTGCTTTGCTTGACACTTCCAATTTACTCAATTAATAATGTACTAATGTTCTGCAGTTGAGAGTGACTCTATGTAAACTTAGCAATGTCAAAACATGACACCTGCCATCCTGCTGTGATCAATGAACAGATAATGGACAGCAGTTTGCACCATGTTGCTGAGGCTGTAAGTCTCCAGGGCTGTGAGCCAGGGGAGCCCTTTCTCCTCCAGTATTTTTTTTATTTTGGTAACAAGAATGGACCAAGACGAAGCCTTATCTCTTCCCTCTGTACCACAGCATCCCATTTTAATTTTCTCATCACTTTTTTCTTCTACATCTCTCTAATAGCTTATGGCTCATATACACATTGTTGGAAGTATGCATACAAATATAGTTGTTTTAGTAGGAAATAAATGGCATCTTTTTAATTCTTCAAAAAAATCCTCTATTCTCTTATGTATATATGTTTTTGTTTTAATCCCATGTGTGGGATTTTGATTTGAGATTAGTTTGTCTACAGCTGATAATGGCCTCCTGCAAGGCATGGTGTCTGCCTTCTGGCAGGTTACAGCCTGCCTCGTACAGCACAGAGAGGGAATTGTTCTAGGACTCTGGAGGATATAAATAGGGAACCACCAGAAGAGAATGTATGGTAGTTTGGAGAGGCACTTCATGTACAGTGGCTTGGAGGGATAGATGGAGAAGACAACTTTCTGTGTTTGCTATTGACAGATATTGGTACCCCCCCCCCCAAAAAAAAACATTTACTCTAAACAGCCAGAAGAAGTAAAAGGGTCAGTCAGCACTCCCTCTCCCCACTAACCTTCTTTCTCTTACTGAAGGTTAAAGGGTTTCTGGAAGGGAGGTAGATGCCTAAATATTTTAGGAATGATATATCAGAAGTTGAACATTACAATAAAAAGAACATATTTGTCAATTAAAAACCTTAGACTGCTTCAATACCCTGAAGGGTAGAGTGTTTCAGAGGCCACCTTTGGAAGGCTCCTTTCATGCTACTTGTCTTTTTCTACTTCCAATGTCTATCCTGTTTGTCCTTCTGAATGAGGGTTAAGCCTCTTCCCTAGTATCCTCCTTGTTGTTTAGTTTCTTTAGGATTTTAATATGTTTATTCTATATTTTATGGCTAATATTTACTTATAAGTGAGTAGATACCATGTGAAGAAGAAGCTAAGACTCACAACCAAACTTTGGGCAGAGTACAGGAAATCTTATGAAAGAAAGGGAAGATGGAAAGACCTGGAGGGGACAGGAGCTCCAAAAGGAGAGCAACAAAGCCAAAAATAAGGGTTCAGGAAGTCCTGCAGAGACTGAAGAATCAACTGAGGACCTAGACCCCATGCTCAGATGTATCCCATGGGCAGCTTCAGTGTCCATGTGGGTCTCTGAGTAAGGGGAGCAGAGGCTTTCTCTGACATGGACTCAGTGGCCAGCTCTTTGATCACCTTCCCCCAGTAAGCTGTCCTAACTAGGCCATAGAAAAAGAGGATCTACCCAGTTCTGATAAGACCTGATAGGCCTTGGTCAGATAGTAGGGGAGGAAGACCTCCCCTATCTGTGGACTAGAAGAAGGATATAGGAGAGGAAGAGAGAAGGAGAGTGGGACCTGTAAGAGATGAGGGTGATGCTACAGTTGGGGTACAAAGCTGGTATATTTATTGAATAAATTGTAATAAATAAAAATAATAAAGAAAAAATTAAAAAAATAGACTGGTAGCTGAAAAATACTTGAATAGCAAATTAGCATTATTAATAAAGAATGTCCATTTGAAAATATTAGTTGAACAACAAAAGACATAAAACAGATCAGCTTTTGGACGTCAACTTAGTGGTTTTATTAATTTTTATTTTTTATATTAATTACAGTTTGTTCAATTTGTATCCCAGTTCTACTTCCCTCCCTTCTCCCCTCCCAATTACACCCTCCCTCTCTGGTCTCCTTCCATGCCCCTCTCCAAGTTCACTGATAGGGGAGGTCCACTTCCCCTTCCATCTGACCCTAGCCTATGAGGTCTCATTAGGACTAGGTGCATTGTCATCATGAAAATGCAAATCGAAATGACCCTGGGATTTTACCTTACACCCATCAGAATGGCTAAGATCAATGGCTGGGATTTACTTAAATCTATCTATCTATCTATCTATCTATCTATCTATCTATCTATCTATCTATTCTCTTTATAGCCTGATTCCAACCCCCTCTTTCCTCTCCTCCAATTCCCACCCTCACATTCCCTCCCACTACCCCTCTTCTTCTCCTTAGAAAATGAGAGGCACCCAAAGGTTAATAATGCACCCTGGCACCTCAAATCACAATAAGACTAAGAGCATCCTCTCCTACTGGTTACTGACAAGGCAGCCCAGCTACAGGAAAGGGGTTCAGAGGCAGGCAAGAAGTCAGAGACAGCCATTAAAAGAAATCACAGTTTGGGGGCATCTCTTGGAAATAGGAGGCTCCTGGGAGTCTATGGGAGTGACTCTAGCTCAGACTGCTAAGAGTGAGGGTTAAGGAGCCTGAATTTGCTACTTCCTTCAGGCAGGTAGGACTGCCAGTGGAGGGAGGAGGACACTAACCCACCCATAAAAACCTTTGACTCAAAATTTGTCTTGCTTACAAGAAGTGTAGAGATAAAGATGAAGCAGAGATTGAGGAAATGGAAAATGATGCTGGGATTTTGTTTGCTTTGTACATGTCTTTTTCATGTAGTTACAACTGTTGTAAATGCATGTATGCATAACTGTTTGTTCTGTTATATCTGGAAAACAATTTGTCCATAGCCTGCTACTATGTTTGAGGCTTGCAATATATTTTTTTCTCTTTTGGGCAGTGCTCTCTGAGATATGGAATTAGAAACTGTACTCAGTTAGGGCTAGGTACACCACAGTCTCTTATTGTCTGGACTTTGACCTGTGAAGGTTTTATATTTATTTATTTGCCATTTACTGCAAAAAAAATCTGATGAATGCTAAAGGCTGCACTAATCCATGAGTATAACAAGCCTTTGAGAAAGTTTAGTCCTATGTCCATTAAGCAGAAAAATAGTAGTAGGGATTTTTCTAGGGCTTATGACCCACCAGCCATAGGTCCTTGACCTACATAGTAGTGTTAATGATTATTTCAGATGTGGAGATGGCCTTAGATCTATACAGTAATTTGTTAGTCACTCTTATAACACACATGCCTTGGTGTACTATTGGGCATGTCTTGACACGTGGTCACTTTTGTAGTCTGCAGGCTTTACAGCTGGATAAGACTGGTAATCTTTTTTCTCTTCCAGTAGTACACATATAACCTTACAGTACAATGAAAGCCAGTAGGAATGAGGCTTCCAGGTTGGTACCAGCTTGATTTCTCCTTGTTCTATCATCTAAGTATGTGGTATCTTCATTAGTAGAATCTTACCATTAACTTCAGGAGAGTGATCTAGAGCAATGACAACAAACCATAATCTTCAGGTGTTTACGGCCCAACACGTAAAAAAAAAAAAAAAAAAAAGGTAACCCACACATGACACTAGAATTTCCTTTCATCAGAGAGTCTATGATATCTGTCAGAGGCATTGCCATCTTGGTTAGGGTAACTCCACTGAATTACCTTCATGTATATGTATTTTAGGAAGGTTCTGTGTGGTGTTTGAAAGCTCTTGAATGTTAGTCACTTGTCCCCATGCTCCATTCCCTCCCATGTCCTCCAGTCTTATACCCCATTTTATACTTTCTACTCCATTTTCTCCCTTTGAAAATATTATGTTTTAAGTAGAGATAAAGTACATGAAGATCATGTATTGGTGATAATAAAACCTAACAGCATCACTAGAATATCTGAATATCATTAGAATAACAAACTCCAAGCTGGTTGCTATTTTTATGTATATTAAGGAGTATGAAATATCAAAGGTTTTGTAAAAAATGATTTAGTATAGTAATAATAATAATCTCCTTATAAGGAATATTTATAATAATTATTGCTATTAATATATTAAATTATCAGGAAAACAGGATTTAGAACACTTTTACAAAACCTAAAAGTAAAATATATTAATCACTTTCTAGTGAAAACCAAAATGTTAATCAGTGGCAAACGGATACAGTGTCTTGAAATCCATCAAGCAGTGCTACTAGGAATGCAAGCTGGGAAACTAAATAAAATCACATTAATATAAAATGTTAATGTTGCCACAGTACTCTGTAGTTTATATCTCAGGAACAGTTTCACTCTAAAAATCGAAAAAAAAAAAAAACAACAACCCCCAAACACCAGCAACAACAAAAAACTGTGAGACTGTTCAGTACACTTTTATGATTATGTGCATTTGGAGGTCAACTTCCTAGATGAAGAAGTGATTCTATTTTCAGTAAGATAATCTATCATCTCAAAAACAGGTGTATGGGAAGGCACCTGATATCAACCGCTTTCGTGAAGACACAGATGTATTCTCTCTCTCTGTCTCTCTCGCTGTGTGTGTGTGTGTGTGTGTGTGTGTGTGAGAGAGAGAGAGAGAGAGAGAGAGAGAGAGAGAGAGAGAGAGAGAGAGAGAGAGAGAGAGAAAGAGTGCTTGTGTGTGTATTCAATTTAAAGATGTTGTTTCTGGATGGTTCCACACCCATAAATATATGGGAAGTCACTTTTGAGTTGACATTTATTAAATTAAAGTAAAAAGTAAGCATATGATGCTTTGGTGGGTAGAGTCTTAGTAACGATGAAAATAGCTGGGATAAAAATGATCAAAGTACATTGCATTAAATTCTCAGATAATAAATAGTATTTTAAAAAATTTGAAATAATAACATGGTCCCCTTTTCTATAAGATAGGATAAACATAATAAAATCTGTATACCTAAAGAAGCTAAACAAGAAGGAGGACTCAGGGTAAGATGATCAATCCTCACTTAGAAAGACCAATGGGATGGACATTGGAAGTAGGAGAAAACAAGAAACAAGACAGGATCCCACCATAGAGGGTCTCTGAAAGATTTTCCCTAGCATTGTATCAAAGCAGATACTGAGACTCATAACCAAACCTTGGGCAGCGTGCAGAGAAATATATGAAAGAAGGGGGAGTCAGTAAGACTTGGAGAGGACAAGAGCTCCACAAGGACGAAATATATCTGGGCATGGAGGTCTTTTCTAAGGCTGATTTTCCAACCGAGGACTATACTTAGAGATAAACTAGAGTCCCTGCACAGATGTAGCACAAGGCAGATCAGTGTTCTAGTGGTTACCCTAGTAAGGGGAACAGGGACTGTCTCTGACAAGAACTCAGTAGCTGGCTCTTGGCTTACCTCCCCCTGATGGGTGAACAGCCTTATCAGGCCACAGAGGAAGACAAATGCAGTCACTCCTGATGAGACCTGATAGACTTGGATCATGAGGAAGGGGAGCAGGACCTCCCCCATCAGAGGACTTAGAGAGGGGCAGGGAGGATTTGAAGTAGGGAGGGTGGGATCGGGAGGGAATGAGGAAGGGGCGTACATCTGGGATACAAAGGGAATAAACTGTGATTAATACAAAAATGTGGTTTCAAAGCAAAATGAGAATATTCTACTTTGTCAATATGTATTTGATATTGGTATGCTAGAAGAAAAATTTTGGAAAATGTCAACATTTTACTTCTATATCTTTATCTTATTTTATTTTATTTTTAATTTATTTATTTTTATCTCAATCACAGGTTAGGTACTTTGAATCCCAGGCGTAGCCCCCTCCCTCAGTCCCTCCTACCCTCC
>CM053742.1:87118015-87152114 GCA_028658305.1 Pachyuromys duprasi | reverse complement strand
CATTCGGCTCGCGCCCCTGCAGTGTGCGGACTGGTCAAAATGGTCCCCCAATCCACTCAGTCTGGGGTGATTCCGATGATCGGTTCGTGCCCGCCGCACACCCGTGGGTTGAAGCAGAACCCGGGTGCAGTGTGAGCTCGTAGTGTGCAGTTCAGTGAAAATGGCACCCGGTTTCTCCTGAGGCTACCTGCGAGACTGTGTGATCCAGTCTATAATGGCGGGTGTGGGCGCCCAGCGTGGCCGCTGCTAATTTAGATCAGAGCTGTGCGATGCTGGTCACCGGGAAATTTTTCCAGGTAATAACAGGGTGTCTCTAGGGTTTTCCCACTTGATTTTCTCACCGTAGGAGTTCTGCTCACCTGGCACTCACAATGCTGGCGTTTTAGGTCCCAGAGTTCAGTCTCCTGGTAGCTGCATTGTTTCTGCTCTCCCACTCCTCAGACACAGTGTTCTCTCCTGGCAGCCATCTTGGATCCTCTACTTCTATATCTTTAAGGATTCCTTATAGTCTACTCAGTAATAATAAAAAAGTGTTTCCAAATTTTGTATGACCAAGTGAATGAAGGTATACCAATACTGTAATAGTTACTGTAAAACCTTTTAGGTTAGTAGGCAGTTAGTGCAGGTTTTGATTTGTATCTGCAACTATATCCATACACTCTACAGAGATCAGAATTACTGTGTCATTACTGGCCTTAGAGCTGCTGTAGCTGTCAACCTTGAAGCAGGTTATGTGAAGGAATCTGTATTTGCCATTCAGATATTGTTCTGTTTGAATGCTTAATTGGAGACTCATATCAGAAATCATTTCTTTGCTGTGTCTAAAGTTTTCAGAAAACAGATGACATCTTATTTTGCAAATCAACAATTTATGCAGAACTCTCATTCACATTCTTTTAAAAATTTTATTATTCTTTTATTAATTACAATTTATTCACTTTGTATCCCAACTGTAGACCTCTCCCTCATGCCTTCCCAATCACACCTGCCCTCCCTCCTCTCCTACCGTACCCCTCCCCAAGTCCACTGATAGGGGATGTCCTCCCCTTCCATCTCACCCTAGACTAACAGGTCACATCAAGCCTTGCTGCATTGTCTTCCTCTGTGGGCTGGTAAGGCTGCTTGCCCATCAGAAGGAGGTGATCAAAGAGCCAGCCACTGAGTTCCTGTCAGAGACAGTCTCTGTTCCCCTTAATAGGGAACTCACTTGAATACTAGGCTGCCATGGGCTACATCTGTGCAGGGCTTCTAGGTTATCTCCATGCATCGTCCTTGGCTGGAGTATCAGTCTCACAAAAGACCCCTGTGCCCAGAATTTTTTATTTTGTTGATCTTTTTTTGGAACCTCCAGGTCTCTCAGTTCCCTCTTTTTTCATAAGATTCCCTGCACTCTGCCCAAATTTGGCTGTAAGTGTCAGCTAATACCCTGCTGGGTAGAGTCTTTCAGAGGCCCTCTGTTGTAGGCTCTTCTTCCTGTATTCCTTCTTGTGTTCCCTGTTTTCTTCTTGTTCTGATGCCCATCCTATTTGCTTTTCTGAATGAGCATTGATGATCTTACACAGGGTCCTCCTCTCATTCACTTTCATTGGAGAATTTTCCCAACTTCTTTTTCACTGGATTGATTTTATGTTTACTACTTAGACTCTAATACGTTAGAGTACCTAAAATACAGCCCCAGCGAGAATAACAGACCCTTCATTTCTGCTTTGTAGTGAATTTATTTTGTGGAATGTCCAAGCAGCTTGAAAATAGTATCTTACAAAAACTCTTTGTAACTATATTATTGAAAAAAACTCCATTAAGTATCTCTACTTTTCTTACAAGAAAACAAAATACATGAGGCATAGGAGGTTAGGGTCCTCGCTAAGCTGGACAGCTATTATGTGGCATAGTCAGGTTTGAAAAGTGTTTTGCATGGCTTTTGTTTTTTTTTTGTTGTTGTTGTTTTGTTTTGTTTGTTTTGTTCTGTTCTGTTTGACAGAGACTCACTCTAGTGATACCTAGAGTTTTCTACTCTGTTAGCACATAGAATATTGATGTTCCACTTAGGCCTCTGAAAATGAAGTTTGTTTTTGTATGAAATATTTATTTCATTTTTGTTTTCAATTTTCAGTTGTGGTTGAAAAATATATAAGGTTAATTTGCCATGTTGACCATTTTGTGTGAATGTGCAATTCTGAATTGGAATCCACAAATTCTAGGCAAGTCTTCAACAAGGGGGTATATATACCAGCCCTACATTATACCTGTTTTTAACTGTAAAGTTAATATTGTTGTATATATCCCTATTTTTGTACCACAGAGCTCAATAATATTTTCATTTTAGAAAAATCTATATTCCAATATCTGTTTTGTAAATCTAATCATCCCAAACATAGCACTCTAATCTGACAATAATCTACCAGATTATTATGACATAATATATAAATAAGCATTCAGAGGAAGGGGAACACTGCTTTATTCTTTATTTTTATACATTAATATACGGGCAGAATTCAAGATTCCTAAAAAAGAACAGACTTGCAAAAGGACTAGAATAATTTAAAATAGTAATTTGTTTTATTTTCTTGTTCCTCAGTCTAAACTCTTGACTTTTGCAGAAAACGAAAACAACTTCTGTTATCATTCATTAGAATGGTCTGTTCATAATTCATAACTTCAGATTTTCATTATTTCAATACTAAAAGTCCAAAACCAATTGTATTATATTTTCTTATTTACTAGATGAGCTTATGTTAACAGGTATTTAAAAACAAATTGAATTCAGATATCAATAAGTGTAATACTATGCATATTCTGCGTGTTACAATAATAACTTCCATTAAGTACTCTCTTGACATTTTAAGAAGACATTAAAGGTAAAAAAAATGTGAATATAAAATATATTACATTTATACACAGACAGTATACACACAGATATTCATATGTATATACATATATAAATTTTTTAGTCAACCAGTTAGAAATTACATATAAATGCTTGCAAAATTGTGTGGTGACTATTATCAAAATGTTAAGAAAATATCTGAATGGTGTTTATAGTAATATTCACTAATTCTGCTGTACTAGTATTAAATTTAATGTACATTATGGATTATTATATTACTACAATTTTTGTTCTTTGTTATTATTATTATTTAAAACACATTCACTTTGTATCCTAGTTGTAATCCCTTCCCTCATCTACTCCAGGTCCCACTGTACCTCCCTCTTCCTCCCCTATCTTTCTCCCGTAGTCCACTGAAAAGTCCTCCTCCCTTATTGTCTGACCATAACCAATCAGGTCACATCAGGACTGTCTGGCTCCTCTTCCTATGTGGGCTGTCTAGGTCACCCCATCAGGGAACAGTGATCAAGGAGCAGGCAACAGAGTTCATGTCAGAGACTATCTCTTCTCTTACTAGGGAGCCCGCATGGAGACTGAGCAGTCTATCTGAGCAGGGGTCTAGGTCTTCTCTATGGTTGATGCATCATCTCTGCAGTCTTCCTATACTTTTTTATTCTTAAAAACCACGTAAAATAATTAAAATTATGTTGAATAATGTGTCAATAAGTCACATTCAGAGTACAACATGGTGTTTTTTTCCAGTAACGTGGGGATGTGAGGACATATGTAGCACATACTGACTGTGTGAGTAGATTCATACATCCAAAGCCAAGATGTGCCTATGCGAAGTGGCAGGAGATGTGGAAACATGAAAGGAAAACTAGGAAAAGATCCTCTATTAAGTTTTAAGTAGACTAGGTAATAAACATTATTAATGCCCTAGATTACTCAAGCCAGATATGTATTGTAACCTCAAAAAATACTAAGAACTTTAGTTATAGTTCTTTTCACAGAAATAAACTGGAACTACAGGAAAAAAAATGAGACAGTTCTATCTTGAGAAAGTGAATTGAATTGCTTAAATCTTGAAAATTGTTTAAGGGGGAAGATAGAAAGGAAATTATAGATAAAAATAGAGAACAGAGTCATGCACAAAAATGAAGAATAATGCTGGGTAAAATTTCTCAGTAACACATTTATGGATTAGGTAAATATAGCACACATAATCATATTATTAATGATGTACTTTCAATATTTAGGAAAGGGCATAAGCTGTCAGGTAGCCCTTTATTTGATAAATTGAAAAGAACATACCCAACTTCACTATTGAAATTAATGTCTTATTCATGTTAAGATGCTTTATGCATTATTCAAATAACTGGTAAAAAATGACATCTGTAACTACAAAGTCATATCATAAAGAACCACTTAGTATAATTTGGAATCCAAATAAACCCATGTTAGTAAAAGAAAGCCAGAAGCTAGAAGCAATTTAATAGCTCTTGCAAATTAGCCACGAAGGTAGTCAATTATAATTGTATTTAATAGATAGTGAATATAAGGTGTGTGCAAGTAGGACTGATAATATCACTGTTGCACAAACTGGGCCCTTCAGAAAAATTTTAAGGGGAAAGTGTCCAGATAATCATGTCAGTATTTTTTATGTATGTATGAAGACCAATTTAGAGAGGCTCAGCATCTTTGTGAGTCAAAAAATGGGTTGAACTTCCATATTTCATAAAATGTCTCTTCTACTCTTTTCTTACAATTATTATAGACTTTTAAAATGGAGTCAGGTATTATATCTTCAAATCACAGACAAGAATTTTTTTTCAATTTGTTGTAGAAGTCATTTCATATGAGAAGAACATAAGAAATAATAATCTTATAGCACTAAAAAGAAAGTCATTTGGACAGCTGACTACTGCAAAGTCTACTGTGCAATTATCTGGCTCCCCCCACACTGTTAGAGAAGTGTTTTTCAAATGATCCATAGTTCGCAAAATACTGAAATTCAAAATGTCTGTTTTATGTACACAGCTGTTGACGTATACCAATAAATATTCAGTTCTACAATCCATTTGTTAATTCAGCCACATAAAACTAGAGAAAGGGGGAGAGACAGAGACAAATAGAGACAGAGGCAGAGACAGAGATAGCAGAACTAGTAACAGATAAACGCTTCTTCTCGGTGTTTCATTATTTACATTTTTGTTCTACTAGTACCATCTAGGAATACTTGCTGCTTCATGCTTCTGTGTCAACTGCATTTCTTTCTGGCAATAAAATGATACAAGATTAACCGAATTTATAATGTATGAGACTTTGCTACCAAAAAGCTGTTCTATTCATATAGAAACTTTTTGTAAAAAATAAAAAGTTGGAACTGGAAAGCAGAAATGAAAGAAGCCTATCTTCTCAGTAGGATAAGGAGATTTAATAGGAAGAACTACGTGATTTATTTCTTTTATTAGATGGAGATGAAAAGGACATTAAACCTCTAAAAAGGAGTGACCTTGATATAAATTCTATAGTTACCACGTAGTGAAATATTATGAATATTAAAAGGGTATGGGCAACAACATCATATATAAGTGATAAAATGAAATCTCAACATTTAATCCATTAGTAAAAGTGAAAGCAGTAACATATTAAACAGCTCTAATGCATTTTAAAGGGTATCTGTATCAGTAATATTTACTTCTTACCACAACTAGATGAGGAGAAATATCCTTGTGGTTTTATGATCAGGTTTCTGAATGTCAGGAATGATAAATCAGTTTTCCATGGTTACACAGGTTAAATTGCCCTGTCCTTGCAAATATCCTCTTCTGATTGTCTTCTTTATTACGTTTAGGTAAAGATCAGACACTCTGTGCTCTAGTGCTAACACACTTAATCACATTTCAACTTAACTATGGCATTATAATCTGACAGCCCAAAGTGTATGATTCTGACACAGAAATTAGTTAATTTATTTTTAAAATATTTATATCTCTATGTTTATGAATCTTTTTTCTGTATGTGCATTTGTGCAGCATGTGCATGCAATGCCTACAGAGGCCAGATAAGGGAATTGCGTACCCCTGCAACTGGAAATACAGATAATTATGAAGCAACATATGTGTGCTAGGAAATGAACCTAGGTCCTCTCCAAAAGCAGATAATGCTCTTTTGTTTTTAAAGAAAAATGAAAATAGATTTTAAAAATATATACAATATATATAGTTTCCTCTTTCCAAATTCCTCCCAGATTCTCCCCATTTCTATACACAGTGAAATCCCCACCCTTTCTTTCTCTATATCATTAGAATATAAACATGTATCCATAATATTAATAATAATTATTATTATATTTTAAGAACATAATAGACAAAATACAAACAAATGTGAAGAAGCCAAAGAAAAAGCATAAGAAATACATACAGACACTGAGACACACACATTTGTATACACAGAAATCCAATAAAGACTTAAAATAGAAAACTATAATGTACAAGCAAATTATTTGTGAGGTAAAAAAAAACATCCAGACAAATCATTGTGAGAAAAATCCTCTTAAAATCCTATTAAGTTTGTTTTGTACTGGTCATCTATTGCTGGGCATGGGAGTATACCCTAAAATGTGGTTTGTGTACCCAGTGAGACTCCAATGAAGAAAATTAATTTTTCCTTTGCAAGTGGTTATTAATTGGAAATAGCTTCTAGGTTAGGGATGGGGATGTGTGACTCCTTTTTTCTCAGCATTGGGATACCATTAGGCTTAGACCTGTGCAGTCCCTGTACATGCTGCATGATGCCACAGTTTCTTGGAGTTCATATTGCATGATTCCTGTCATGTCTAGAAAAGCTTTCGTTCCTTGGTGCCTTTTATCCCCACTGCCTCTTACAATCTTTCTGCCTCCTCCTCCACCAAGCTACCTGAACCCATAATGGAGGGATTTGATGGAGATATCCCATTTAAGACTGAATGTTCCAAACTTTTTACTCACTGCACATTGTGTACTTGTGGATCTCTGTATTTGTTCCCATGTACTCCAGGATGAAGCTTCTTTGATGATGGTTGAGCAAGTTACTGACCTATGGATATAGCAGAATGTCATTAAATGTAGTTTTATTGCTATATTCCTTTAGCAAAACAGCCATATTTGGCTTTCTCCTAGATTCATAGCCTACCTTGTCTCAAGTCTGGGATACCTGGCAAGTTTCTGGTATGGCATGCATCTCATGGAGTGGGCTTTAATTATGATCAGAGAGTGATTATTTACTTCCAGAACTCTTGTGCAACTGTCTCATCAGTGTATCTTACAGGCAGCTCCCAACTGTAAATCCCAAGGTTTGTAGGTGGGCTTGATTTCACCTTTTCCCTCTGGTAGCAGGCAAAGTACCTTCTACTGCCATGAGCAGTAGTCAGTAGGTGTGAAAGCTCTATATAGGCCCCAGATCTACTTTTTTGGTATTCGGTGAGTTGTGTAGGACAACAATCAATAGTGTTGGTAATATCCTTGGTTGTTTGGGGTTTCCTTCGGAAAACAGCTCAAACAGATATAACCCATTCCTGGCACTGGATATTTCAATTGATGGTGAGCAATGTGTAATTGGCGCTTTTTCTCTCACATTATTTGGTAATTACAGTTAACTTTTCTTTCATATATATATATATATATGTATATATATATATATATATGTGTGTGTGTGTGTGTGTGTGTGTGTTGTATACACATGCATTTTAAGAAACTTCTACTACATTAGGTATCTACTTAACCCCTCAAATGTCCCGGATTTTAAGTTATCATTCTCTGTATTCCTTCTCTTGCCCCCTCTTTCCATCCACTCCATATTTGATCTTCCCATTCCAGTCTTGCCATCCATTCACAACTATGTATTCTATTTCTGCTTCTTAAGGAGAGCTTCCCTTCCCCCTAATCCCTTATTATACCTATTTTCTATGATTATGCAGATTTTATCTTTTTTATTAGAATCTTAACAGTGAGTATCCATATATTAGTGAATAGCATATTATTGATATAAAAACAGAAATGTTGATAAATGGACTCGAATTGAAGACACAGACATAAGTTCACAAACCAATGTACCCCTGATTTTTATAAAGAAGACAAAAATGCACACTTTCTGAATAAAACACCATTAATATTAGCACTAAGATTAACAAATAATAAATGGGACCCCATGAAACTGAAAAGCTTTTTCATGGCAAAGAACACCATCATTCAGACAAAGCAGCAGCCTATTGAATGGAAAAGAACTTTTTACCAACTACACATCCAACAGAGGGCTATTATCTAAAATATATAGCAAAAAAACCCCTGGACATCAAGAAAACAAGTATTTCAATATAAAAACTGGGATACATATCTAAAGAGTTCTCAAAAATAGGCAAATAAAAAAACACATGTAAAAATGTCCAGCATACTTTTATGAGGGAAATGTACATCCAAACTACTTTGAAATTGCCTAGATAAATAAAACGAATAACAGTTCATTTGGTGAGGATATGGGATAAAGGAAACAGTGACCCCTTACTGGTGGAACTGTAAACCTGTATAGCCACAATAGCAATCAGCATGGCAGTTCCTCAGAAAGCTGGTGATAAATCTACCTCAAGATCCAGCTAGACCACTCTTGATCATATACCCAGGGAACTCTACATCTTACCTACATTGACTCTTTCTCAACAATGTCCGTTGCTGTTGTGTTCATAGTAGCCAGCAATTGAGAATACTTTACATGCCTATCAATGGTTTATTGGATAAATAAAATTAGGAACTTTTACACAATAAGAATATTACTCAGCTGTTAGAAAACAAAAGAAAAAAATCAGTCATGACATTTGCAAGTAAATGGATGTATACAGAAAACAAATCATCCTGAGTGATGTAACCTAGACCCCCAAAGACAAATATGCTATGTATTATTAATCAGTGCTCTTTCAGCTTTAAGCAAAGTTTTTGATAATGTTTTCAATTATATCTCTATATAACACGTTTGTCTCTCAGTTTTCCTACATTGGAGATATTTAAGAATTCCTATATAATGATAAGTAAACATTCCAACACTTGTCACCTTATGTTTTGTTCAGGAACTAATTAACCAAAGTAAGTTCACTACAAATAATTAAACAGTTTGAATTTAATATGGGAAATGAATTATATATTATAAGAACTGAAATGGCCTAAAGGTTGAAAATAACAGAGTGACTCTCACTCATACATTCTTGTTTTTCTAAAAGTAATGTCTTTCCTCCTTTTTAAATTTTTTTCACAATTAATTCATTATATATCCCAATTAAAGCTCCCTCCCTCGACTCCCCCCAGTCTCATCCTCTCTCCCTCTTCCCCGCTATCTTCTTCCTCTATTCAACTGAAAGGGAGAGTTCTCCTCCTCTGCCATCTGCCCACAGCTTGTTAAGTCTCACTAGGACTGCCTGGACCCTCATAGTGGCCTGGCAAGATCGCATCACCAGGGGCAAGCAATCAAAGATCAGGCAACCAACCGAGTTCATGACAGAAGCAAACCCTGCTCCACTCACTAAAAGATACACATGGAGACCGAACTGTCAATCAGCGACATCTGAGCAGAGGGTCTAGTTCCTCTCTATGCATGGTCCTCAGGTTAGTGCATCAGTCTCTGCAGGACACCCTGGTCTCAGAACCTTTAGCTTTGTTGGTCTCCTTATGGGGGTCCTGTCCACTCGGTGTCCTTCTATTCCCACCCCCTCTTTTTCCATAAGACTCTCTGAGCTCTGCCCAAATTTTGGCTGTCTCAGCATCTGCTTCTAATCCCTGTTGAGTGGAGCCTTTCAGAGGACCCTCTGTAGTAGGCTCCCTTCCTGTTTCCTGTCTCCCACTGCTTTTGGTGTTTGTCCTGTTTACTAATCTGAATGATATTTAAGCATCCTCCCTAGGATGCTCCTTAGTGTTTATCTTCTTTAGGACTGTAGAAGCATTACATTTCACTTCTATGTATAATTGAGAAAGTGATATAAATGTTCAGTATGAAGAATGTTATTAGTAATCTTCAGTTTATTTTACTCATTTCTTACATTTTTTTAAGTCAAGGAAAACAAAGACATTTTCAGGAAATACTTTGACCTGAATATAACAAATGAAAAACTTCTGTGCCATGATGACATTAAAAAATATTTATAGACTCAATAATATAAAAAAATAGTCCAGGATGCTGCTTCCTTAACTTAATTAAAAATAGGTTTTAAAATAATTATGACAAATGTATTTGTGAATTAATATTTTAGCAAATTCTGACAGGTTTCTCTCTTCTTTAAGGGTCAATATGATTTTTGTTTGCTCCATTGCAGGTCTCTTTGGGATTTAATTGTAAAATAATTGTGTGACATACATATCTACGTCCCAGGATACTTATGAAAAATAGTCCAAGAGATATTCTCCCTTATTTGCAAGGTTAACAATAAAATATTATGATAAGCAAAAGAAATTGTCTATGTAAACTTTGCAAAGCAAAAGGCGATTTACAACTTACCCAGCTATGAAGACCCACTTATCTTATTTGTCCATTTTCTTTCACATCAAAGACAACTACAAGTAAAATAATGACCGATGCTTTTAGGGCAAGATAAATTGTTCATCATGTGATTATACAAGTAATAGTTGAGTACCACTGAGACTTTACAACTCTATTTTAACATTTTGCTGGCCTAGAAAGTTGTATATGTTGCAGAGAAGTACTCTATTTGAAAGAAATATAAAACAAAAGTCAATAGAACCCCATATGAGTATGGAGGCTGGGGATTAAGGAAGCGTTTTTTTAAGGTAAATAAAACATAAAGAAATGTAATCATTACTAAGTAGCAACTAGTGGTTTCTTCATATATTTATTTAACATGTTCATTGAGAGTATCTACTATGTGTTTAACATAGCACCAAGCACTAACAGATAAATCATTTGACCTTTGGAGTCTTCATATTTAACAAACTATTAGGGAGAAAAATTCCTATTATAAGAATTTTGTCCCATGTGTCATCAGAAACTGGAGTGTTCTGAAGGTGGAAAAGAACAGTAAGTAATATTATTGATGCAAACCAAAGTGTGGATAAACCTTGACATTATGCTAAGTAAAAAGTACCAAAAATAAAATGTCAAAATTTGAAGATATGTCGAGATTAAGTGGATCCTTGGAGGCATGAGGCTGATTGGTTGCTACAGAGTCTTAAGAAGAAGAAAATGGTGAGTTCTCACTAATGAAAATTCAATTTCTTTTGAAGGAACAAATGTGTTTCAGATTTAGATCGAGAAGGTGGTTATACTGCAGAGTACACATTCTACATGTAGCTTAATTATATACCTTAAAATGGTTCATTTTATATTGTGCAAATTTTATCTCAGGTAAGCAAATGTCTGCCTAATAATCCAAATAGCATCTATATTAATCTTTCATGTTGCAAATTAAAAGCAGCATACTTAAGAGGTTCAGTTAAAAGTAGAAATACAAACTGCAATAGTCATGACAAAAGTAAAAAGATAAATGAATTAAGGATTCTTCCCAAATACCTTCACGAAGAAATTATTAGTAATGCACTTCTTTTTGAGCCAGTATCCTGGGCCTATATTTCCATCAGAAAGCTAGACTTATTCTCTTTTCCTCCATTAATCTGCATTACTCAGAGACACTACAGAGATAAGGCTTAAAGACAAGGGAGGGGCCCGCAGCCAGGATACAAAGTGATTACACTGTAATAAATAATAATAAATTATAAGCCTTATCAAGAATTAAAAAAAAAGACCTTTACTCAAAAATCCCTGAGAGAAGTACTAAACTACAATTTTTTGTGCTGGAGCATTTTCAGTTATGATATTCCAGGAATATAAACTAAAAAATTTAAATGATAGTATATTGTTTGGTTTCCATGAAAAATGACAAAAACGATTTTAAATTTATAGTTTCCAGATGACTGTAGATGAAACTCAAAATACCAACTAAATGAAAGAATAGAATCCCAAATGACAAGGCAAGAAGCCAGCACTTTTAGGTCTTAGCCTCTGAATACTTTTTTTCTAATCTTTTCAGCATGGGCTGGTTTCAACTACAAATAAATCAATAGGTCCTTCAACATCCTCTGAGAAGAAAAACTAATCTAAACAAATCTCACATTGAGTGCAGTAGCTATAAGCATTGTTGTTTAAGGAAGATAAGATGTAAGAAAAGGGCCACATACATAGCTTCAGGAACCACCATGACGACTAATGGGACAATACACACAAAAAAGAAATAAATAGAAGGCTTTCAGATTAAAAATACAGCATCAAAGGCCTTCTGTGTTAGGTTCATGACCTGTTCCCTATTTTTTCCCTCTTCTCATGTCCATCCCATTTGCCTTTCTGAGTGAGGATTGATCATCTTATCTAGGGTCCTCCTTCTTGCTTAGCTTTTTAGGTGTTCAGATTAGTGCTTATCCTCTGCCAAATAGGATATCAGAGCAGATGCTGAGACCTATAGCTAAACTTTGAGCACAGTGAGGGAATCTGATGAAAGAAGAGGGAGATAGTAAGACTTGGAGGAGACAGGAGCTCTACAAGGAGAGCAACAGAACCAAGAAATCTGGAGCCAATCTCTTTTCTGAGACTGATACTCCAACCAAGGACCATTCATGGATATAACCTATAACCCCTGCTCAGATGTAGCCCATGTCAGGTCAGTATCCAAGTGGTACCCTAGTAAGGGGAACAGGGACTGTCTCTGAAGTGAACTCAGTGGCTGGCTCTTTGATCACCTCTCCCTGAGGGGGGAGCAGCCTTACCAGGCAGCAGAGTAAGACAAGGGAGCCAATCCTCATGAAACCTGATAGGCTAGGGTCAGATGGAGGGGGATGAGGACCTCCCCTATCAGTGGACTTGGGAGAGATTCATGGGAGGAGTTGAGGGAAGGAGGGTGGGATTGGGAGGGACTGAGGAAGGGGGCTGCAGCTGGGATAAAATGTTAATAAACTGTAATTAATATAAAAATTAAAAAAGAAAAAATATAGCAGCAAGGTACACTTAAAGATTAATAAATAAGCATTGAGACACTAACTCTACAATCTAGCCTTGAAAGTTTTTATTTTACTATTTTTTTTTTTTACATTGCCTCATTCTCACTGCTAAAAATCAGATCCAAGGGTTAAATTTAAGATTAAACTGCTTTCCAGATAGTCAAGTTCTGTTTAGATCTGTAGTAACAACTTCAATATTAACATTTTAGTGACAGTTCAAAAATATTATGTACATAGCCAAGAAGATGGTTTCAGTATGTAAAGGCCATTGAAGTACATGCCTGATAATATGCATTTCATCCCTGGAACATATTTAAATGTTAAAATATATAAATAATGCCACGAAGTTATCCTCTGACCTCTATTCACACAGCATACGATGCATATATGCAGAGGCATCATGTGTACACACACACATACTATATATATAAATGTATTTATAAGAATGATAATAAAAAGAATGAATAGATACAAAAACTTTATACCTTTAAAACTGACTCATGAATTTTAGGGAGTTGACCATATAAAATGGAGATGAATAGACCTACTTTATTCTTTAGGGATACTGATCAAATCTCTGATATTCTTGTACAGCATTTCATGAAGTGATAAAAGATTTCTAAGCATTGTGGGAGTGGTATTATTTCCCCAGAGAACCAGGGACTTAACATAATACACAAATCAAATGTTTAGAGATGCTGTTAAGAGTTATATTTAATAATTATATTACTGGCAATTTTGTTAGCGACAGACACCAAACCATACATTATCCATGGAGAGAGTTATTGTGAAATAATTGTAGTTGTGCTATGCTAAAATATAGCATTATGTGATTTTAATATACTTCTTCAGCTAATCAGATATATACAAAAATTCTCTTGCACTTATACTTTTTGTTCTGACCCCTTACCTGTACGACTAAATTTTTACTTAAGTAGAAATTTCCTGCACTTCTGCATTGCGATCATCCTCTGAAAAAGAATACTTTTAAAAATCTTGCTATTACCCAGTAAAAAATTGTCCTTTATTTCAAAGTAACATACTACTTAAAAATTTTAGAAGCATATCTATGTATTCTACTGAAATACAGAGCCCATATATAAAGAAATTATTTTCAATTTTATTAGTTTGATTTTATTGGTTTCTAAATTATCTCCAAAATAATCATTAGCAAATAGTTCAATAGTAATGACTGGACACTACTTTAACATTTGGGATTTTTAATTCACCACTTGATGAAGTAGAATAAAGTAAGTATTAAACATTAAGAGTAATTTTAAAAATATTGCTATAAAATCTACTCAGATATTGAAGATGGGTTGTTTTATATAAAACAATAAAATGATAGAATTATTGTAAATATATACAATATATTTATTAATTAAATATAATGTGTACAGAAACATTTATGCATCCTCTGCTAGTACTAATTCTTTCCAAGAGATCAACGAATAAGTTAAAGACTTAAATTCTATTCCTATTTTGGTCTATTTTTGTCCCATTTTGGATAATTCATTGACCACTTCAGGTACAAGATCCATCTGCTCTACATCTGCTATGATGCACGACATTGAAAACAAAACAATACACATTTTTGTATCTTGTATATACTCTAGGGTCATATGTATCAGAAAGCTAGATTGTTTTCTGACAGTCTAATATACTCTTCAGAGGCAATAATAACTGGGTGCTTACACTCAGATTTAAACAACTACGTTTTCATTGAATACATGTAAGCTTTGTGTCACCATTGTGTGAGCAATAAAAAACAGTAGTCATGATTCAATTTTGGTCTAAACTGCAACCCTTTACTTAAAAACAGTTAAAGCCAACTAAATACATAATAATAATTTTCCCATGTATTTTGTAAGAGAGTTTTCCTTATCTGATTTAACCCCCTCTACCAAACAGCTGGGAACCATAGCTTTCAGTTTTCTACCAAGACTGATGAAGCTGGAATGCAGCCATTGTTTTATAAGTCTGTAAATTCCTCTCACAGATATTGTATGTGTATTAGTGTGTCACAAGTTGCTTACTACTTGTTAGCTCTTCTCAGCAAACAGGAAACTAGTACTGATTAGATACTAATTTAGCAGTTAGGATTTTATGTCATCTCTTGATGAAAATAAAAAAAAAGTAAGCAAGTATTTAACATTTAGAGTAATTTTTTTAAAAAGTACTGCTGTTCCAGGAAGTATCAAATTTCAGATATTATTGTATCGTTAGAAATCAGCAGTCACCTGACTGAGACAAGGTTGAAAGTAAGGAAAATGAGAACAACTGAAGACATTCATCAGAATCCACTTTCAAAAGATTAAAAATTTTATCTTGAGAGAGGTAATGACTAAGTCGAAGAGTCCATGTTCTCTTTACACTTTAGCCACTGTTGTTCAGCTATTCCCAAGCAAGAGCAAAACAAAACAAAGTATAAGGGCATTTCTATTTTCCTATGCTTTGCAGTAATTACACAATGAAAAATGACAGCCATCACATAGTCATATTTTTCTAATCTATTCACCGGACTATACTGCAAAATAGAAATATAAAGAGAACAGAGTAAAGGACACAGTGGCAATAATAAGATCTAACATTGACCAAAGACTCACTGTAATTTCCATTAATGATTCATGTTTTAACATGTTGTAAAACCACAACACTGGAAGAGAGAAGGGATACAAATTTGGGGGCATCTCTGGGACAAGCTGGAGACCTGCTACTGGGTAGGCTTCTGGAAAAATATGGAGGTGACTGTAGTTGAGACTCCGAGCGGGAGGGGATATGGAAACTGAAAGGGCCACCTGTTATAGCCAGGCAGGACATTCAGTGGATGGAGGAGGACAACAATCCACACATAAAACCTACAACCCAAAATTTACGCGGCCTTCAAGATGTGTAGAGATAAAGATGTAGCAGATATTGAATGAATGGCATACCAATGACTGACCCAGTTTAAGGCTCATTCCATGGGAGAGACCCAACCCCTGACTATATTAATGGTACTCTGCTATGCTTGCAGACAGGACCATAAGCAGAGTTGTCCTCTGAGAGGCTTCACCCAGCAGCAGATCAAAACAGATGCAGAAACACACAACCAAATATTAGGCGGAGTTGGGGATTCTTGAGGAAGAGTTGGAAGAAGGTTAGAGGATCCTGGAGGGGAATAGAACTCCATAAGAAGACTAACAGAGTAAAATAACCTAGGTCTGTGGTGGCTCATAGAGACTAAATCACCAACCAAAGAGGAAGCATGGACTCAACCTATGCCCCCTACACACATGTAGCAGATTAGAAGCTTGGTCTTGATGAATGTTCCCTAGCAATTAGAGAGGGAGTAGTGCCTCTGACATTGACTCTGTTGCCTGATGTTGGATAACTATCACCAGGCAAAGCTGCCTTCTCTGGCCTCAGTGGAAGTGGATGCACTCAGTCTTGTTGTGGCTTGATGTGCTAGGGTGGGTTATTGGGAGCAGGGCTCCCCTTTACTGTGGAAAAGGGAAGTGGGGAAAGGACGTGTAATGCCACGTTCATGGGACCCTCAGAGACCACCAGAAGACTACTCGATGCAATTGCAAGAGAGCTTTATTACAAGAGCGATCAAACTCAGGACCCAAGTCCCACTGTAGCAGCAGTAGAGAAATGGGATTTTGAGCTCTGAGTGAAAAGAACTTTTAAAGGGAAAGTCTGTGAGCATGGGGTTTCCATGACAGCAAGCAAGAGGGCACAAGCCTTAGTGTTACAAAATTGGGTGAAGTTTAGCAGGGCAGGGTGACCTTTTCTGAGGCACACAATCACAATTGCTAAGGCATGTAATCACAATGGGTAAAGGATATCATCACAATGGCTATTTTTCTAAACTGTATCTGAAACACTGGGGAGAATTTTCCCACCCGATTCCCAACCGATTCTCATTGATTATTGCCAGGGAGACTGTCTCTATTTTCTATGAAGCATTTACTCTGTAATATTTTCTGGAAGCTGTTGCTAGGAGAGTTAACTTGTTTTCTGCCAAGTGTACAGTCTGTGATATTTCCTGGTACCTGAATTCAGCTCCCAGTCAAGATGGCTGTTTATTTTTAAATGGAGCTATACTCAGGCTAACTATACCCAGGCTAACTTAAACTCTTCAGAAGAAGAGGGTGAGAGTATGAAACCAGGAATAGAAGAGAAAGGGGGCTATGTTCTGTATGTAAATGAATAAATAAATTAATTAATTAAAAGAGAAAATTCTAAGAAAAATAATATGAGAAAAAGGAAGACTAAGGACCCAAGTGATTGTAACAGTCCTGAGTTTAGAAACAATGAGTTGGAATCCATGGAGTTCTTCCTCTTTCAACCTAACTGTATAAAATTCATGTGTGGGATAGTAGGATGATTTTTTATAACAGATAAGAGCTCTATTGATAAAGGTCAAAAAATTCATGTGTGGGGCACAATACAATTTTGTCTATAGCATGCAAACAGAAGTAATCAAAAATTGAAAATAAAAGAAACATAATATTCTATCTCAGAAGATTATGTGCAAAATAAAAATGTAGAATATTTTGATTCACTGCTTAAATGGTCTTGTGTTTTATTACTTAAGGGAAAATGAATTTATTTAAATTCTATTCTATGTTTATTAGTAGAATGAAAGGCTGCCTATATTGAACTTCAAAAGTACTTTATGGATAGGCAATTTAATTACTTCTTTGTTTTTAATTTTTAAAATTACTTTAAAAATCTGTGATTTCAGGGGCAGTTTGATTTCTAGGGTCAAAAGGGAAGGGGAGGAGGACCTCCCCTATCAGTGGACTTGGGGCAAGGCATGGGAGGAGATGAGGAAAGGAAGGTAGAATTGGGAGGGGATGAGAGAGGGGGCTACAGCTGGGATAAAAAGTAAATAAACTGTAATTAATAAAAATCAAATAAATTTAAAAATCTGTGATTTATAGTTATTAAAATATACTTAATATATGCTTATTTATGATAAACTAAACAAACAAAGATGATAGTATAGAATGTAATACAGATTTAACTTCTGAATGACCTATTCTTGTTTATATAAATTCTCTTATTATAAAATATTTACAAATAAAATACACCATATAGCTATGTTAATATAGTCACTCAAATAAGCGCTTGCCATACTCAGTCTTTGGAATGAATAATTATCTATAGTATTAGAATAGGTATGTAGAGGTTGTGAAACTTCACTTTTATAAACTTTCACTATCAGTTATATTTGTTACATGTACCCACTACACACACACACACAGAAAAGTACACAAACTTAAATGAAAAATCCATGACAACACTAAACTAGGAAACCAAATTGTTTCACATCCTCTTCTACAGTGCTTGTTATTTATCTGCATTTTGTCCTTCCTCATCACCTAATATTTACTTTTCCTTGTTCCAGAAAATCATTAAAACTACTTTAGACAAGGGGTTAATATCGAGGATTAACAAAGAATTACAGAAATTGAATGAAACTAATGGATACAACATTTTCAAAAAAGAAAAAAATGATAGAAAAAAAATGAAAGAAAGAAACACAAATGACCAATAACCATTTACAGAAGTGTTCAACATCCTTAGTCATCAGGAAAATGAAAATTAAAACTACTTTGACAATTTGTATCACCCAAGAAAGAATGGTTATCATCAGCAAATCCAACAACAAATGATAGAGAGGATATGAGAAAGAGAAACTTTAGTCATTTAGGGTGAAGGTGCAACTTAATGCAACCACTATAGAAAACAATTTGGAAAATTCTCAAAAATTAAAAGTAAAACTACCATATTATTCACCTATTTCACCCTCAGGCACGTGTCCAGAGAATTTCATACTCTACAATAGAGATGTTTGTACCTCTATGTTTACTGCTGCTTTATTCACTCTATCAAGCAAACAAACAAATAACAAAAAACCAAAACCAACCTAATTAGCAAATTAATGGATAATGATTATCTGTACATTTATAAAATAGAATCTTCTGTTGTGTAGATGTACCACAATTTCTGTATCCATTCCTCAGTTGAGGGGCATCTGAGTTGTTTCCAGCTTCTGGCTATTACAAACAAAGCTGCTATGAACATGGTTGACCAAATGTCTTTATTGTGTACTTGAGCCTCTTTTGGATATATGCCTAGGAGTGGTATAGCTGGGTCTTGAAAAAGCGCTATTGCTAGTTGTCTAAGAAAGCGCCAGATTGATTTCCAGAGTGGTTGTACAAGTATGCATTCCCACCAGCAGTAGAAGAGGGTTCCCATTTCTCCACAACCTCTCTAGCATGTGTTGTCACTTATGTTTTTTTTATTTTAGCCATTCTGATAGGTATAAGGTAAAATCTCAGGGTCATTTTTATTTGCATTTCTCTGATGGGTTAGGATGTTGAGCATTTCTTTAAGGGGTTCTCTGCCACCTGATATTCCTCTATCGAGAATTCTCTGTTTAGCTCTGTATCCCATTTTTTAATTGGATTATTTGATGTGTTGCTTTTTATTTTCTTTACTTCTTTATATATACTGAATATTAGCCTTCTGTCAGATATAGGGTTGGTGAAGAGTCTTTTCCAATCTGTAGGCAATGGTTTTGTTCTGATGACAGGGTCCTTTGCTTTACAGAGCTTTTCAATTTCATGAGGTCCCCTTTATTGATTGTTGTTCTTAGAGCCTGTGCTGTTGGTGTTCTGTTCAGTAAGTTGTGTCAGCAATAAAAAAACAAGGAAATCATGAAATTTACAGGTAAATGTTGGGACCTGGAAAAGATCATCCTGAGTGAGCTCTCCCAGAAGCAGAAAGACACATACAGACTCACTCATATAGACATATAGGATAAACCTTCTAATATCGGTACACCTAAAGAAACTAATCAAGAAGGAGGACTCTGGCTAAAATTCCCAATCCCCATTCAGAATGCCAAAGAGGATGGACATCGGAAGAAGGAGAAAACAGAAAACAAGTCAGGAGCCTGCCACAGAGGGCCTCTGAAAGGCTCTGCCTTGCAGGGTATCAAAGCAGATGCTTAGACTTATGGCCAACCTTTGGGCAGAGTGCAGGGAATCTTATGAAAGGAGTGGGAAATAGTAAGATCTGGAGATTTCAGAAGCTCCACAAGGAGATTAACAGAACCAAAAATTCTGAGCATGGGGGTCATTTCTGAAACTGATACTCCAACCAAGGACCATTCATGGAGATAACATAAAACCCTGCACACATGTAGCCCATGGCAGTTCAGCCTCCAAGTGGATTCCATAGTAATGGGAACAGGGGCTGTCTCTGACATGAACTGATTGGCCTGCTCTTTGATTGCCTCCCACTGAAGGGGGAGCAGCTTAACCAGGCCACAGAGGAAGACAATGCAGCCACTCCTGATGAGACCTAAAAGACTAGGATCAGAAGGAAGGAAAAGAAGACCTCCCCTATCAGTGGACTTGGGAAGGGGAATGTTTGGAGAAGGGAGAGTAGGGGAGACATTCGGAGGGGAGGAGGGAGGGTTTCAGGGGGGATACAAAGTGTAATTAATAAAACATTAAAAAATAAAATGGAATCTTACTCAGAACTAAATAAAAACGATATCATAAAACTTGAAGAAATATGTGAGTTTAGAATAGACATAACTGTTTGTATTCCTTAAAACATCTATAATAGATATAAGCATATGTTCTTGTGCCAATATTGCACCATTTTTAACTATTAGTCAAGAGGATGTTTTGAAATCAGCTTCCATTACTCTCCTGCTTTGTCCTTTCGAATCAAGATTGTTTGGACATTTGTGCTTTCATATAATTTTTTTTTCTGTAAAGCATGTCTTTGTTGTTCCAAATGATGCTTAGATTCATGAGGTAGAATGTAGTACCTGAAATTAAAAACAGATTCTTCAGCTGTCTGCTTTTTAATAAAAATGGCAAAACCAGACACTAAAGAAAAGACAACTTCATCTACAAACAGTTCAGGGAAAAACTGGAAATGCGGATGCAGATGAAATCTCATTGTCTATTTCCCACCCTCTTCAAAAAATTATCTCAAAGTAGATAAGAGACCTTAATGTATGTAAACCCTGAAACTTTGAAACTACTTGAGTAAAACGTGGATCAATATGTTGAGCACAGATTGTGGTTTTCTGGACAACTCCTAAAGCACAGGAAACAAAAGCAACAATCAACAACCTTAAATTTAAATGCTTCTGCACAGTAAAGACAACTGTCAACAAAATAAAGAGACAGCCACAATTTGGGAAGTGCTTGCTCTTAATCACTGAGAAACCTGTCTAGCCTCTGGAGGTCTTTAAAATTCATCACCATCACTAATAACAGCAGGAGCAGGGACTATCTCTGACTCTGTTGCTTGCTTTTGGGACTCTTCCTCTTACTGGGCTGCCTTGTCTAGCTTTAATAGGAAAGGATGTGCCTAGTCTTACTGCAACTTGATATGCAAAAAAGACTGTTTGATATCCATGGTAGGTCTCCCCTTTCTGAAGATAAACAGAGAAAGAGTGGATGAGCTTGAGCAGGTGAGGAGGGAAAGAAGGAGGAGAGGAAAGAGGGGAAACTGTAGCCAGGATGTAAAGTAAATAAATTAATTAATGCAAAATATCTATAAAGTGTTCTTTAAATATATGTTAATATGAAATATGAATATTTTCTCTAGATACATGGTGTGTTGATATATTTAACCACTTAATAGTTACTTTTTTCTGATGAAATATCTCACAAGTATTTGAAAAAAATATATAATGGAATAACTCATACAATATATAAGCCACACTCTGAGCAGGCCTCTAAAGGGGTAAATTTTTCATTTTGGTATAAAACTTGAACTAAAATACTTTCCATTTATTTTTTCTCACAATTCAGTTTAATTATTTCTCATGCTGAAATATTAACTCTCCTTTTCATAAACTCAGTTAATAAAAATTCTATATCTTATTTGTCTCTCTGTTTGATTCCTTACTATTATATTGACTAAATGTATTATATTATGTACAGTTTGAACTTGACCCTTCTTTACTATGCGACTGTAAACTGATCACTTTAGGTTGCCATTTTTCTAGTTTGTTTCCATTTTGTTAAATTGCATTTAGTGTTCTGTCCTGCCTATCTTATCGTTTTTCCATTACAATAGGACAGAACTTTTCCAAAACAAATATTTCGTTATCATCCAATGTCAAGTCTAAATCTTAGAAACAGTTTACATGGCTTTCAAGCTGGCCACTGTGAATCTCTATTTCTCAATTCCTTTCTAACATTTCCAGTTTTCATTCCTCCCAGACATTGTGTACAGCATTACTTGGAATTGCCATTCTAAAGACTTGTAGTTAATATGATTTTCTATTACACATTATGTTATATTTCAAATTGTTTACATGCATGTCTTCTTTGTTTCTGAGAAGCTGGAGAGAGAAAAAAATATTTTACCATCGTAGGAAAGTTCTTGAAAACACACTCTTGAAATCTTTTAGGACTTTGGGCTGAAGTTCGCAAATGCCATTGATTTTACTTATTACTCTTTTAAATCAACTTGCAAGGTGCTTATTATAGCTAGATAGCATTTTCTATATTTTAAATATTTTTGATACTCAATATAACAATGAATTGCTAATATATCTATGTTCTGTCCACCCTTATGGCCATAATTCTCATTTCCTAATAATACAAAAATAACAAATGGCATTCAAATACAGGATTTCAATGATCAAGTATGCAATGAATTGTCAGACACTTGCCAAAGAAAAATTTCTTTACCAATCTTTAAATACAATATTTAATTTATTTATTTTTATTTCTATTCCTAGGCATTACATAAAATATGCTGTGTTGAGTAACCAGACATACAAATACCATGCAAAAACATAACAATTTATTTTATATCTTCATTTGTTTCCAATTTTCTTCTTTTTGCCCATCTAAATCTTTATTATTAATACCACAATTATACATTCAACTATAACAAATAAATAGAAGATATAAATGAGGTATAAATAAGATTATTCTTATCATTTTTATTTGGTATTTGGTTTTCAAATTCAGTGAGTGTTTAATGTTAAGCAGGTCAACCATAAATACCTAAGCTCCATAAAAAATCGGTCATTTGATACAATCATAACTGATTTACTAGATTTAAAGATAATAAACTCATGATACATTTTTATAGCTTATCATGGGGAATTACATATATTAATTAGTGTTTCTGTGAACACCATCATTAAAATATGTGAGAGAAGATTTGAGTAGACTTAATAACAATTCACATAGCTTAGAGTTTTGTGGGTCTTTCATTACAAGAAATGCCTAACCTACGGATAATTCATGCCATGTGTATAAAAGTCCACACACTAAGAATTTTCCTGCCTCATATTTATTTTATAGGAATAAATTTAAGATATAGTAAAGATATTTGATCCTATCATATGAATAAAGTGACATTCAGAATTTTGTGTTAATTTTTTATTTATTAGTTTCCAATTTTTCAAAGAAAATCTTTGATCATGATTTCTACTGTATATTATTCTAAATTTTAACCATGATTTTGGATTCAACAAGCAAAAAAAAGGATATTAACTTATTTCAGAATTCTGTATAATCCATTTGTAAAGTATTGACCTCTGACAGAGCAGTACCCAGTTCTTAAAACAAATGGATATGGATATGTAAACACAAGGATTTATTACAGTAATTTAACCCAAATTTGTTTCTGTTCCACTCTCGTCAATCATTTCTCCACTTATCAAGTTTAAAATGCAATAAAAGCTACATGGCATTATTTGTATCCTTCCATTGCACTAATAGGTCAGTTGCACCCCTCTACTTCTTTGTTTAGTTTACCAATTTTACCATAAAACTATGCTTGAACTTTTTTGTTGTTATCTTTTTTGATATTCATCAAAATACATTATTAAATAATTTTTCTCTTTAATCCATAATAATTTTTGAAGAAAACGACTATAATGTACTGGTTTTATAAGACCAAGTGTGGTTTAGTTGATAAACAGTAGCAAATCCCCTGAAATAAGCCAAGGAACCCTCCCTCCCCCAAAAAGCTTTAAACAATGGAGGTTTTCTCTAATATTTATTTTTATTTTTTATTTTTTCCTGAAGATGTTAAACACTTCTTTTAAACACAGCATTGGCATCATTTACTTTCTGTTCACAATAGGTAACATATAAATTCTGCTTTGTTGTAGGAACTCCACATACTGTATGAAAGTATCCATTTCATTGACAGTAGGAGAAAATGACACCGGACTCTGCTACAATTCCAAGATGAAGTACTTTGAAAAAGCTGAACTTAGCAAAAGCAAGGAAATTTCGTGCCGTGACATAGAGGACCTCTTATTACCAACAAGAGAACCTGAAATCCTTTGGTACAAGGTATGGACTCTAGAAGACTTTTATTGCCTGCAAATAATTTAATGTGTATTTTATTGTAGAGAAATCTCGATGAAAGATTAACTAAAATACTGCACCTGTCTTAAGAATACTTTAGCATCTGTGCACGGGTTCTAGGTCCTCTCCATGCATAATCCTTAGTTGGAGTTTTGTTCTCTGTGGGTCCCTCTGGGCCCAGGTTTTTGGACTCTGTTTGTCTCATTGTGGAGCTCTGTCCCCTCCAGGTCTTTCTTTTTTATTTAATATTTTGTATTAATTACAGTTTATTTACTTTGTATCTCAGCTGTAGCCCTCTCCTTTATTCCTTCCCAATCTCACCCTCCCTCCCCCAACTTCTCCCTGCTCCTCTCTAAGTCCACTGATAGGGGAGATATTCCTCCCCTTCCATCTGACCTTAGCTTAGCAGGTCTCATCAGGACTGGCTGCTATGTCTTCTGTGGCCTAGCAAGGCTGCTCCTCCCTCTGTGGTGGGGAGTTCAAAGAGCCTGGCTAGCCACTGAGTTCATGTCAGAGAAAGTCCCTGTTCCCCTTACTAGGAAACCCACTTGAATACTGAGCTGCCATGGGCTTCATATGAGCAGGGATTCTACGTTATATCCATGCATGGTCCTTCGTTGGAGAATTAGTCTCAGAAAAGACCCCTGTGCCCAGATATATTTGGTCCTTGTGGAGCTCCCATTCTCTCCAGGTCTTACTAACTCTCTCTTTTTTCATATGATTCCTTGCAGTCTGCCCAAGGTTTGGTTATGAGTCTCAGCACCTGCTTTGATACACTGCTAGGGAGAGTCTTTCAGAGTTCCTCTTTGGTAGGCTCCTGTCCTGTTACTTGTTTTCTCCTCTTTCCAATGTCCATCCCATTTAGCTTTCTAAGTGAAGATTGATCATCTTACCCAGGGTTGTCCTTCTTGCTTAGCTTCTTTAGGTGTACAGATTTTAGTATGTTTATCCTATATTATATTTCTAATACTCACTTATAAGTGAACATATACCATGTGTGTCTTTCTGCATTGGGGATAAATCAGTCATGATGATCTTTTCTACATCCCACTATTTGCCTGCAAATTTCATGATTTCCTTGTTTTTATTTGCTGAGTAGTATTCCATTGTGTAACTATACAACAATTTCTGTATCCATTCCTACGCTGAGGGACATCTGGGTTCTGTCTAAAATCAATAAATCTGTTACGAACATGGTTGTGCACATGTCCTTGTTGTGTACTTGATTATATTTTAGATATATGCCTAGGTGTGCTATAGCTGGATCTTGAGGAAGCACTATCCCTAATTGTCTGAGAAACATTCAGATTGATTTCCAAAGTGGTTGTACCTGTTTACATTCCTACCAGCAATGGAAGAAAGTTCACCTTTCTCCACATCCTCTCCAGCATGTGTTTTCAATTGAGTTTTTAATTTTAGCCATTCTAATGGGTGTAAGTTGAAATCTCAGGGTTGTTTTGATTTGCATTTTCCTGATAGCTAAAGATACTGAGCATTTCTTTAAGTGTTTCTTTGCTATTTGATATTCCTCTATTGAGAATTTTCTGTTTATCTCTATACCTCATTTTTTAAATCAGAATACTTGATTTATTGCTGTTTAACTTCTTGTGTTCCTTACATATTAAGGATAGTGGCCTTCTGTTTTTAAGCTAATTCGTACCAAGTAAGAGTATTTTTGTTTTGCATTATGCTCAAAAGTGAATATATAAATTATGAAGCTTTTTATGAAATATTTTGTTCACTGATATAAAGCCCTGCTTATCATTTTTTGTCCAATTTGTTGGAAACTGGACTTTAAGAAGTGGGTCTCATATTTTATATACATATATATATATATATGTATATTCCTAAACTATATATATATACATATATATATATATATTAGCAGTGATCATCTCATGTTTTCCTGAGATATGTATCTAGAATATTCATAGATATATGTATATATACCTTTATATTAAAAATAATTCAATACCGGTTAAACTTTGATGGTTTCTTGTAGTTCACTCAGACATGTTTTCACATTGAAATAGTCATTTAAGCTGTAAAAACATCAAAATAGATTGATAGGTACAGATGTATAACATTTTAACTTGTTTTCATTAGCCAAAACTTAATGTCTGTCAAATAAATAGTGGAAATTAGAAGCTATTTCTAAAATATAATACATTAATGCACTATTTAGGCAATTATGATTGTTTATGCAACTAATATAACCAAATAGCAGGTATACTTTGGTTTGAAGTAACTGAAAAATTGCCTCCAAATATCATTACACAGAGACATGACCCACATATATTATGACTTTTATTTTATTTATCATTTAAAATTTTTTATTGTTTACTTTTATTTTCTCAAGGAAAAACACTAAAATTGCAAAAGAAAGTCTTTCATACTGATTTTCCCTTAGACACACAATAGCAATACATAGAGTACAAGTTTTACCAAATACGTTGGTCGGTACTTTAGAGGTATTTCTAAGCTTTGTCATAGAAATGTTGATACTTCTCAGGTTTTAACTTATCAAATACTCATATACTTCTTTTGAAATGTTTCTTTTGATATAGCCACCATATAAGGAGCCACCATGGTATGTCTACAAAACAATGCAAGTGTTCATAAATCAGTCATAAAAGATATAAGTCACTGCACATTGAATGTATTGAAGTAATAATAGAAATTATGAGTAAAGTCTCATAAGATATATTTTGGGCCCTTAAAGGTATTTTGTACTATTTTTATACAATCTACATTCTAGAGGCTTCCTTAATCTATCCTCACATTACAAACATAATATATGTGAAGTTTTTTTTTTAATCATCTGGTCCCCCAAAAATTTATATACAAATACCTCATTGGCTCTCATTAAAATAAAAAAATTAACGAACACAAGAAAAATAATTTCATTTATATATATAACATTGAGGTGGACATATTTAAATTTTTGTTGTTGTTACCAAATGTCAAAATTTATTGACATGTAATTCACTATATACAGGACTCAGTTTTAGAATTAACTTTTCAATTTTACCAACTCTGAACTTAAGCAAACACTTTCATTACTAGTACAAGAACAGTTCTTATTCTAACACACCAATTACCTCACACTTTTTTTGTGAAAGACATAAATTTCTGGAGGGGACAATTTTAGTTTCCTTTATTGGCCTTGCCCCAAGTATCTCTCTGTGCAGTTAAGACAAAAGGTGTGCATGAGGTAACTTTCATTTAATAAGTTATAAAAATACAAGAAAATTCAGGGATTTAGAAAAAGTAAAGATGGTTCTAATTGCTGTGTCTCCTGTGTGTGTTTCCTGGGGTAAGACTTTGCATACACCTATTCATACAGAATCAAAAGAAAATGAAAGGTTTTTTTGGGTTTCTTTGTAAACGCTACTCTGTAGATATTTCCACCCATGAAAGATTCAATTCTGTCTGTCCAAATACAGGCTGTTTGCAGGGCACATATGCAGGCTTTGGTCTTTTGGGTCCCAGGTTTATCATTCAACTCTTCTGCAAAATAGATGTCTTGCCTTTTGTGCAGGTGCCAAAGACTGAATCATTGTGTCAGTAATTTCATGTTGCTAAGAAACAATTCTTATTTTGTCACTATGAATAAATTTGGTCTGACAATAAATTAATCACTTACAAATTAGAGGGATAAAGCTGTCCATCCCTGCTAAATTACTACAATTTATTCAGTTTCTATCTCAGCTGTGGCCCCCTCCCTTGTCTCCTCCCAATCCCATCCTCCTTCCTTCTTCTCCCCCTATGCCTTCCCCTAGTCCACTGATAACATAGGTCCTCCTCCCCTTCCTTCTGACCTTAGCCTATCAGTTCTCATCAGGACTGGCTGCATTGTCTTCCTCTGTGACCTCGCATGGCTGCACCCAACAGGAGGAGGTGAACAGAGAGCCTGCCACTGAATTCATGCCAGAGACAGCCCCTTCTCCCCTTGCTAGGGAACCCACTTGGAGACTGAGTCTATGGGCTACATCTAGGTAGGGTTTTTAGGTCCTCTCCATACATGGTATTTGGTTGGGGTGTCAGTCTCTGCAGGGTCCCAAGGGTCCAGGTTTTTTGGCACTCTTGGTCTCTTTTTGGCATTCCTGTCCTATCCAGATCTTTCTGTCTCCCCCTTCTATCATAAAATTTCATGCACTCTGCCCAGAGTTTTGCTATGAGTCTCAGTCTCTGCTTCTATACCTCCATCAGTAGAGTCTTTCAGAGACCCTATGTGGGAGGATCCTGTCTTGTTCCCTGTCTTCTCCTGCTTTTGATTATAGCGTTTGCCCTTCTGAATGAGAATTGGGCATCTTCCTTACAATCTTCCCTGTTATTTAGCTTCTTTAACAGTATAGATTTTTGTATGTTTATTCTATATTATAAGTCTAATAACTACTTATGAGTGAGTATATACCATTTGAGTTTTTCTGTTTCTGGGTTACCTCACTCAAGATGATCTTTCTAGTTCCCACTATTTGCCTGCAAATTTTATTCTTTCTTTGTTTTTAATTGCTGAATAGTATTTCATTGTGTAAATATACCACAATTTTTCTATTCATTCTTCAGTTGAGTGACATCTAGATTGTTTCCAGATTCTAGCTGTCATGAATAAAGCTGCTATCAACATAGCTGAGCAAATGCCCTTGTTGCATGGATGAGCCTCTTTTAGATATATGCTCAGGAGTGGTATAGTTGGATCTTGAGGTAGTACTATTTCTAATTTTCTGAGAAAGTGCCACATTGATTGCCAAGGCAGTTGTATAAGGTTACATTTCCTACTAACAATTGAGTAGGGTTCTCCATTTATATTTTTATTTTATTTATATTCATATACATATTGGAATGGAAATGGAGTGTAAAATGAAGAGCCCTCAATTACTACTATAAGAACATAATCTAGTATAACTCTTATGAAATCTTTATAGAGCTTTTTCAAAATGGTAAAAAATAGAATTCTCCTATGACAGAACCAAACCACTCCTGGGATAGACCCATAGACTTCTGTATCTTATCCTAGAGATACATACATATCAATTTTTATCACTGTATTTTCATAGCAGTAGGAAATGAATCAATTATAGATTCCCCTCAACAAATAGATGCAGGTGACATGGGAGATAGATAGATAGATAGATAGATAGATAGATAGATAGATAGATAACAAACTTCTCAACAATACAGAAAAAAACTTCAAGAAAGTAGAGAAATACAAGAAATAGTATATTAAATGAACTTACTCAGTCTCAGAAAAAATTACATTTTCTCACATATGCATATTCGTTTGATATTAGTATACATGTAAATAAGAGTTTTGAGAGGGAACCTAGATTATCAAACTGTATAAAAGAGGACAAGAGAAAAATGTTGCTAATGCCAACTGAGATGGTCAAGGTGAATGAATACAGGTGACATGAAAAAAGAGGCAACAGAGCATGTAAGAGCACAAGAATGAGAGAGGAGATGGAGAAGAATACACAAGGGAAATAATAAAAGCAAACTTTCTTTGAAAAAAATACCATAATGAAAACTAATTTTTGTATGATAATAGAAAGTAAAAGTATATACATTTACATGCATTTAACATTGTATATAAGTGTTAATTGTTTCTTTGATGGATTAAAGGATGAATATAATATGTAGAGGCTTATATTTTAATAAGTGCAACAATTATATTTTGATAAATTTGGGGGACATAAATGCTTCTTATAAAACTATTCTCCACTGCTTATTTAATAATATATTCTAAATTTTATGTTATTAATATAGATATTATAATTTTCACAATAATCCCCTATTAATTACTTTCATTTAGATTTTATATTGAGTGTGATTAACAGGTATATAACTTTTACTGTATCTAGCAAATCAATATGTATCTATGATAGAGGTAACACCATTAAAAGTCAATGTGACCCTAAAACTGACCTTCAAGAGGATGTGCCTGATTTCCAGATTTACAAAAATAATGTAAATTAGTATTAATTCCAAACCAGAGCTTCTGTAGAAACTTAAAGTATAAATTATTGTTGTGCATCAGGCATTATTGTGCATTCCTACGTCCCACCATGAGGCTGGATAATCAGGACTTCAAACCTAATTTAAGTTACATAACAAGTTCAAGACCAGTTTGGGCTATGGGAGACCTTGTTTGGGGGTTTTGTTTATGCATTTATTTTATAAATGAAACCAAAATTATTGTTTTAGTGGCTTAAAATTACTTTGCTTTTTCTGTACGATGTGTACTACCCAATTTTATGTTGTTTGTATAGGAATGTAGAACAAAAACATGGAGACAAAGCATTGTGTTCAAAAGAGATACTTTGCTCATAAGAGAAGTCAAAGAAGACGACATTGGAAACTATACCTGTGAATTAAAATATGGAGGCTTTGTTGTGAGAAGAACCACCGAGTTAACTGTTACAGGTAATCACAGTCTTCAGTATTTCATTTGTAAGTAAAGAAACTGTCTTTTGAGTCAGCTTCAGGGCTGCATATTGATGTTTTTCAACTTTAGTAATGAAAGAAGCACTCAACCAAATGCTAAGTGGATTCCTATAGATGAAATTTATTCCTCCTTGTTTTTAAATCATCTTGTGCTGAAATACATTTGAAAGGTTAAATAGAATATGTTTAGGGAATTATACAAATGTTAGCTTTTGAAAGTACTTGAAATAATGAGTCTACAATTTTGAAGATTATGCTTGTACTTTGTAGTGGAGTCATTTTTAGAAATATTTTCTAGAGTGATGGAATAGAATACATGAGATTTACCTCTGTATTGATTTGTTTAATGTGCTCTGTTGCACATTAAACAAACCATTTTTCTACTGACTTATTATATGGATGACGTATATGCTCTCATACAGTTAAAAGTAACATAATTTCATACAAAATGGTTTTTGAAATTTGAGTTTTTAGGTGATCAAATAATAATTATCTTCTCTTGTTCATGTAGAAAGTAACCTGAATAATATCAGAGTATTGCTAATATTTAAAAAATGTACAAATCACCGGACTTCCAAGCCTAGTTTCATTATTGTGAGCACCAAAATGTTAGTTTACTCATGTGCAAAATGATGATGATTAAGTTTGCTTTACAAGGGATTTCAAGTATCTTATGATTGAAGGTAATACATATCCAATAAATTCGCAATGAGGAAGATGAAATGTTCAGTAATTTAGTTATGTGGAAAATTGTATGCATGGTCATTTTTCAATTTAAAACAATCATCACTTTTGTAAAAAGTTCTTCATGGGAAGAAAGAGGGGAATTCACGGGAAAAATGAGAAATTGCAGATATTTACACATTATTATTGAAAGAAACTCTTGATGACTTTGGTGGGGGAAGGGAGTCATGTTTGTGAAACATTTAGAGCAGAGCAGAGTATTAACAACTTTCATTCCATACCTTCAGTAATGCTTGTAAAATGGCGTTCTCCTATATGGAACAAATATATTTTGATAGATATATGCATAACACAAGAATTCATTTCTTTTAAATATTGAAGAATGATATAATTTGACTTAAAACTACATTGTTTCATGAAACTCATTTGCTGAATAGCAATTATTCTGACAAGGGAAAAATTCATTACATAAGTAAGATGCCCTTTGATAAAATCTTTGACAAAATAGACACTGTAAACAACTGACATGCAATTGGTGATAGATTCGATTGTAAAGACTCATATATTCTCTGGTATATATTATATACCTATCACAAGCATGTGTATGATTTGCAATCATTTGGTTTGCAGTTTGGCTGTGTGTAATAAATAAGTGTACAGAACAATTCAGAGGAATGCATTATCACTTTTATTCCAATTCTTTTCAACAGTTCAATGAAAAACATGCCTGTATACACAATAAACATTGAATTATTTTGTTCAACTTTTATCTTATAAAGTATACTGAAGTAGCTTCTCTAAACATCATTTAGAAAAAGAAAAGTACTTAAGACTGTAACATTCTGAATAAAAATAGCATTATTTTCTTGTCTTAACTCTTAAAAAAGGAAAATTTATCCATGGTAAACATAGCTTTCTTTCTCTAGAAATACCATGGTTTATAAATACTACTATATGAGGTATTTGAAACTAAACACTGTGTCTTGACTGATATGAAATTTTATATAAGAATATTTGGTAAACCAAAGAGTAGAACTGTTTTGTTGTTCTTTTTCAAAACAGGTTTTTTTCTGTGTAGCTTTGGCTGTCCTGGACTCAATTTGTAGACCAGACTGGCCTTGAACTAACAGAATTCCACCTGTCTCTGACTGCCTCTGCCTCCCAGAGTACTGAGATTACATGTAGGCATGAGCTACTGCACCCAGCAGAGGAGAATTTTTTACTCTTAAATTGTTTTTACAATTTTCTGTACTTTCTTGATTTGTGCATTCTTCTCATTTTCTTCATATGGAAATGAAGAATACTTAAGTCCTGATATCCAAGAAATGTTTGAAATTTATTATGATTATTAGCACAAGTTAATTATGTAAATATAGAGGCTTCACTGTAATATTTTTCTTTTTTATTATATTTTTTAATTTTTTACATTAATTACCATTTATTTACTTTGTGTCCCAGCTGTAGCCCCATCCCTCATTCCCTCCCAATCCCACCCTCCCTCATCTCCTCCTTGCCCCTCTCTAAGTACACTTATAGGGGAGGTCCTCCTCCACTTCCATCCGACACTAGCTTATCAGGTCTTACATTTTATGCACACTGTATTATGCGTTCATCAAGAATAAACTTCCCTCGACACCACTCTTTACTTATTATTCCTTCTAATATTCTAATTGTCTACTTTAAATAATTTCTTATTGGGAAAGAAAGTGTACAATGCTATCTCTGACTGATCTTTACTTTTTTAATTATATAGATTTTTAAATGCCTTATACTGTATTACATATCCTACAACTGTTAAATATATTTATTTTTTTAATTTATTTACTATTTATTTACTCACTTTATAACCTGCTCTTAGCCTCCCCCTTCCTCAACTCCAAGTCCCACCCTCCTTCTCTTTTCTCCTCCCTCCCTCTTATTCCTCAGCAAAGGGGAGCCCTCTTTCTCATCAGTTCCAACTCATCAAGTCATATCAGAGCTGAGTGTGCTCTCTTCCCATGTGGCTTGGCAAAGCAGTCCTTCCATAGGGGAAATATTTGAAAGCTGGCAACAGAGTCCATGTGATACTTTCCACTTCCATTCTTTTTCTTGCAAATGACAGGACTTCATTCTACATTATGGCAAAAGCATATAAATATGTTGAGTGTTTTTATCATCCATACATACTTATCCACTTACCTCTTGATAATCTATGTTCATGCAGCCTTCATTAGTCTGTACTAGGTCCTTAGCATATAAGTTATGGTTGTTAGGTTGATGTTTTTGTGGGATTTCTAATAGTTAGAGTGGGGGCTTTTTCTGACATTTTTCCCTTTCCTACTACTCGGTTGCATTGTCCAGCCTTGATATGAGGGTAAGGGCCTAGTCTTTTTTTTATTTTATTTATTTTTATATCAATCACAGGTTAGGTACTTTGCATCCCAGGCTTAGCCCCTCCCTCATCCCCTCCCACCCTCCCCATCCCTCCCTCATCTCCTCCCCACCCCCTCCAAGTCCACCAACTGAGGAGGACCTCCTCCCCTTCCATCCAACCCCAGCTCATCCTGTCTCATCAGGGCTGGCTGCAATGTCCTCCCCTGGGATCTAGCCAGTCTGTCACTCCCCGGCTTGTATGGGGGAGGGTCAAAGAGTCAGCCATCAAGTTCATGACTGAAACAGTCCCTGTTTCCCTCACTAGGGTCTTCAGTCCTACACCGAGCTATCATGGGCCCCATCTGAGCGGGGGTTCCAGGCCACATCCACACATGGTC
>CM053742.1:87094810-87117515 GCA_028658305.1 Pachyuromys duprasi | reverse complement strand
CTTGCTGTATATTGCCTTTACTATGTTTAGGTATGTGCCTTGTATCCCTAGTCTCTCCAGGACTTTAAACATGAATGGGTGTTGGATTTTGTCAAATGCTTTTTCGGCATCTAGGGAGATGATCATGTGGTTTTTCTCCTTCAGTTTGTTTATATGGTGGATCACATTGATGGATATGCGTATATTGAACCACCCTTGCATGCCTGGGATGAAGCCTACTTGGTCATGGTGGATGATATCTTTTATGTGCTCTTGGATTCGGTTTGCAAGTATTTTATTGAGTATTTTTGCATCAATGTTTATAAAAGAGATAGGTCTGAAGTTCTCTTTTTTTGTTGGATCTTTGTGTGGTTTAGGTATCAAGGTGACTGTGGCTTCATAGAAAGAGTTCGGTAATTTTCCTTCTATTTCTATTTTGTGGAACACTTTATAGAGAATTGGTGTTAGGACTTCTTTGAAGGTCTGGTAGAATTCTGCACTAAAAACATCTGGCCCAAGGCTTTTTTTCGTAGGGAGGCTGTTGATGACTTCTATTTCCATGGAGGATATAGGTCTATTCAATCCTCCTATCTAATCTGGGCTTAATTTAGGTAGGTGGAATCTCTCAAGAAAATTGTCCACTTCATTTAGATTTTCAAATGTTGTGGCATATAGGCTTTGGTAGTAAGACCTAATGATTGTTTGGATATCCTCAGTGTCTGTAGTTATTTCCCTCTTTTTTTTTCTGTTTTGCTGATTTGGACTGTTTCTCTCTGCCTTTTTGTTAGTTTGGATAGGGGCTTGTCTACTTGTTAATTTTCTCAAAGAACCAGCGCTTGGTTTCTTTGATTCTTTGAATAGTTTTATTTGTTTCTAATTGATTGATTTCAGCCCTGAGTTTGATTATTTCCAGCCATCTGCTCCTCTTGGGTGTATCTGTTTCTTTTTTTTTTTTTTCTAGTGCTTTCAGTTGGGCCATTAAGTTGCTTATATGAGATGTTTCAAATTTCTTCTTGAAGGCACTTAGTGCTATGGACTTTCCTCTTAGCACTGCCTTCATTGTGTCCCATAAGTTTGGGTATGTTGTGCTTTCATTTTCATTGATTTCTAGGAAGTTTTTAATTTCTGTTTTTATTTCTTCCCTAACCAAGCTGTCCTTGAGTATCAAGTTGTTCAGTTTCCATGTATGTGCAGGATTTTTGGTGTTTCTGTTGTTGCTGAAGTCCAGCTTAAGACCATGATGGTCAGATAGGATTCAAGGGATTATTTCAATCTTCTGAGGCTTGCTTTGTGACCACCTATATGGTCTATTTTGGAGAAGGTTCCATGAGGTGCTGAAAAGAAGGTATATTCATTTGATCTGGGGTGAATAGTTCTGTGGACATCTGTTAAGTCTAATTGATTTAGGGTCTATGTGAATGTCCTTCTTTCCCTGTTTTACTTCTGACAGAATGATATGTCCCTTGGTGAGAGTGGAGTGTTGAAGTCTCCCACTATTAGAATGTTGGGATCAATGTGTGATTTCAGCTTTAAGAATGTTTCAATTACAAATGTAGTTGGTCTTGTATTTGGGGCACAGATGTTCAAAATTGTGATGTTCTCCTGTTGGAATTTTCCTTTGATGAGAAGGAGATGCCCCTCCTCATCTTTCTTGATTAACTTTGGTTGAAAGTCTATTTTATTAGATACTAGGATTGCTACCCCAGCTTGTTTTCTGGGTCCATTTGCTTGAAAAATATTTTTCCAGCCCTTTACTCTGAGGTAGTTTTTATCTTTATTGCATAGGTGTGTTTCTTGGATGCAGCAGAATGTTGGGTCCTGTTTACGTAACCATTCTGTTAGTCTGTGTCTTTTTATAGGAGAGTTGAGTCCATGGATGTTGATAGATAATAGTGATCAGTGGCTGTTTGATCCTTTTATTGTGGAGTTGGTGGTCTTACTGTGATTCATTGCTTTTTTTTCCTTTTAGTTGGGAAGTTACTTGTATCCTATATTTTCCTAGGTGTAGTTGTTTTCATCCCTAATCTTCTTGTGAGAGTTAATTATTCTCTGTGCAAATAGACATCATCTAAGTGTCAGCATACCTTTTACTGATCCTCTCCTCTGTTGCTTTCTGGAGCAACTCTTCAATCTTGTTGCCTGATGTTGAGTTAGCTCTGACCAACTGATGTGAAGATGTTAGAGATCTGGGCAAGCTAGGCATATTGACTCAGATAGGGAAGAACATACCTGGGAGTCCTGAAAAGGAAGATGACACAAAATCAGGAAGCTGATAGTGTAGGAAGGAGTGCACCTAATTTGAAGTTTGATTGTGAGAAATGCCAGAGGATCTATTAAATCTGGAAATACTTGGAAGCAAGATCTAGGAGTTGCTGGGCCGATGGGTGAGGCAGAATGATGTCTACATAGCATGTCAGAGAAGCAAGATTGTATTAGCCTGGAATAGATGGAGCCACCTTACTTAGCAACATGTGAATGGAGTATTTTTGAGGAGTTATGTAGGCCTATGGGATAAAAAGAAGCTGACCAAATTGGTGGATCAGGATGGAAGTCCAATAAAATTAAAGTTACCAAAAAAAAGTGAACACTTATTTTTTAGGGGGAATACCCAGTATATATCTGCTATATATGCATATATATATTTAATCCTTATATATAATATAATCCCTATATATAATGTAATCCATGGATTAACTTCTTTACCTTAAAGTACCTTATACTTAAAACATAAATGTAGCGTTATCTCTTTTTAAAATTATGTCCAAAAATGTGGATATAGAAAAAAATGTTTCATGTGGACAATGATCCATATTAAACCTGATAGTCTTGACATAAATAAGACTTTAAAAATTTTTTTCTTAAAATTTTTGTAGGCATGATACTTTGTTTCTTTTGAATTTTGAGAGCATACACACGTCTATGTGCACATACATATGAACATACACCCAGATAAACATACACATTCTTTCCTATACATACAAACAGGAATTCTGTAGCTTTTGACACGCTTATCAATTTTTATTTGTCTGTGAAAATACATCCATAAAAGTATTTTCAACCTGATTAAAAATAAAGCAACAAAGAAAAATGAATGAAGGCAAAATTTATGTGCTCAGATCTTGTGCTTGCTTTTTGTATGATTTGAGGCAGGCTGAAATTTTGTTAACACAGATAAAATAACCTTCATTTTGCCATCTTCATTTCTGTGTACTTTATTACATTTATAAAAATTTTATAAAACCCTTTTTCCAGAGTTTAGATTTGACATAGTTTTTAATTAAGAATATGATGAAATTTAAATATGGTGGAATTAAAAAAGAAGACCAGCTTCATGTTCTATTGAGAACCTAAGAATATAAAAACATTTTGCGACACTATAAAAGTTATTTATTCAGCCATGTGAGGTGGCAGATGCCTGTCGTCCCAGCTCTCAAAAGGCAGAGACTGATGATTTCTGTGAATTCAAGATAAGCCCCGTCTGCAAAGCAAGTCCAGGACAGCCAAGGATACACAAAGAAACCTGTCTTGAAAAACAACAAAAAAGTTGTTTATTCACTGTACACAGAAAATGTTCTCTATAAAAAATACATGTACACTACTATGAAGTCTAGATTACTAAATATTTTAATTATATATAGAGATCTATCTATCTATCTATCTATCTATCTATCTATCTATCTATCTATCTATCTATCTATCTATCTATCTATCTATATCTTTTCACTTTACATCCTTATTGGAGACCTGTCCTTTCTTTCATTACAATCTCACTCTCACTCCCTCTTCCTAACCCCTGCCCTTTTCTTCAAAAAATAGGAGTTTCCTTTTCCATCTACCTCAGATCATCAAGCTGCTGCAGAACCCAACCTTGTCATCTTCCCATGAGAACTGACAATGCAGTCCCATTTAGGGGAAACTAATCAAAACCTGGAAAGTGAGTCCATGTCCGATGTATTCCCTACTTCCCTTGGTAGAATACCTATTTAAAGCCTAAACGGCTCATCTGCTACATCTTTGTAGGGGGTCTAGGTCCAGTTCATGAATGGGCCTTGGTTGATTCTTCAGTCTCAACAAACCCTACTGAGCCCTGGTTAGTTGGCTCTGTTCGTCTTCTTGTGAAGGTCTCCACATCCATGCTTTTCCCTTCCACTATTCTCCAAGACACCCTATACATCCTCCAATGTTTGCCTGTGAGTCTCAGCATCTGTTTTGAGGTGCTGCTGGGTATAGTCTCTTGTCTGACAGGCTCTTGTCTGTAAACTTAACAGAACATAATTCATAGTATGAGGGGTTGGCACTCTCTGATAAGGTAGGTCTTTGGTTGGGCCAGGCATCAGTTGGCAGTTCTCTCAATCTCTGCTCTATCTGCACTATCTTTATCCTTGCACGTCTTGTAGGCAGGGTAAATTTTAGATCGAAGTTTTGTAGGTGCATTGGTGTTCCCCTCCTTCTACTAGGAGACTAGTCTAGTAAGAAAACTTTCTCTTCTGTGGCCTCTGCTATTAGAAGTCTCTGCTTGAATCCTCCTCATATCTTCCCAGGAGCCTACCCTGACTTAGGTTAACAGCTTGTCACAGAGATAACCCCGTCCTCAAAAGTACTTCCCATCAGAAACTCTAAAAGCCAGAAGGGCCTGGATAGGTAAACATTTTTGAAAACAGAGCATACTATTTTCACTGGGATGATAGTTGTCTGCCCCCCAACCCCCAATCTCATTATAGCATCAAAGATTAGCTTTGAGGAAGTTAAATATTTATGTATAATATTATTATTATTTGCAGGGAATCTTTCTTAATATGTGTTTGAGTGAGGCAGTTTACTAGTATTCTACTACTTTAGTGTACTGCACAGTTACTGTGCAACAAATTACAGTTTATTTTTCACTATTTATAGGAATGTGTATAACAAATACCAACCAGCTGCTTTTATTCATCTTTGATACTACATTGGCTTTTATAATTATAAAAGATGGTCAGAATATACATTGAGACAATGAAGCCATATTGTAAAGATTCACTAGATTGTTTTCAGCAGATATTTACTAAAAAAGTATTTATTCTCTCCAATTATCCAGTGTAATGTTTTTGTCTATAGTAAGGGGTCAATAAATAACTACAAAGGATAAAAACAGGGCAAAAAATGAGAAGAGATGGGTACTCTAAGATAGATGTAGCTTAAGTTATCTAGAAAAGAGTGGCTAAATATGTAAATAGCATCAGAATAAACCAAGACCAGACCTGCCAACAATGGCTTAATTCTGAAAAACTTGATATTGGACCATACCTTTTACCATATAGTCAGTGTGCTACAGACCAGGAGAGGCACAGGTAGACTCTCTGGCTTTCTTCCTTGAAATTCAGACATTCTAGTTTCTAGTGACTTGTAATGAATTTGTTATCCACAATTCAGTACAAAAATTGATCCTATTTGCAGATTAATTTCCACAAGTATAAAAATGAATTTCCTTTTATTTGTACTAAAATGTTTCCTCTTAAATTTGTAAGGGATCTCAAATACAGTTTTTTATAACTTGCTCATATCATGAAGAGCTATACACATTCCAACCTAACCTAGCTTTCATATATTTTTTTGGTGTCTTCCCATTTTGGAGTGTGAACTGTATTTTAATTCAGTGACCAAATTAATTTTTATGCAAAATTTTATAACATCATTAGCATCGAAAACATTCTAAAAATCATTGTAATCAAATCTACTTGGACATCAGGAATAAACCACATGTGGAAAATATACATCAAGTATAAAGCATAATTTCAAAATTGTCAATTCGAATCTTCAAACTTGATATTGTCTACTAGGCTCTTGAGGATCAGAAAATTGTTGGGTGTAGGGAAAGTGGCAAGACAAGAGCAGTGGGACATGACAGGAACAATATTAGTATTGGCTAACATTCCTAATAGGTTCAGGTAATTGTAGCTCTGGAGTTGGCCTACATTATTCTCTCTCTCTCTCTCTCTCTCTCTCTCTCTCTCTCTCTCTCTCTCTCTCTCTCTCTCTCTCTCTCTCTCTCTCTCTCTCTCTCTGCCTCTCTGTCTGTCTGTCTGTCTCTTTTGTAAAAAAATATTTGTTTATTGTGTGGACATGATGCATATATTTTATTTATTCTAAAAAAGTAAGAACAGACCATATAAATTTCTTTCTGAAATATTGATGTGGCAATACTTCGTTGTTTAAAAATAATGTATTCATTTGTATGTGATGTGTTTAAGTACTTTGCCTACATATATGTCTGTGAGTCCCTGGTACTTATGCAGGCCAGAAAAAGGTAGTGGATCCCCTAGAACTGGAGTTACAGATGCTTGTGTGTCGCTGAGTCAGTGCTGGAAACTTTGAGTCCTCTGGAATAGCAGCAAGTGCTCTTGACTTCTAATCCATCTCTAGCCCGACGTAACTTCATTTTTATCCATATTTCTGACCAAAATATGTTTAAGTGTTTTTACAAAAGAAGCTGTTAAACAAAGTAAGTGACAACCTGTTAAAGACAAGTTGTTTCTAGGACTAGAAATAAGAATGAACTAGAATAAGATAATGAAATAGAAAAATGTTCTATCTTGAAAAAATTCCTAACTAAATGTGAGACTTAATGAGATCAGTCAAGAACTAAGAAACAAACAAACAAACAAAAAAACTTACTTCAAAAATGAAACAAAGAAAGAATGAAAAAAAGTGCTAAAATAATGATACTTGTAGTAATATTTTTATACTTGGTACAACATTTTAACAGAGTTAATGTAGCAATATATTTTAAATACTTTTCAATCAACCATGGGCTATATTTATACTTTCAAAAGTTACAGCTTCCTTCTCTTTTTATGGATGAGAGAGCTAAGGCAAAGGAAGGTTAAGTGGCTTTATCAAGGTCACAAAGCATCATGATGACAAATGTAGGAATAATTCTCTGATTTACTCCACTAGATAATTAATGTAGGAATAAAATTTAATTCCCTATGATTTACTCCACTAGATAACTAATAGTAAGACATTGCAGTTTTCATATTAGCTCTGCTGATTGCAACGTAAGATTTATCATTTAGGTTCAACTGAAACACATTGTGCTAAGACCTTTAATTCTTCTGCCAGTGATGTAATTAAATGCTGTATTTCTAGGTCTAGCTTGAGGGTAAAGAGGTTTTTCCCCTCTCTGTCTCTTTCTTTGAAATGGTATATTTTATCTTCCTCTTTCAAAAATTGATTTTTGTTGAACACTTCAATTAATCAACCATGTTTTTTTGACTTGTAACCTTTCATGAACTGATTAAAATGACAGTGATATTATTAAAAATATCCCTAAGCATGTTTGCTGACATGCCATAAAAATAATTTTTATTCATTCAATTTCTTTTATTTCTGGGCTAATTATTCTTTTTATTTTACTTTATATGTGTGGCTTTTGTCAGTTTTTTTTTTCTCTTATTGAAAATAGATTTTTTTTCATGCAATATTTTCTGGTAAAGGTAAGTTCGTTTTTATTAAATTCTTTATTAATTACAATTTATTCACCTTATATACCCCTGTAGTTCCCTCGCTCCTCTCATTCTAATCGCTCCCTTCCTCCCCCCTTTGCACCCCTGTCCCTCCCCAAGACCACTGGTAGGGGAGGTCCTCCTTTCCCTCCCTCCAATCCCAGTCCATCAGGTCTCATCAGGAGTGGCTGCATTGTTTTCCTCTGTGGCCTGGCAAAATTGCTCACCCCTCAGGAGGAGGTGATAAAAAAGCAGGTCTATCAGTTCATGTCAGAGACAGTCTCTGTTCCCATAACTATGGAACCCACTTGGACACTGAACTGCCATAGGCCACACCTGTGCAGGGGTCCTAGGCTACCTCCATGCATGGTAGCTAGTTGGACCATCAGTCTCAGGAAAGACCGCTGTGCTCAGACCACTTGATTCTGTTGCTCTCCTTGTGGAGTTCCTGTCCTCTCCAGATCCCACTATTTCCCACACCCCTCATAAGATCCCCTGTACTCTGCCCAAGTGTTGGCCTTAAATCTCAGTATCTGCATTGATTATCTTTAGGGCAGAGCCCTTCCGAGGCCATCCATGGCAGGCTCCTGAAAGGCTCCCTGACCTCTCCTTCTTCCAATGTCCATCCCCTTTGCCTTTCTGGATAGGGATTGGATGTTTTAGCAAGAGTCCTCCCTCTTGACTAGTTTCCTTAGGTGTACAGACTTTAGTAGGTTCATCCTATAGTATATGTCTATATGAGTGAATATATACCATGTGTGTCTTTCTGTTTCTGGGAGAGCTCATTCAGCATGATCCTTTCCAGTTCCCACCATTTACCTGCAAATTTCATGATATCCTTGATTTTTATTGCTGAGTAATATTCCATTGTGTAGATGTACCACAATTTCTGTATCCATTCCTCAGTTGAGGGGCATCTGGGTTGTTTTCAGCTTCTGGCTATTACAAATAAAGCTGCTATAAACATGGTTGAGCAAATGTCTTTATTGTGTACTTGAGCCTCTTTTGGATATATGCCTAGGAGTGGTATAGTTGGATCTTGAGGAAGCACTATTCCTAGTTTCTGAGGAAGGGCCAGATTGATTTCCAGAGTGGTTGTATAAGTTTACATTTCCACCAGCAGTGGGGGAGGGTTCCCCTTTCTTCACATCATCTCCAGCATGTGTTGTCACTTGATGTTTTGATCTTGGCCGTTCTGATGGGTTTGAGGTGAAATCTCAGGGTTGTTTTGATTTGCATTTCCCTGATGAGTAAGGATGTTGAGCATTTCTTTAAACATTTTTCTGCCATTTGATATTCCTCTATTGAGAGTTTTCTGTTTAGATCTGTACCCCATTTTTAATTGAATTGCTTGATTTTTTGCTGTTTAATTTTTGAGTTCTTTATATATACTGGATATTAGTCCTCTGTCAGATATAGGGTTGGTAAAGTTCCTTTCCCAATCTGTGGGCAGTCATTTTATCCTTTGGTTTACAAAAGTTTTTCAGTTTCATGGGGTCCACTTTATTGATTTTTGCTCTCAGAGCCTGTTCTGTTGGTGTTCTGTTCAGGAAGTTGTGTCCTTTGCCAATGAATTCAAGGCTTTTCCCAAATTTTTCTTCTAAGCTGTTTAGTGTGTCTGGTTTTATATTGAGGTCTTTGATTCACTTGGACGTTAGTTTTGTGCAGGGTGATAAGTATGGATCTATTTGTATTTTTCTACATGTAGACATCCAGTTAGACCAGCACCATTTGTTGAAGATGCTGTCTTTTTTCCATTGAATGGTTTTGCCACCTTTGTCAAAAATCAGGTGTCCATAAGTGTGTGGATTTACTTCATGGTCTTCTATTCAATTCCCTTGATCTACCAGTCTGTTTCTATGCCACTACCATGCAGTTTTTAGCATTGTTGCTCTGAAGTACAGCTTGAGATCAGTGATGGAGATACCTCCAGAAGATCTTTTATTGTAGAGGATTGTTTTAGCAATTCTGGGTTTCTTGTTGTTCCATCCATTTTGATTAATTTTGGTTGAAAGTCTATTTTATTAGATATTAGAATGGCTACTCCTGCTTGCTTCTTGGGTCCATTTGCTTGGAGAACCACCTTCCAGCCCTTTACTCTCAGGCAATGTATATCTTTGTGACTTAGGTGTATTTCTTGTATGCAACAGATTTTTGGATATTGTTTACGCATCCATTCTATTAGTCTGTGTTTTTTTTTAATTAGAGAATTGAGTCTATTAATATTGAGACAGATTAATGACCGGTTGCTGTTAGATCCTTTGATTTTGATGTTGGCTATGGTAGTGTGTTTGTGTGCTTGGCTACTTTTTGTTTTGCTGTAGTGAGGTTATTTTTTCCTGTGTTTTCTTGAAAGTCGTTAGTTTTCTTGGGTTTTATTTTTCTTTCTTGTATCTTCTGTAACACTGGATTTGTGTGTAGGTATTGTGGAAATGTGTGTTTTGTCATTGAATATCTTGTTTTCTCTGTCTATAAAGACTGAGAGGTTTTTTTTTTCATCTATTTATTTTTATATCAATCACAGGTTAGGTACTTTGCATCCCAGGCTTAGCATCCCTCATTCCCTCCCACCCTCCCACTCCCTCCCTCATCTCCCTCCTCCCTGCCCCTCCAAGTCCACCAACAGGGGAGGACCTCCTCCCCTTCCATCCAACCCCAGCTCTTCCTGTCTCCTCAGGGCTGGCTGCAATGTCCTCCCCTGGGATCTAGCCAAGGACTGAGAGTTTTGTTGAGTATAGTAGCCTAGGCTGACATCAGTGTTCTCTTAGGGTCTGCATGATATCTGTACAGGCTCTTCTGGCTTTCATAGTCTCTGTTGAGAAGTCAGGTGTGATTCTGATAGGTTTGCCATTATAAGTTACTTGGCCTTTTTCCCATGCAGCTTTTAATATTTTTTATTTGTTCTCTATACTTACTGTTTTGATTATTATGTGGTGGGAGGATTTTCTTTTCTGGTCTAATTTATTAGGTGCTCTATAGACCTCTTGTATTCTTATAGTCCTCTCCTTTAAGTTGGGGAAATTTTCTTCTATGATTTTGTTAAAAATATTTTCTGGGCCTTGGAAGAGGGAATCTTCTTTTTCCTCTATTCCTATTATTCTTAGGGTTTTTTTATGTTGTCTTGAATTTTTTGGATGTTTTTTGTCAGGAATTTCTTAGATTTATTGTTTATTGTTTTCTTTGATGGATATTTCTTCCATTGTGTCTTCCACACCTGATATTCTTTCTTCCATCTCTTGTAGTCTGTTGGTATTGCTTACCTCCGTAGTTCCTGTTTTCTTTCCTAGGTTCTCCCTCTCCATGATTTCCTCTGTTTGTGTTTTTTTTTTTAATTTTTCCAGTTTTATCTTCAGATCATGAACCATTTTGTTGATTTCCTTCACCTGTGTGATTGAATTTTTCTGTTTTTCCTTCAATTCCTTCCCCTGTTTGAACATTCTGCTGTTTCTTTTATTTCTTTCAGTGATTTAATCATTTCCTCTCTGAAAGCCACAAACTATTTGGCTGCATCTTCCTGTATTCCTTTACAGATGGCCATAATCTGTTTTACTATATCTCCCTCTAATTCTTTACACATTTTAATTGCTTCTTCAATTAACCTCTTCATACAGATAGATGTAAGGTCATCTTCTTGAATTTCACTTATGTTTGGGTGTCCAGAGCTAATTGTCCCTAGGGAACTGGGTTCTGGGGATACCATAGTGCTTTGCCTTTTATTGGCTGTATTTTTATGCTGTCTTCTATCCATCTGGCTCTCTCAGGTGTTGTTTGTTAATTTCTGGTGCCTGCTGCATCCTGGGAGGGGGGCGGGGAGAATCCCCTTGGCAGGGTTCTGAAGTAGATCGCCTCAGGTTTTTGGTTATACTCAATTGGATGTTGGTGTTTCTCAGTAATTGTCACAATTCACCTCAGGCATTCGGACCTGTGTGGTAACTGTGGTGGTCAGGAAGGTTCTCCTCTCATCAGAAGTCCTGGAAATGGCTGTCCTGCTGGTGGGTTTTTGGCTCTGAATTTAGTGAGCTGCAGCAGCTGTCCTTAAGGTGTTTTGTTTTGTTTGGTTTTTTTTTGTTTGTTTTGTTTTGTTTTTTAGTGTAGCCCTCTTGAAGATCCAGGGAGTCCCACAGTTGCAGTTTTGTCAGTTTGGCTAGGATAACCATTCACAACTTGGACCAGTGTCTGAAGGCTGCTGTGATGGTTCTCAGACTTTTGTAGGTCTGAGATTGCAGTTATGTGCCCCTGTGCCCTAGCAGTAATCAATGGCAGGTGAGCAGGGCACTCATGCCTGCAGTAGAAGGCTAGAGCCTAGGGCTTTTGTGAACCCAGAAAGACTTCTGGAGCTGGGTGCCCTGACTGATGGACCTGATGATCCCTCCACTACGGGGTTTCCTCCCAGCAGGGACACAGAGACTGTGTTTTGGGGACCGCAATTCTTTCTGGGATGGTGAGTAGAAACCACAGGCACAGGTGCGTGCTTACCTCTGCCTTGCTTGCAATTGGGCACGTGGATGTCTGCAGAGACTAGCTTTTCCCGAGAACTTTTCGGGGAGAGGGGGTGTCAGCTGAGTGCTCTGAAGTCAAATCTGCTGTTCCCCTCTCTGTGGGTCACCCAACAGAGAGACTCAGTCTCTGGAGCCCTGGTGCCCACAGTTCTGTTCTGGACAGTTAGTCAGGCAAGCAGGCAAGAGTCTGCTGGCTCTTGTGTCCCCAGCTTTGGGCTGGTTGCTGGGTGTCCTCTGGACCCGGGTCTTTTTCCAGGGATTGTCTGGGTGACCTAAGGTCGGTCCTGATCGTTTCCTGCAATATGGGGTTTTCTCTCGACTGGAAATCCCAGTCTCCAGTGTTGTCGGGCCCTCAGTTCAGTCTGGGACAGTAATCAGAGCACTGGCTCTGGACTGGCGACCAAGCACCTGGTGGAACCAGGACCTCCTTTGCGATTTAGCTGGGAGAGTTGCAGCTGATTGAATCCAATAAATAATTTTTAAAGCAAACATTTGTGCTATTTTTGGTAAAGCGTATTGTTATATATGGTTATTTATGTATGTAAAAATCTATCATGTTTGGAAGTTCAAGTATCATTTATACCATGCATAGTAGCATATGCCTGTAATGCCAACATTCCAGAGCCTGAGACAGGAGCCTCTCAAATTCAATGCCTCCCTGAGTAACTTAGAACCATGTCTTAAAAATATATTGTAGAAAATAGTAGATAAACTTTCTGCAGTAAACTGCTAGTTTAAACAATTTGACTATCTAATCTCAATAATCCTCAGAAAAAAACCAAAACCAATTTGTATTCTTTAAGTATATGACAGGCACCATGTAAAGTGATTTACAGGCACTACCACCTACATTCACCAGGGAGGAAAATTGTATGTATATTTTGGACAGAAAATTAGACTTTTAGATAAATTAAGTTTTATTATTTATAGGGAGTGAAAATTTGTACTAGTATTTGCTTGCTGCAATGTCTGATGCTCTTATGCATATGACAGCTAACTTAGGTGTAGGAGTAGAAGAGGTATCCAATAAATACTCACTGGAAGAATGATTGGTATATTGAGAGAAACATATAGGACCTATATATGCTCACAGCCACTTCTTATTATTGTGTGCTGAAATTTGGCTAGACTGAATTGTGATGTGTTATTGAATTTAACAAGATACCAGGGTACAAGGAATATTTTTTTAGAATATTATATTTTTGATTATTTTTATTGAATATTTAAATCATGTTTCTTATGTTTATTAAGTGTAGTGTAATACGAGTGACCTCCAAAATAAAAGAGGCTAAGAAAGAAAGATATTTTTGTAGGTTTATCCTATATTATATGTCTAGTATACAATTATAAGTGAATATGTACTGTGTATCTTTATATTTTTGGGATACCTTACTCAGGATGTTCTTTTCTAGATTCCACCATTTGCCTGCAAATTCCATGATTTCCTTGATTTTAATTGCTGAGTAGTATTCCATTGTGTAAAAGTACTACAATTTCTGTATCCATTCCTCCATTGAGGGACATCTGAGTTGTTTCCAGGTTCTGAGTATTATGAATAAAGCTACTAAAAACATGGTTGAACAAAAGTCCTTGTTATATACTTGAGTATATTTTGGATATATGCCTAGGAGTGGTATATCTGGATCTTGAGGAAGCGCTATCCCTAATTGTCTGAGAAAGTTCCAGATTGAACTAAGCTAGAAGGAAGACCCTGGTTAAGATGATCAATCCTCACTCAGAAATGCAAACAGTACTGACATTGGAAGAGGGAGAAAACAGAGAACAGGACAGGCGCCTACCAGGAAGGGCCTTTGAAAGACTCTACCCAGCATTGTATCAAAATAGATACTGAGGTTCATAAACAAACTTTGGACAGAGTGCAGGGAATCTCAGGAAAGAAGGGGGAGATAGTAAGACCTGGAGAGGACAGGAGCTCCACAAGGATAGCAAGAGAACCAAAATATATGTGGGCACAAGGGTCTTTTCTGAGACTGATGCTCCAACCAAGGACCATTTATGGAGATAACCTAGAACCTGTGGTCAGATGTAGTCCATGGCAGCTCAGTATCCAAGTGGGTTCCCTAGGAAGGGGAACATGGACTGTCTCTGACATGAACTCAGTAGCTAGCTCTATGAGCGCTTCTCCCTAACTGGGAAGCAGCCTTGCCAGGCAACGGAGGAGAACAATGCAGCCAGTTCTGATGAGACCAGATAATCCAGGGTCAGACAGAAGGGGAGAAGACCTCCCTTTTTCCTGATCTTGGAGAGGGCCATAGAAGGAGATGAAGGAGAGAGGGTAGAATTATGAGGGGAGGAAGGTGGGGGTTACAGCTGGGCTACAAAGTGAATAAACTAATTAATATAAAAAATAAAATTTATTTAACAATTAAAAAGGACAGAGATAGACAGAGCAAGTGTGGAAATTTAAGTTATTTTAAAATTTTCAGTATCTTTTTGAGTTTAATGAAATATTATGGGATAGGTCCAATGTTTAAGCAGATCTTGAATATATACCTTATGCACATGGCCTAAAGCAAATTTCAAATTTTCTAATATTTTTCCTGACTTTGTTTTTATTTATTTTTTACTTTGTTTTGCCTTCCCTTTTATCAAGCATAGATTCTCATACAAAATAATCTGAATTTACATTCCCCCTTTATTTTTCTCAGTTCCTTTTCCCCATTATCTGTCATCCAGACCCACTTGCTTCCTGTCGCTTATTAGAAAAGATCAGGCTTCTAAGACAGAACAACAAAACATAACAAAATAAAATATGATAAAATAAAACAAAAACCATCATACCAATAAAAGTCCCATTCAGGTACAAGAGTAAACACCCCAAATGTTCCCATAATCAGCAGTCCCATAAAAACATTAAACTAATAACTATAATATATGCAGAGGACCTGGTACAGACCCATTCAAACCCTGGATTCTTGTGTTCCCTTTGAGTATAGTTAATGTTTAAGGAGTACTTAAAATTGAGTTCAGCCTTTTAGGTGTCACTGATTAAATCATAGAACTTTATGCATGTTAAGTATTTATTTCATATATCTTTATTTTATATAGCTGAGTAAAAAGTGAAGTACAGTGTGTATAAACAGGATAAATAATAAATGTATGTATTTCTGCCTTTCATGTGGTTATAAATACATATATTTATGCATGCTTATATAAAATATGTGTGCATCTATACATCTGAATTTATATCGTTATTTTACTTTTTTAGAATTTATTTTTGATTTAAATAATTTTTTGGGTTTTAAAGTAATGAATATATGAGTACAATGCTTATTTTATTTATGTTCCCTTCTATGATCCCCACACCCTCTCAAATTCATTACCTTTTACTCTAACACCATCTGAGTCCATTTAGTGTTTTTCATTTGTATATGTGTTTAGAGATTACCACTTGGGTTTGGAGAATATATCAAAGATATCATTGCTGGAGAATACTGAGTCTCTGTCTCTCAGCAGCCACCAATTACCTGTAGCACTTCATTTCTCAGTGGAAATCTATATTTTATTGGCTTGTTAACATTGCTTCTTTACTTTTAATACTCCATTGTAAATTGAATATGCTATGATTCTATTCTCTACCCTATAAATCAAAGGCCTGTTTGTGAGTGATTTTATTTATAGGAAGTATGTAGAATAAGCCAAATCAGAAAAAATAAGTAGAATAGAGGTTACAGGGCTTATGAGATACACTAAAAAGGACTTATTATTTAATGGGCACAAGAGTCCCATTTCGGATAAATGATAAAAAAAATCTAGAAGTTGATATATTGATAGTTACTGTAAATATAACTCATACTAATAAAATTTGTGCTTAAAATTGACTGAAACTCTCAATGTTATATTACATATATTTCACTATAAAAGCAATTTGAAAATATGTATTCTTAACAGTGTAATTTTCATTATCATATCAAAGATATTTTACATGTCTCTCTTTTCCACCACTTTACATTGGCTCTGCAATTTGAGAAGCAATGATTTTTCTAGAAGGCTTTGAAGCTTCCACTATTATTTCAGCACTTTACATTAAGTGCTTTTAATTTTCACATCAGCAAAACTCACTGTGAGCTCAACATTGAATCTATTGAAATTCACAAACACCTGTGGAAGGTTTCACAGGACAAGTTAAAGAAAACTTCCAACAGATATGTTCAACTTTCACAGTCTCATTAAACAGATTGAAAATACACTCTGAGACAATACAGCTCTAGTGAAGATAGATGATTATGCATCTAAATGTAAAGCTTTAGAGGTATGTAATGGAATGCCAAATCACAAAAGATTAAAGTAAAATAAAACTGCAACACATTTATGACACTTTAATCTGAATGCCATCAATAAAGACGTTGGCAGATGTAATGCTCCAAATAATTAGTAGTTTATTCCTTGCTAACCCTATATGACTTAACTGCATACAATGTCATTAAAACTTGTATAAAATGTTCTAAAGAGTCAAATGCATTTCATAACAATCTTCTAAATGTATGAGATTTTAATATAAAGATACATCTTCATAATACCCCAGTTTATTTTCTTAGACAATTACAAATCCAACTTCAAACACATATATTACTAATTTTATTATTACCACAGAGTGGCAAAATAATTAAAGAGGTATAAGTGCTTGCTTCCATGACTAATAATCAGAGTTCAACCCCTGGGACCCACTATATTATGTGCCCCCTATTTGTCTCATTATTTTTAATATAAATTTTAGAGATTATAATTACTTCATTTTCCATCTTCTCTTTCCTTGTTCTGACCCCTCCCTCCAGCTCTCTCTCTCAGATTAATGACCTCTTTTTCTATGATTATTTTTACATATATATATATTTCTAAATATACAAATACAACCTGTTTATTCCATATAAGGTTACATAGATGTATATGTTTTTAAGTCTTATCAGTTCATATGGATAACCAACTGTGCTCATCAGCACACACCCCTCCTACCATTGAAAAGACTATTTTTCCCATCCCCTATCATTTTTAGTTGCCTGTAGGTCTTTGTCTAAGGTTGAGGCCTCATGAGCTTTTACTCTTCTGCATTAGCAATGTCTACTATTGTCTTCCTTGCTTAGGTCTTGTTTAGACAACCGTGTTGGTGAGCTTAGCTTTTCTTACACTTCTAGGAGAAATAACCTCACAGCAAAATTTCTGTGTTTTCAGCAATATCCCTGAGTCTTAGGTGCAGGAGTTGTGGTGCAGGTATATCAGTTGAGAATGTGCTGCACAAATCTGTATTGTCATTGGTTGTAGTTTCGTATACTGTTCTACACCTAGTGCAAAGAATATTTCTTGATGACAAGAAAGAGCTACATATATCTGTAGCTATAAAAATAAATATTTCGAATGTAGTTAGGGATTATGATGGGGATTCTCAAAACATTTTATGCTGTTGCTTTTACACTTAGTTTCCTACCATAGGCAGAAGGTAAGCTTTTCTTGCTGAAAACACCATGTACTTCAGAAACATCACCCAGAGGATCTAATCTGGATATAACCTGAAAGCTTCCTCTCTGAGAAGTAGCTTTCATGATATGAGAAGCTACCATGCAAATTCCCCAAAGGAAAGAAGCAACTAATAGCCTTACTTATCTATGATGTTTATAAACTATAACAACAGCAACAACCAGCATGGCACAATTACCCTGAAGTGCAGTAGTAGCATGCATGCCTCAGTGACAATAAACAGCTCTTAATTGGACTTAAGGTCTGTTCAACAAGAAGGAAATTATGTCTAGTACTAGAAACCATGCCAATTTTCCAAGGCTAGTGGATCTTGAAAAAAAAAAGAAACCTACAGTTGCCACTTCACTAAACCATACACATACAAGTGTATTAAAATGAATACAAAAATACCAGACATTTGTTACGAGGCATCAATAAGATTAGTTTGAACAAGAGGTCTCTTTTGGAACTGATGACATTATATATTCTCAAATTTAGTTTTGTGTTTCATATTGTGTTTCAAAATGAGCAACAACCCATAAAATCAGCAAATGAATAATTTCCTCTCAGAGAACTCTACTGCTTTATTATGGGTGTGTTATTAATGAACTAAACTCTGACATATTTTGTTCAAAATTATAGGAAAAAATTACAACCACTAAGAAATTTCCCTTTATTTTCATGTTGTCTATTATTTTTAACCACTGTGCAAATTTTGTTATCTTCTTTTCTAAACATCAGATGAACAAAAACATAAGAAATGTGGATTAAAGCACACTAATAAAATCAAGGAAAGAGACAGTCCCTGTTCCCCTACTAGGGAAGCCACTTGGATACTGAGCTGCCATGCCTACCCTAGTAAGGGGAATAGGGACTGTCTCTGGCATGAACTCTGAGGCTACACTTTGACCTCCCCACCCCCTGTGGGGGGAACAGCCTAGCTAGGTCACAGAGGAGGAGGACATTGCCGCCAGACCTGATGAGACCTGATAAGCTAGGGTCAGATGGAAGGGGAGGAGGACCTCCCCTATCAGTGGACTTAGGAAGGGGCAGGGAGATGATGAGGGAGGAAGAGTGGGGTTTGAAGGGGATGAAGGAGGGGGCTACAGCTGGGATACATAGTAAATAAACTATAATTAATATAAAAAAATTTAATAAAAATCAGGAAAAGAAAAAGATTTAAACGGACTAAACACATCACTGTTATTTTGGACATTAATACCCTTATAATGTACCATAAGATATTTAAAATTGGAAGAATTTCAAATAATAAAATATCAACTATCTATGGCTAGAATAAAAATGCAATAGGTTATGAGTTTCATGAGTATTTTAATTTTTCTTGAATGCTATTTACATAGTAAAATGTTTACAGTCTCTAGATTTTATCTCCTTTATTGGTCAAAAAAGATTAAATTATAGCTGAGCTGGCTGTGGTGATACAAGTTGTATCCTAGTGATGAAGAGACTGAGGCAGGAATATCAGTGATAGTTCAAGTACAGGTTGGGTAACATAAGTAAGTTAGAGTACAGTATGGACTACATAGCAAGATCTACTCTTTTTATTTTATTTATTATTATTATTATCATTTATTACAATTTATTCAATTTGTATCCCGGTTGTGGCTCCCTCCCTTCTCACCTTCCAATCCCACTCTTACTCTCTCTTCTCCGTTTTATGTTCCTCCCCTTGTCCACTGATAAATGAGATCCTCCTCCCATTCTATTTGAAACTAGCCTACTAGTTCTCATTTAGACTCCTTGAATTATTTTCCTCTGTGGCATAGCAAAGCTGTACCCACAGTGAGAGGTGATCAGAGAGCTTGCCACTGAGTCCATGCCAGAGAAAGCCCCTGATACCCCTAGTATGGATCTCACTTGGAGGCTACATTTTAGCCTCAGTTTTAAGTCCTCTCCAGGCATTGTTCTTGGTTGGGGTATCAGTCTCTGCAGGGCCCCCAGGGCTCAGTTATTTATTTATTTAACTTGGCTCTGTTGGTTTCCTTGTGGAGCACCTGTCCCCTCCAGGTTTTTCTATCTCCCCCGATTTACTAAAATGCCACACATTCTGCCTAAAGTTTGGCTATGAGTCTCAGCCTCTGCTTTGATATCTCAACCAGCAGAATCTTTCAGAAGAGATCTGTGGTAGGTTCCTGTCCTATTCCCTGTCTACTCCTGCTTCCGATGTCTATCACGTTTGTCTTTCTGAATGAGGATTGAGCATCTTCCTTAGGGTCTTTGTTGTTTAGCTTCACTAGGAGTATAGATTTTAGTGTGTTTATCCTATATTATATGTCTAATAGTAACTGATAGTGAGTATATACCATGTGTATCTTTCTATTTCTGGGTTACCTCACTCAAGATGAGCAAGATATACTCTTGAAAAGCAAATAAGATAAATAAATAGAGCTGGGTAGTCTTGATGCATACCTTTAATCCCAGATCTTGGGAAGCAGAAGCAGGTGGATATCTGAGTTCAAGGCCTACCTGTTCTATAGTGAGTTCCAGGTCAATCAGGGCTATAAACAAAAGAAATAACTAAATAATGAACAAATAAATGTTCAAAACAAACAAAAACACATACAATCAGCAGTTGAATCATTAGAAAATCACTCTGATAATTGTGTTGCTGTTGTTATTAAATGGAGCTCTGACATCTTCATTAAACATCTGGAAAACAAAAAAGAGAATGGAATTTGGGGAAACATATCTGATGCTGTGTTCTTTGGAAATTTTTAACATATGATATAATCTCACATGAGGTAATTTAGAGATCCAGTGATTTTTTTCAGTTTTTTGCTACTTTTCTACATAGTTGATACTTTGAGAAACAATAAATGACTAAGAGAGTCTAGATATTAAGATATGCTATAAGAAGTTAATACAATAATACATGTTTAAATAATGAAGTTTGTTCTATAATTTTAACAGTACAAAGGCATTATTATTTTGTATTCCATGGGAAAAAAGAAATGTATATTCCAGGGTTTTTACTTGTCTTTCCCATAATATCAAATACACCACTGTTAAAAAAAAAGTGCTAATGCTTAACTTTCAACTAATATGAATATTTTATAACACATTTTACATGAGTTTGTTAAGCAGCTTGAAAATAGGCATTTTATTTCTTCAGTAAAAATATGACTTTTGCACCAAAAGAGTATTTCATATTTCCATTTCTCAAAATGCTTGACCAAGACTTTTAGTCATTATATTAGCATTTGTTGTTCCATCTGGTGAACCTAAAAAAAAAACAAACAATGTATTTTAAATGGATAGTTCAACATGAATATGCAAATTAATGGTATTTCATGACTTCTGTACAAAATGTAAATAAGTTGCTTCTTCCATGCCATAAGTAGACCTTAATTTTACACACACACACACACACACACACACACACACACACAATATATATTTCTTCATCATCTGTTGGGTTGAGCATTGGATTTCATTTCAGCAAATCAACCAGAACTTTCTGTGATATAAATGTCACCAAGCATTCTTCAGGAATGTCATATGCCTTGTCCAAAATAACCTAGTACAATATATTACCCAGGAAAAAATATACATACCCAAGAGATATTATCTAAAAATACATAAATATTAAATGCAGCCACAAGTATGCTCTAGTGACAACAATGGACATTATAGAATGATTAATAAGTACTATGTGTTAGTGATGCTCTTTTTACATACTATCATTACTCACTTTATAATTAATCCTTGAAGTATATTCTAGGCACAAATATGTAGAGGAATGTTAATTCAGAGCATGGCTATTCTGGCAAGAGATCACATCAAAAGACTTTCTATGACTTAGCAAGAGAACAAAGCCAAAGATCTAGGCCTGTGTGATCCAGATGGAATGCAAACATACCATTAATCCAGGAGACAGAGTCAAGCAGATATGACTTCAAGATAAGCCTGTTATAGAGCAAGTTTCGGGTAAAGAAAAACTTAGATACAGGCATGGTAATACATGCTTTTCTTCTCAAACAATGAAGGTAAAGTTAGTTTGTAGAAGGAAGCACCCATGTTTGAAAGTGATGTCTAATTGAGTGGCAGAACAGGTGATGAATCAGAGAAAGACTTGACAGAATAGGTTACACCCCAACTCTCAAGAGAGGAAAGAGGAAGGGAAGCTCCTTAAAGTGCAATGAGAAAGAGAAGGCAATTTTACTGAGACAGTAATAGATAGGTTGCAGAGTGAGAATTCATGTGAAGACCAAGTGAGCCAGAGAATGAGAAGGAGCCAGAAGATTAGAGCAGATTGCTTGAGTTAGTATGAAGCTAAGCAGAGCAATTCAGAGGTCAAGAGAAAAGCCAGATTGAGTTAGACAGCCTGGGAGAAGAGTGTGAGCCAGAACAACTAAGTTGAACCATCTAGCTGAGAGCTCAGTAAGAACAAGCTCATTAAGCAGTGAATTTCAGAGTCAAAAACTGAAATAGGTGAATAAAATTTGATTTTACATAAATATGACTACTATTTATATTATCTGCCTTGAAATATAATCATTTGTAAAATGTACATACACATTTTTGTCTTAAACACATCAGATATGATTACGAAGAACATGATAAACCTGTATTTAAAGCTGAAATTTCTGTTATAAAATTGAGCATGCAATAGATATATGGAAACTTGTATATTCTGATTAAAATAAAATGTTTTGAGTAATTGTTTATGGTAGGTTTGTACAATAAGTTAAATAATCACCTTCTAAAAGTATAATCTGAAAATAGAGTATAATTTGATTTTGTTTAAATATTTTTTTAGTTTTTTTATTTATTTTTATTTATTTTTTTAATTTATTTAATTTTATATCAATTAAATAGGGTAGGTACTTTGCATCCCAGGCATAGCCTCCTCCCTCATTCCCTCCCACCCTCCCACTCCCTCCCTCATCTCCCTCTTCCCCACCCACTCCAAGTCCACCAACAGGGGAGGACCTCCTCCCCTTACATCCACCCCCAGCTCAACCTGTCTCCTCAGGGCTGGCTGCAATGTCCTCCCCTGGGATCTAGCCAGTCTGTCACTCCCGGCATGTATGGGGGAGGATCAAAGAGTCAGACATCAAGATCATGACTGAAACAGTCCCTGTTTCCCTCACTAGGGTCTTCAGTCTGACAACTAGCTATCATGGGCCCCATCTGAGCGGGGGTTCCAGGCCACATCCACACATGGTCCTTGATTGTAGAAACCGTCTCATACAAGACCCCTGTGCCCTGCTCAGTTTGGTCTTTGTGGAGCTCTTGTTCTCCCCAAGTCTC